>CM065140.1:14082500-14400000 GCA_033026305.1 Cirrhinus molitorella
ATCTAGCAAATTTTATACATACACACACACACACACACACACACAGACACATATACATAGGTCACCCTGTCAATGAAAACCCTCTGTCCAATCTGAATCAATTAACTAGTGAAAGCACTTAACGGGTAACGGCAAAACAATGAATGACGCAGTGCTGAGTTTGCATAATAGAGATTTCCGGGAAAATCAAACGGCTCCAACTATCTTAAGCCCAAACAATTTAACTGCAGTTTAATTCACTTGACATCACTGGCATCCATGATGACCGACTTCAAAAGAGTATGAGGTCATTCTTAATGTTTAAAAGGCTTAAAGTATCATCTGAAGATAATTTCTCACAATAATTTGATAAGAGCTCATGCTTTATGGAGGGTCCGTTCTGTTTCTTTCTGCCTGAACAGAACTCCTGTCACAAGTTCCTGGCATTGTTTGTGTGATTTACTGATCCAAAAGGACGATGTTCAGCTCACAGCGAGCATGATTCACTGCCAAACACACAAGCCTGTTCTTTTATCATTTACATAAGACACTTGAATATATATAACTAATATAATTGTTCTTAAAATCATTAAGCATTACAAATATTAATGAAAGACATCATGTATCTATCAACATTCAGAATGATTTTGATCATATGTCGTCTCACGTTACAAGCCTTTGTGTGTAGTGTTATTCTTTAACCAACGCCAAGAACTGTTAATCTTGTAGTTGCGGAGCAACTTAAAAATAAAGTCCACATAATGCTCTAAGATTGCTTTGATCTCTCTTTAATCCTCAAGCAAGACACGGAAAGTAGAGGACTGCTACCCTAGGATGGCACAAATAATGTAAAATACTAGTATTTGATAAACAAAACAACACATATAATGTATAATGTGTCATCTTAATATTAAATTCTGCTTTACTATAAATTAGCAAACATTGAGCTAGCACACATACAGTTGACATACACCTTGCAGAATCTACAAAATGTTAATTATTTTATCAAAATAAGAGGGATCATACAAAATGCATGTTATTTTTATTTAGTACTGACCTGAATAAGATATTTCACATAAATGTTTACATATAGTCCACAAGAGAAAATAATAGTTGAATTTATAAAAATGTTCAAAAGTTTACATACACTTCATTCTTAATACTGTGTTGTTACCTGAATGATGCACATACTGTGTTTTTTGTTTAGTGATAGTTGTTCATGAGTCATGAGAAAAATCCCACAAATTCTATAGTTGTTCAGCATTTTTGTGTATTTAACAAACTTACTAATCCCAAACTTCTGAATGGCAGTGTATATTTAAAGAAATAATTTGACTAAATATTAAATATTTTGGATTTTTAAATATGTCTTACTTACATAAATATTCTAATTACAATATAATATGCATAAGCATAGGGTTCTGCAATTTTATATATTGGAATATAGCAAATATGCAATTTATGATTTGTTTTATTTGCTTCAGTGGTCTTTCCAAATATTATCCAGTGTAAGTGCAAGATTTTTGGTTCATTTTAAGGAAGGGGAACTGACGTGTCACTAACAGAAACGTTAATTTTCTGTAAAGCTGCTTTGAATAAATGTGAAATGAATTGAATTAATAGAGCTGTAGGTGGTACGTAAGGCAAAAATTTTGGGAACGTTTTTTTGAACAGTAAGATTTTTACAGCAAAAACAGCTAAATTTTGACATATTTTACTGTTTAAAATAATTGCTTTCTATCTGAATATATTTTAAAATGTAATTTATTCCTGTGATCAAAGCTAAATTTTCAGCATCATTACTCCAGTCTTCAGTGTAACACGAACTTTCATAAATTATTCTAATATGCTGATTTGCTGTTCACGAAACATTTCTTCTTCTTCTTCTTCTCAATTATTAAAACAGCTAAGCTGATCTTTTTTTAAGATTCTGTGATGAATAGAAAGATCCAAAGATCAGCATTTATCTGAAATAAAAAGCTTTTGTAACATTATACACTATACCATTCAAAAGTTTTGTTTTTGTGAAAGAAATTATACAAATTAATACTTTTATTTAGCAAGGATGCTTTAAATTGATCAAAAGTGATGACAATGACATCTATAATGTTACAAAAGATTTCTATTTCAGATAAAAGCTGTTCTTCTGAACTTTCTATTCATCAAAGAAACCTGAAAAAATAATTCTCAGCTGTTTTCAACATAATAATAATAACAACAGCAAGCAGTAAATCAGAATGATTTCTGAAGGATCATGTGACTAGCATAATGATGCTGAAATTCAGCTTTGAAATCACAGGAATAAATTACATTTTGAAAAATATATTCAAATAGAAAACAGTTATTTATAAATAGTAAAAAAGATTTCAAAATTTGACACTTTTTGCTGTACTTTGAATAAAATAAATGCAGACTTGGTGAGCAGAAGAGAATCTTACCGTTCAAAAACTTTTGACTGGTAGTGTATGCAAATTCATAATGCATATACCAAATCACTACAAATGGATTACCAGCACAGAATGTAGGGAAACCTACTGTGATGAAGTGTAATATAAAATCTACAACAACCCCATAGGTTTATAAGACTAATATGCTTCTTTGTATTATCCAGAGATGACTGTTGTAATAGATAATCCTGGCCATATTCCAACACCATTAGACCAGCCTATGTGGGGGAACGTTCTGTTTAAATCCTCCAGAGTATTGCACTCTCACCGACCTTAAATTAGACCGAGCGTCAATAACGACAGGAATTCATTTGATAGTCGATGGGACGGAAAGGCCCCATCTTCTAAGGTTGTGCCGGAGTTACGCAATCACATCCGCTGCCTTTGTGGATTAAGACTATGGCACCTGTGCAGTGCAGCGTCATTAAATAAGGCTTGTTTAAAGAGAACTTATCTTAAATTAAGTGCTATAACAGTAACATTACTTATTACAAAGCATAAATTCTCTAAATACAGTTTGAACGTTTCAGATGTGTTGCTGTCTATGCAGAGTCAGAAAGCTTTCGGATTTCATCAAAAATATCTTAACTTGAGTTTCGAAAATAAACAAAGGTTTTAGGTTTGGAACAACATGAGGTTGAGTAATAATGACAGAATTTTCATTTTTTGGTGAACTATCCCTTTAAGTAAATACAAAGACATAAAAGTAGTTAGAAAACTGATTTCTATATTGTAACAACACAAAAAGCAATGTTGCTTAATAATTCTATAGCAAAATACTTGAAAGTAGGCCTACTTGTTACCTTAAAAGAAGATCTCACAACATGATGAGGCATCAAGATGTATAATGAGAACTGTCATGTTGTCATGTGAAATTCAACGCCAAAAATAAGTGGTGGCAATAGAACCTCACAGGCTCAAAATCAGCATAAGGCATTTGACAAAGATCCAAAGGCCTCTCTTATGACATGAGAAGGATTATGAAATCTTTTCACCCACAGTTAAGAGACACAACTCAATTACCCCTGACACGAGGGCGGATGACACTGAAGAGCGGTACCATTGTCTCAACATGCAATAGATCAAATTCAGAGACGCTACAACGGAGCGTGACAAACATACAGATACAGTCTGTGCAATCAACCTTAACCTTTTGTTTATTATCTACATTGTGAAGAATATTAATAGGCTCCCTAACCTAATAAAAAGGAGCATGTGATACATAGGGCTTCTGAATTTATTAAGCACTACATAAATTCATGACAGTGGAGCCTCATGTGTATTTATGAAACACACCATAATGTATTTCATCATGACAGGCATCTGATGGAATAATAAAGACTGATTTGTAGTCGATCTACAGTTGAATTCAAAAGTTTACATACACCTTGCAGAATCTGCAAAATGTTTACCAAAACGAGAGGGGTCATACAAAATGCATGTTATTTTTTATTTAGTACTGTCTGAATAAGATATTCCACATAAAATACATTTACATATAGTCCACAAGAGAAATAATTAATAAAAATTACCTTGTTCAAAAGTTTACAAACACTAGATTCTTAATACTGTGTTGTTACCTGAATGATTCACAGCTGTGTTTTTTAAGTGATAGTTGTTCATGAGTCCCTTGTTTGTCCTAAACAATTAAACTTCCTGCTGTTCTTCAGAAAAATCCTTCAGGTCCACAAATTCTGTGGTTTTTCAGCATTTTTGTATATTTGAACCCTTTCCAACAATGACTGTGTAATTATAAGATCCATCTTTTCACAATGAGGGCAACTGAGGGACTATGCAATATGCAAATATTACAGAAGGTTCAAACACTCCAGAAGAAAACACAATGCATTAAGAGCTGGGTTGAAAGCTTTTGAAATTTGAAGATTAGGGTAAATTTTATTTTGTCTTCTGGGAAACTTGTAAGTATCTTCTGTAGCTTCTGAAGGGCATTATTAATTGAAACAAAATATGATATTTAGGCAAAATAAGAAAAATGTACACATCTTGTTTCTGTTCAAAAGTTTTCACCCCCTCTCTTAATTATTAATTAATTGTGTTTTCCTCTGAAGAATCCGTGAGTGTTTGAACCGTCTGTAATAGTTGCATATGAGTCCCTCAGTTGTCCTTAGTGTGAAAAGATGGATCTCAAAATAATACAGTCATTGTTGAAAGGGTTCAAATACACAAAAAAGCTGAAAAACCAAAGAACCTGAAGGATTTTTTTGAAGAACAGCAGGCAGTGTAACTGTTCTGGATAAAAAATAAATAAATAAAAAAAAAAAAAAACAACTGTGGATGACTCAGGTAACAACACAGTATTAAAAATCAAGTGTATGTAAACTTTTAAACTGGGTAATTTTTTATAAATTCAACTATTATTTTCTCTTGTGGACTATATGTAAACAGCTTTTATGTGAAATATCTTATTCAGGTCAGTGCTAAATAAAAAATAACATGCATTTTGTATGATCCCTCTTATTTTGGTAAAATAATAAATGTTAAAGCTATATATAAACTTTTGACTTCAACTGTATGTCAAAATCTAAGCCATAAAGGTCGTACTGAAACGGCATAAATAGCGAAAAACAGAGATTAATTGTTTAGAGTCATAAGGTCAGGGTAGCACCTGTCTTCTGTGCACCTTGCATTGAAGAGATGGCCAGTGATTGAGTGATTTAAAGGGAGGTGGGAAGATGAGGTGCAGTCAGAGTTCAAAACGTCTGACTGAAGGAATGGACAGCTGCAGTTAGAGCCCTGCTCACTGTCCTGCCATTCCAGCTCCCGACCATTCCAACTATCCCTCTGCTAGCTCCGCGTAAAGGACACACTCGCTCCAAATATAGCGCAATTAACGTCACTCTATAAACCTTGTCGGGTAGACCGTTTCAAACAGGGCCTAAAGACAACCATGGCGACAGTGCAGAGTTTTTTCCTGATGTGTTACAAAGGCATACTTAACCTCTGCACTAATCTGCCATAAGCCAGAAATGTCAATTACGAGTGCTAGTGTTTACTCGTCTGAGCGCCGTGTTTGAGAGCTAGCGGGAGAACCAGGCAACGCTGGGGATCAGGTGGATCAGGCCAGATCATATCAAAAAGCCACTTTGTTTTCATACAACACTTCAAATTGAAGTAGGTTTGTTTCTTTATATACATTTTTAAAAATAAAGGTACTTCACGATGCCATAAAAGAACCCTTTTTGTCTAAATAGTTCTGTAAAGGTTCTTTGTGGCAAAAAAAAGGTTTTTCAGATTATATAAAGGTAAGAAAGAGATGGTTCTTTAAAGAACCTTTGACTGAATGGTTCTTTGTGGAACCAAAAATGGTTCTTCTATGGCGTCGCTGTGAAGAACCTTTTAAAGCACCTTTATTTTTAAGAGTGTAAAACAAAAAAAGTCTAAATTCTTATTCCTGTGATGGCAAAGCTACATTTTCAACAGCCACTTCTCCAGTCTTCAGTGTCACATGATCTTTCAGAAATCCTTCTGATATGCTGTTTAGGTGCTCAAAGTGTTTGACGTTACATTGAAAGTGTTGTATAACTGGTTGCAGTGTTTGTTCAAGCAGACAGTGTGGTTACTTATGGGCAGCATATTCCATGTGAGTGCTGTAAAAGAAACCTCGCCTAAATAAATAAACAGAGAAGTGCTAACACTTGCAACTCTTGAAATGTGAATGTCTGGCCAGTTTTAGCACGCAGGGTATGTACTGAAAACGTATCGTATTAAATAAACACATGGCGGCTGTGACCTCAAGTGTGTTAGCCATTAAATCTAGTGGCACTTATTAAAGGTTCATTAACAAATTATATCCTCCCTTGGATTAATCTGTACTATCAAAAGCGCTACTATCAAAATGAACCTGTCTGTTTGAATGAATCTAGCATGACACACAATGCCCAATGAATTCCATCTATCAACAGAAATGTAGTATTATTTGCGAATTCACATATACTACCATTCAAAAGTTTGCAACCCAGGCTCAAGAAAATATGTGCCTCTATATACATTTCTGCAACACCATAACTGCGTACCTTACTGCATGTTTCGCAGCAGTTTCAATGTGAAATTTCAGAGAGTGGTGCTAAAACACACGTTCAATACGTGACCGTGGCACGTTGTTATTACATTGGTACAGGCACACATTGCTGTGTTTTTATTACGCTGCTTGAGGTACATATTGCAGCTGTTCAGAATTCAAATATCCAGGGAGTGATATAAAAACGCATTTGTTGACACTATGTATGTGTGTGTGTGTGTGTGTGTGTGTGTATAAAATTTGCTAGATGTTATATTTTACACACAAATAATAGAAATATATGAAATTTATTTGTTATATATATTTTATATTGTTATATATTTGGACACATGTATATATTTGTTGTATATATTTATTATATTTACTTTATATTAATTTATTTAACTTTATTTTTATAATTTTAGTTTTGTATAAAATATATATATATATATATATAAATGTGTGTGTATATGTATATATATATATATACACACACACACACACACACACACACACACACACATATTTATTTATTTATTTATCTATAACCCCCCTCCCCCCCAATATATAAAGCATTTTAACTTCCTTATGTGGATTTGAGCTGTTTTGTTGAACCTTAGTTTCACGGGGTTCATACCGAAGCTCTTAATCACTCAAGTGCAACACTGTATCGGGTGAGCTACTGAGTAAACTTACTCAATTAGAATACTCACACATATAAAGCTGTATATGTGATGACAACGTTCAAAAGTATTAGTTTTCAAACCACGCAGGTTCTTAAAATTGTTTTGAGGTCATAATATTCTGCATGTAATTGTGTGAAAATTAGGCTTTATATATCAAAACTGTACCTGTAAATCATACTATGTGTAAAAAAGGAATAAAGGAATAACCTAGTGTTCAATTTAACTGGAAACTGCAGTGATTCGTACATATTGGTAAGTGTTTTTCAGTTTTACGTATTTCCAATTTTTAATTGTTTTTAAAGACATTCAGCAAGGATGCATTTAATTACCATAATTGAAAGTAAAGACAATCATGTTAAAAAATATTTCAAACAAACACTGTTCTTTCTTTTCTCTGTTTTATTATGAAAAAAAAGTATTTATATACACTACCAGTCAAAAGTTTGGACACACCCTTTCATTTAACGTTTTTTAAAGAAGATTCTTATGCTTATCAAGGTTGTTTTCACTTGATCAAAAATGCAGAAAAAAAGTAATATTGTGAAATATTATTACGATGTAAATCAATGTTTTTCTATATTAATATACATTAAAATTTAATTTATATCTATAATTAAAGCTGAATTTCCAGAATCATTACTCCAGTCTTCAGTGTCACATGATCCTTCAAAAATAATTCTAATATACTGATTTATTGTCAGTGCTGGAAACAGTTGCGCTGTTTAATTTTTTTTTTTTGGAACCTGTGATATTTTTTCAGGATTTTTTGATCAATAAAAGGTTAAAAAGAACAGCATTTATTTAAAATAGAAAGGTTTTCTAACAATATACACTACTGTTCAAACCTTTGGGGTCAGTACATTTTTATTTTATCTTGTTTTTGAAAGAAATTAATACTTTTATTCACCAAGGATGTGTTAAATTAATAAAAAGAGATAGAGCATAGATTTACATTGTTAGAAAAGATTTATATTTTGAATAAATGCTGTTCTTTTTAACTTGTTATTCATCAAAGAATCCTGAAAAAAGAATCACAGGTTACAAAAAGTTATTTGGCAGCACAACTGTTTCCAACATTGATAATTCTGATAATAAATCAGCATATTAGAATGATTTCTGAAGGATCATGTGACACTTAAGAGTGGAGTAACAGCTGATGAAAATTCAGCTCTGCATCACAGGAATAAATTATATTGTAAAGTATATTAAAATAAAAACATTATTTTATATTGTAATAACATTTTGCAATATTACAGTTTTTTCTGTAGTTTTGATCAAATAAATGCAGCCTTGAGGAGCATAAGAGACTTCCTTATTTATTTATTAATTTATTTTTTAAATCAAATGTAAATTCATGCCCCAGTCACATTTTCTTGGTTAAATAAACATTAATTACAATATTTTTACTATTTTCATTTTTTACATTAACAATATAATCAATATTCTATTTATTAAAGACAAGTATAAATCTCATCAAGTTAGTGTTTTTAAGCATTTTACATTTTTTCCAAAAAAATAACTCAAGGCAGTAACAATTTAAACAGTATGTTTTATTTTTGAACTTATGTTCAGCTGTTCTTTTTAATAGTCAACTTTTAACTATTTTTGAATTTTTCAGATCATCAAAGCTTGATAAATATTTGCCACAGAAACAAAGATTTCCTTTAAACTTCACCAAGCGGATTACTCACTAAAAACTCCCACAGATGATGTTTTCATGCCATTTTAAGTCTTATTTTGATGTAACAAAGTGGTTGCATCTAAGTGTGCGAGCTGTCTACTCACTTTTTTTAATAAGTCTTTCCATTAACGCAATTACATTATTCATTCAGACTGATTCGCCAATGTGGAATGTGCACAAACACAAGAGGCGGGATTTATCACATGAACCAATCACAGCCAAACATAACCAGTCATATCCAATCACATCGCAATGGAGGCATCAAATTGGAGGAAATGCCCCTGAACTTTTTTACTGTATTGTTGATTATAAACTGAAGAATTTAGCATAAGACACGACAAAAACATCAAAAAATCTTACCAACAACAACTTTTTAACAATTATGTAATGTCCACAGATACTCAGTGCATTTCTGCACAGAAAAAGTGCACTTCGTCTTAAATAGGCACAATCTTACGTTACAAATTCTTACAAAACCAGTTTCGCCTCATCACTGAACAAGAAGGAATTAGGTAGTGTTAAACAAACTGGCATTAGATTTCACAAATAATGGATTGTAGTTTAGACAAAAGGGTGAATCAGGTCACTAAGAGAGTAAAAATAAATGGCAGAACAAAGAAAGGGAGCTCTGAGCAAATCTGAGCAACAGTAGTTCTCCCAAAACAGCTCAGTTTAATTAAGATTTGATCTCCCTAGTGGCTCCCGCTTAAAGATTTCACAGGTATCTGTAAGACATGATTCATTTGCACAGTCATATCCTGTCTAACATGAGCGTGAAGGTGATTTCCAGTTATAGATCTGCAGAAGGTTATGTACCAGGCCCCTTGTGAGTTTGACCTTTCTCCCTTGACCTCCCTGTGCTCAGCTGGCAGGAGTTTATGGTGTAGTTTGGGTGGGGTTTGCTTCTGAAAACTGAGAAGTGTTTCTGGGACCTTTTCCATGAGAGGTTAGCAGTACAATAGAGCTGTAACTTGACATGCCCACTTCTTATCTGAATCCACTCACTGATAGCAATGTGCCGTACGCACGACGCACTCAACAAGCCTCACATTCCTCATCCAGAGAACATTCTCGGTTTGATATGGACGACATTCTTTGGCTACGGTCGGAAGTATTTCCAAAGGAACAGTCTACTAATACTAGTGCTCTGTAATGTTGAGTGATAAACTTCATTTGTTTTGACTAGGAGTGTCAGTGTACACTGGAAAAATAGTTTGATGAACGAGTATTACTCACCCTCATGCTGTTCCAAACACACAAGACCTTTGTTCATCTTCAGAAAACAAGTTAAGATATTTAGAAATAATTTCAGAGAGCTTTCTAAGCTTTTACTATGTAAAAGAAAGTAAAAAATATCTGAATTCGTGCTCCCAAAGATGAACAAAGGTCTTATGGGATTAGAGCGACATGAGGGTAAGTAATTATTGACAGAATTAAAATTTTTGGTTGAACTATCCCTTTAAATCAAGATATACTGCAAAGCAAAATTATATAAAATATAAAGTTTTTGGAAAAATGAATCAAAATTAAGTGATGTTGTGCTTCAAACAATAAAAATATCTGAAATGGCCTAAGGAAAAACCTTTTTGACCCTACATATTGTTTTAAGTATAAGCTCACTTAATTTTGATAATTTGTTTAGAAACCCAACTTCAGTACTTTTACTTCTGAAGTAAATGTATGTTGATTTAAGAATGTTTAAATGTGTAAAACAAGTCAAAAATACTGAGTACGAACTCAGTTTTGCAGTGTAATATGCACAATTAATGTTAAAAATGACATTAAACATTTAAAAAATGTTCCTGAGATATTCTGATATTTAGCATCACTGTTTTTAAGAAAACTAAGCTTGCAAACCTCTCTGAAGATTTTAGATAGAACATAACTCTAGAAGACTTCTATACAAATTACCAAAATTAAGTGAGTTTATACTTAAAGCATAAATATTAAAATGTGGGGTTAGAAAAATGCCAAAAAAAAGACAACAACTTAAATGCAATGAGAAAACTTTTTTTCTTGCCCCATTGCAGATATTTTTTATTGTTTGAAGCATAACATCACTTAATCTTGATGAATTGTTCTGAAAACATTATATTTTATGTAATTTTGTTTTTTTGTATATCTTGATTTAAAGGGATACTTCACCCAAAAATGAAAATTATGACAATGTTAATGTATTTATTCTTGGGGGAACAGATCTGCTGTGCTGCCGAATTGCCACTGCTGTGGGTTATTGGTCCTTATACTTTTGTGTCCATTCATTTTTTAAATTTAAACCCAGACAAAAAAAAAAAAAAAAAGGGAAAAATGTGGTTTCTTCTTTAGTGGTTCAAACATTGATGAATAGAATACGCAGGTACAAACTAATTTTTATTATTCAAAATTCGTTTTTCAACAAAAATCGTGAAAAAGATATAAAGCTTGTTTTTAGTGTATATAAATGCTAAATTGAATTTCTACCCTTTTTAGCGTGTCTATACAGATGCTAGCGCCCTCACACTACTGATGTGGCTACCACAACTGCTTTATGAAAGCCTTTAGCTTCAATATTTTTATGATCTCAAAAAATGTTTTCACGCCTAAAAACATGTAGCCTATTACATATTTCCAGTGGTGTAATGCAGGGTATACGCAGGTATACCCTGCATTGTTCCAAAGACAGCTCTAGTTCTAAAATGACCATGCAGAAGAAGCATTAAGCTACCAAATTGGTTAAAGAAAACCTGTTAAAATCGGCATTTTTCTATATTAATTTGTGGATTTTTCAAATGTTCATTAAAAATAAAAAAAATCGTTAACAAAAATCTGAAAAGAAGTCAATATTTTAGTTTTTCTGGCAACATTTTGTGTGTATGGTTCTAATTTCAATTTTGGTTTTCAGCGTAGCATTTAAAAAAACAAGAACCGTTCTTTTTTTTTTTTTTTTTAAAGATTTATTTTTGGCTTTTATTATTATAGGACAGATCAGGAAGGACAGGAAGCGAAGTGGAGAGAGAGAGGGGGGTAGGGTCGGGAAAGGTCCTCGAGCCGGGAATCGAACTCGGGACGCCCGTTGCGCAACGGCGCTATATGTCGGCGCACTGCCCACAAGGCTATCGGCGCCGACACAAGAACCGTTCTTTTTTCAATTTTTTTCGTCATGTTTAAAAAATGAAAAACAAATGGACGCAAAAGTATATGGACCGTTATTGCTGTTGTTGTAGATGATTGCTGCACAACAAGTACAGGAACTTGCTACTCCCAAAGCATACACCAAAACTGTGAGTATTTAAGACATACTGTACTATAATACCTCGTAGCAGATCTATACAGGTGGAGCTGGGGAGGTGGAGGGTTTCAGAGGAAGAGCGCTGCAAAATGCTCTGGTGAATGCTAACCACCCATTTAAATATAAAACAATAAGTTCATTGGCTGCGTACGCAACATGAACCAATCAGCTTGTGCCAAGTAGTTTAACGCTATGAATATCGGTTTGCGTTAACAACCCATCAGTCTGCACCATCTAGAGCTTCATGACAGAACTTGGCATTAATATTTTGAAAAATACAGTGAGAACTACGCTGACATGGCAAAGGTCAAACAATCATAACAGAGGTCAGAAATCCTAAAGCCAGATAAACTCATGGGGCCTCATTTATGAAACGAACGTACGACAGAAAATTGGGCGTACGGTCGTTTCTACGCAAAACTTAGAATTCATCAATATGGACGTGAGCGGTGGCTACAATCAAATCTCATGTCTGTCTGAGCTCGTGTACGCAAGTTTTTGAGTTAGCCTGAATTTGTGTGCAGCCTAGAACATTTCGGAGAATTGTATAATGACAGCATTTTTTTGATTTAGATTATTTTCCTGGCCGACAAACTAAACTTTTTTTTTTATTATTATTATTTTAGGGCGTTAGATTTATATGCGCAAATGACAGCATAAAGAACAGACCATGAGGATTCACATGTCTTCGCATCACCCAACTGGCCGCACTTCGGTGAACGGAGAAAAACAGAAATTATAAAAAGAGTAAATTAAATAAAGAGTGCTAGTCTACACGAAATGTATTTCTCTTAATTAATTAACAGATTTTAAAAAGGAGCAAAAAACAACTCTGCGTTTTTGCAACTCTTCGCGCAGGCGCCTCACACGCACATACACTACATTCCAGCATTGCTAACTTGACATTTTAGCCAATAATCAAACTAAAATGCAGTTAACCAAACGTAAAATTTATTGAAAAGGTAAAGTCAGCGTGCAGCCCCAAAATAAAAAAATGTTGCGCATGTGTAGGGTGTTTTACGTGGATATTGGAACACAAATTAAGTACAAAGATGTGTTTAGCAACCAAATGTTACGTGGCAAAAAAAAGGAAACATTTGGATGTCGATGAGAGAGGCTTAGAGGACAATACCGTTTAGTTTCACTTTGCTCATTTATTCATTTTAGTTCGATATTTGTATTATTCACTAGTAATTGGTGTTTAAAGGCCCCGATATACTTCAAACGAAGTTTGTTTTCGTTGTTCGTTTGAGGGCAAAAAGAAGTTCGAAAAGGCCGAGGGACGGTATACTGTTTTCGAACATTCGGACACCCTCCGCTGCTGGAGGCGGGTTTTTTAAAAGTGTCACGTCGCTCGCGTCTTTAAAATCTCTCCACTAGGGATCGTACAGTTGTGGATACATCAGTACCAGCTCTGCTACTCGACTCTCCAGTGTATTCATGTTGCTACCTTGGAGTTGTTGTTTTGGATGTTGTTCTCCTGTCTGCCTGCCGTTGAATGAGGAACAAACCGGGGAAAAAAATTCACGCGTCAAAGCAGGCGGAGTTCCAGAACACGCCCATCGACTGCATAATCGCCGCGGACCAATGGACGCTCAAAGGTGTTCAGGAGCCAAAACGAACTCACCCAAAAAGTTCGCTTTGGTGAGCTGTTTCGAACTGCCGAAACGAACTCAAAACGAACTTCGTTTTGGCCTGATTTTGTTTGAAATGACGTCATTTCAGTTCGTTCTTCGATTTCGTTTGTAGTATATCGGGGCCTTTACTTTATAGTTTAATATACAATTTTATAGCCTACTCATTTTTCATTCTTGTTCTTTAATGCCTTTAAATTTAAAGGGTTTGTTGTGGATTAAGGAGAACTAAATAGGCTATAATGTTTATAAATATTTTGTTATATTTATTGGTATTTAATATAGGTATAAATGAATGTCATTGTTTGCAAATATAAGGTTAAAGGGTCTTTCAGAGTAAGATATATTTTTTTCCTTAATGAGTTTCCTTCCTCTTTTTGGCCGGGTTTCATTTCTCTGTGTCGTAAACTCTAGGGGCAATGCTTCTAAAGTGGGGTGTTTTTTATGGGCGTGATGATATTTAAATGACGATTGCTTTCAGCCACCAAATTTATCAACGTGAGATTGCCAATCCCGTCATACGAATGTTTCATGAATCACACGTGAACTCTGTCGTAAGTTGATTTGTACGCTCGAATCTGCGCTCGTTTCTACGTTAGATTGATAAATGAGGCCCATGGTGAGAAAGAGTCTGGAAAATGTCATGTCACTGCCAAAAAAAACCCTTGACCATTCATGTCTTTCTGCACTGCTCCCTCAGCAGAGCTCTTCTGAGCTAAGTTTTTTATGGAGATAAGTGAGGGTGTGTGGTTATAATCTGGTGGCTTTCATCATGAGTATTTATGCCTTATTTTCAGGGTGTGTGTGTGGGAATATAAAAACCTTTCTTCTGTAACTTACCTGGTTGATGGAAGCTTGGAGATAATTCATGAGCCACAGCTCTGGCTAAGTCTGATTCCTGACACGCTGCAAGTGCGGCCTGGTCTGCTGCTTCACTCTTAGTCCTTGCGTGGGATGTCCTGTACACACACAACAGAGAAAGTTACAGCGTACATTATCATTTTTACAGCAATTGTTTTATAGAAAGTGTGCTTGTGCTATGTATATATTTGAAATTCTGAAATATAAATGTAAATATACTCTATTGAAGGTCATTCATTTTTTTGAATGAGTGCTTTGCTGAATGCTTGTGCTTGGGTTATTGAAACGAGGATGCATTAACGTATGTATTGTTGTGGCTTGCCTGTAGCGGTGTATAGAGAGGAGGAGAGCAGAGGGGATGTGTGTGTATGTGCACATGTGTGCTCGATGTATGTGTGTATATAGACGGTGGAGGATTCCTCTGTCTAAATAGTACTATGGGGTGTGCTGATATCCAGTTTTTGTCAAATCCAAATCCTGCTTTTACAAATGGACAGGGACAAAGCATTTAATCCGGTCAGAGGGGGCGCAGACCACAAAAACACATCCCTCTTACTCAGCAGACAACATGCATGATGAGAAAACTAAGACTTCTATTAGAAATATATGTACACTACCAGTCAAAACATTTTTATTTTTTTTATATTCACTGTATTTGAAAATATTTTAAAATGTAATTTATTCCTGTGATTTCAAAGCTGAATTTTTAGCATCATTACTCGTCACATGATCTTTTGCTGCTCAAAAAACTATTATTATTATGTAGAATTTTCTCAGGTTTCTTTGATAAATAGAAAGTTCAGACAACAGCATTTATCTTTTGTAACATTATAAATGTCTTGTATCATCAATTTTGATCAATTTAAAGCATCCTTGCTAAATAAAAGTATTTCTATCTGCAAAAGCAGTAATATTGCGAAATATTTTTTTTTTTTTTTTAGATTTTTTTTATTTTTGGCCTTTATTGCGATAGGACAGATCATTATTGACAGGAAGTGAAGTGGGAGGGAGAGAAGGGAGTAGGGTCGGGAAAGGTCCTCGAGCCGGGATTCGAACTCGGGACGCCCGTAGCGCAACAGCACTATATGTCGGCGCACTGCCCACGAGGCTATCGGCGCCGACATATTGCGAAATATTTTTACTATTTAAAATAACTGCTTTCTATTTGAATACATTTTAAAATGTAATTTATTCCTTTTATCATACATTTTTATCAGATACATTTTTTCACATGATCCTTCAGAAATCATTCTATTATGCTGATTTGCTGTTCAAGAAACATTTTATTATTATTAATTTTAAAACATGTACAGTTGAGTACATTTCTTTTTAGGATTTTTTGATGAATATAAAGATCCAAAGATCATTTATCTGAAATAAAAAGCTTTTGAAACATTATACACTATACCATTCAAAAGCTTGGAGTCAGTATACATTTTTTATTATAATTATTATAGTTTTTTTAGGGGTTATAGAAATTATTACTTTTATTTAGCAAGGATGCTTTAAATTTATCAAAAGCTGGTCTCAACATAATAATTTTTGAGCAACAAATCAGAATATTAGAATGATTTCTGAAGGATCATGTGATTGGAGTAATGATGCTAAAAAATCCAGCTTTCAAATCACAGGAATAAATTACATTTTAAAATATATTCAAATAGTTATTTTAAAATATTTTTTGGATCAAATAAACGCAGGCTTGGTGAGCAGAACATTAAAAATCTTACTGTTCAAAAACTTTTGACTGGTAGTGTATAATTGATTTGAATTTGAACAAATATTTATGTTATATAAACTTAGTATTTTTAATATATTAATAATATAAAACACTAATATGTAGACATAGTACAATATGTACAGCTAATCTTTTAATATTTCAATATTTAGATATAAAATAATTTAAATTATTTACAGTAAATAAGGTTTTAAAATACTAAATATTAAACTAGTAAAACATTTGCACACACTATTTCTAAAATGTGGAATTTATACTGTATTTTATTATTTTTATCATGTATATTTTAATATTTCAATACAAAATGTATTTATTCAAATAAAATAAACTATTAAATCATATATATATTTATAAATGAAATTAGAAAATGAATCAATAAAATAAAGCATATCTAATATCTGTATATGCTTGGTTGGGATATGCCTGAGGAAGTTATCAAGATAAAAAATAATATTATAATATTTGAAACTCTGGAAACATGTAAGATTTCAAATGGAATAAGGAGAAATGACACAGGAAATGATCATGAAGCAAACTAGCACATAAAAAGTAAACATCAGAAAAAAGAGAAAGGTTTATGGTGTGTTTGGATCATGATAGGCTTGGCCTCTGGGTGGCTTTAATGAAGCCTGCATCATACTGAAACACAAGCTTATGGACAGGAATCAAGAGGTGACCTGCTTCTCAAATCCCTTCAAAACCCAGACGTGCTGCAACACACACTGTTTTCATCTTCTCACAGAACAGCCAGATTGAGTCTGTGCAGCGTATGCATTAGGCATCAG
Source organism: Cirrhinus molitorella (assembly GCA_033026305.1). Lineage (NCBI taxonomy): Eukaryota > Metazoa > Chordata > Actinopteri > Cypriniformes > Cyprinidae > Cirrhinus > Cirrhinus molitorella. The sequence continues at coordinate 14,099,598 of CM065140.1, forward strand.
GGATTTTTCCCGTCGGTTCAGGGATATTACTATAACTATTATGCAACCTAGCATCAAAAGCACAAGATAAACACTCGGATTAGTCCAACTTGGTGCTTCAGCTAGCGCTACCTCCAAATGCGAGTCAAAACAAGATGCATCAGCAGAATGTGACGTCTGAAAGCAATCTTCAAGTGCTCCACATAGAAATGAAAGCTTTTAGTTCCATATAAAGTATCAATCAGTTCCTTCCTGCATGTGACTATGATGGATTGAGATGTTTACGGCTTCGTTAAACCCTTCTTAGACAAAGTGGACGTCTGTTTTAATCATTAACCATATTTAAAATGCAAGAGGCCAGATGCTTCGGGACAGTCTGGCTGCCAGTGCAAAAATAGCTTATCATTGAGGGACAAAGAAGTACTTTCTGCCCAGCTTCGGATTCTGACACATATGGGCCTCTATTTCAGATAGTCACATAATAAAGATCATTGTAGGATCGTCATGTAGAAGCATGCAAAGGAAATGATGAAGTGTGAGGGAGTTCTAGATGCATTTATTTGGGGTATAAGGCAGTCTGCGGGGTTATAGAGGCCAGTCTTTGTCCTCTGTACAACCTCACGACCCACTATAATACTCAATAAGCAAATCCATAATATATTATTATGATAAATACACCATGTAAGCCAGTCAAATCTTTTTTTCAACTCTTTACAATAAAACTTCATTGGCACATGAGATACTGAATATATACATTACCAGTCAAAAGTTTTTTTTAATTTTTTTTTAAAAGAAGTCTCTTCTGCTCACCAAGCCTGCATTTATTTGATCCAAAATACAGCAAAAGCAGTAATATTGTAAAATATTTTAATATTTAAAATAACTGCTTTCTATTTTAATATATTTTAAAATGTAATTTATTCCTTTTATCAAAGATGCATTTTTAGCATTACTCCAGTCTTCAGTTTCACATGATCATTCAGAAATCATTCTATTATGCTGATTTGCTGTTCAAGAAACATTTTATTATTATTATTATTTATTATTATTATTATCATTATTATTATTATTAATATTTAAACAGTTGAATAAATTTTTTTCAGGATTTTTTTTTTTTGTATCAAAGATCAGCATTTATCTGAAATAAAACGCTTTTGTAACATTTAACATTTTTTTAGAGGTTATAGAAATTATTACTTTTATTTAGCAAGGATGCTTTAAATTTATCAAAAGTGATGATAAATACATTTATAATGCCACAAAAGATTTCTATTAATTATTACTTTTATTTAGCAAGGATGCTTTAAATTTATCAAAAGTGATGATAAATACATTTATAATGTCACAAAAGATTTCTATTTCAGATAAATGTTTCTAAACTTTCTATTCATCAAAGAAACCTGAGAAACCTTTACTCAGCTAGTCCCAACATAATAACGTTTTTTTGAGCAACAAATCAGAATATTACAATGATTTCTGAAGGATCATGTGACTGGAGTAATGATGCTAAAAATTCAACTTTGAAATCACAGGAATAAATTATATTTTAAAATATATTCAAATTATTTAAAAACTTTTGACTGGTACTGTACAAATGTTTGGGGTTAAGTTTTATTTAAAGAAATTAATACTTTCATTCAAAAAGGATGCATTAAATTGATCAAGTAAAGACATTAATATAAAATATAATTTTTTTTTTAAAAAAAGAATTCTGAAAAACTACATTATCACAGTTTCCACAAAAATATTAAAAGGATCATGTGACTGAAAACTGGAGCAATGATGTTGAAAATTACTATTTAAAATATATAAAAGTAGAAATGTTAAATTATAAAATATTCTACCATATTACTGTATATTTACTCTATTTTGTTTAGAAATACAGCATCAATGAGCATCAGAAAAAAAAATTATATGTATCTGATATGTTACTGGAACCTAAACTTTTATATGTATATTTTGTACACAATCACAGCAATTCACTTCAGAAGGCCTTTATTAACCCCTTGGATCTGTGTGGAGCACTTTTTTATCATGGATGAATGCACTTTATTGGACTTCAAAATCTCAACAGCCATTCACTGCCATTATAACACTCTATAGAGCCAGGACATTTATATATATATATATATATATATATATATATATATAACTTCAATTGTATTATCCTAAAAAAAGAAAATCATATACATCTAGGATGGCTTAAGGGTGAGTTAATAATGGCGTAATTTTCATATCCCTTTAATGCTTCTTGTTTAGAGCCAACATATACTTTACAACAGCATGTGAAGTGTTATAAAATACAGAGAGACTAACCATTAAAAATCTCTCTCAACTTCATATACTCCATCTCTTCAAAACGCATCAGTTTCTGTGTGTACCTACTTCAAGAGCTGAGTATATTTAAAACCCCGGTATGCATCTCTGCACCCCTCTAATTTTAATGGTGCACTTGAATTTCACCCCCTCTCTGTGACCTCCTTTCAGGCCAGGGCCGAGACAAATGAGCGTCTATGTGCCTGCGGGATTGGCTGGTCCCCCCTCAGGCCATTGGCCCACATTGAGAAGAGCTAGCAAGGCTGATCCAAGATCAGTTTTGCAAGTTTTCATATGATGCTTAAGATGAGGATTCTGGTAGCACAGGCTGCCTCCAGATCACAGCAAAAGGTCCATTTCCACCCGGAGCTATTTGCGGAATCTCTGCTACATTTGCTGACACCGTTTTGCTGTGAGCCGGTGCTGGCAATTGGTATGTGCCCGCCTCTCTCTCTCTCTCTCTCTCTCTCTCAGTGACCTTCTCCCTCCCACATTTCCTCAGTTATACAGGAGATATTTGCATTTTATTCAACAAGCCAAAATCTGCCCTCTAAGATGTTTACGTGGTACATAGACATAATCAAACTCTAGGTCTCATGGATGAATCATAACAAGACCTGAGTATTGTGCATTTGAATAACTAAAAAAAGAGGGAGGTTTTAGTTCTATCACTTATGAATAACAAATCCCTCTAGGGTATGAAAAAGGCTGATGAAGCACTGAAAAAAACAGTATCTAAAAGGGATCGGTAACACAAATATAAAAATCATGTAATTATGTACTCATCCTCATGTTGTTCCAAACCTGTATGACTTTTTTTTTCTTCAATGCGACACAAAATGAGAAGGTTTGAAGTCTGGATACACTTTTTTTTTTTCATATATCAAAGAAAAAGACAAAAAAGCTACATCAAAGTATCTTAACCATGCACTACTGATCAAAAGTATAAGGGCAATAAGATACAGCAAAGATTAAACTGATCAAAATTACAGTAAAGAATTATCTTCTATTTCAGCATTGACATCATAGGAATAAATGACATTTTACAAATTAATACAAAACTGTTCGTTTAAATTAATTATATTTCATAATGTTATTGTTTTTACTGTATTTTTGAACTATATATATATATATATATATATATATATATATATATATTTTTTTTTTTTTTTTTTTTTTTTTTTTTTTTTTAAATAAAAAAAAATTCTGTGTCAACTCAACCAGAGGCCCTGGCTCAAATTCTTGATTTTGTTAATTATTTTTTCTGTAAAAATAAACTTATATAGTGATGAAAGACAAAATATTAAATGTCACAGATGTACAGGTGCATCTCAATAAATTAGATTATCTGAAAAGTTCATTTATTTCAGTAAATTTATTTACATAAATTCAATGCACACTGACTGAAGTAGTTTAAGTCTTTGGTTCTTTTAAATGTGATGATTTTGGCTCACATTTAACAAAAACCCACCAATTCACAACAAATTAGAATACTTCATAAGACCAATAAAAAACATTATGTATGTAAAACCAAAGACTTAAACTACTTCAGTCTGTGTGCATTGAATTTATTTAATACACAAGTTTTACAATTTGAGTTGAATTACTGAAATAAATGAACTTTTCCATGACATTCTAATTTATTGAGATACACCTGTACATTACACCTGTATATTTACTGTATATTTACTAGTGCTGCACGATTAATCGTATCGCCATCGCAATCGCAATGTCAGCCTGTGCGATTATATGACGGAAAATGTTGCGATTATATCATTTTATGTTAGGCTAATTGTGTGCACTTGAGAACACATGCTTTCTAAGAACAGTTTGCCTATTTTCCGTGCTGTGAACAAAACAAAACAAAAGATCAAATAAATAGATAAAAATAAAAAGATCTGACAGTCTCTCAGTATAGGAAGTGCACGTGTGGCGTTCACTTGTGTGCGCAGCGCTGAGAGACCAGAACGAAGATGAGTGCCGAGGAGACTGATCTGGTAGGCAAAAAAACTCTACCTCTGTATGACGATATTTTGGATTTGACATTACTGACACTGAGCGGAGACATGTATTGTGCAATACAATGTCTTGTATTGTAGAATGCACGCTCAGCACCGTCGAGCGCTTCCCGCGACAGTTAAAACAAAACCGAAAGTAAGACTCGCGCGCGCATTGAAAAGCAATTTTAAGAGAGCGACTCCCCAATGCGCCCAAATTAGGCTACATGACATATCTAGGCTGTTATTAGTATGTAAGCTATAATAGGTTGTGTAGTTGTCTATAGCTCTGTATCATGCTTGGAAAAGGTCGGTCTCTATTGGCACTTTGAATATTAAGAGAGTAGCCTACTTTGATTATGGCTGCATTTATTGTTTGCACTTAATAAGACTAAGAAAGAACTGTGTTGTTTATTTTTTGGTTATTTATGCTGTTTTAATTTATGTTCAATTTGTGAAAAGAACTTCAGTTAAGAGGTCAAATGTTCTAGAAGCTCATGAATTGACCCCCATTTTGTGCCCCCAATACAATTTATTATAATCGTAATCGCAATCGCATATCGCATATCGCAATATTGACCTCAATAATCGCAATTTGAAAATTTTCCCAAATCGTGCAGCCCTAATATTTACTGAGTAATACACTATTTTGTAGAGGGAGAAAACAATTTTTACCTCAGATTTGGAGCCAATTTACAGGGGTGTAAAATGACTTTAGAAAGTTGACTGCATCTTTATTTTATTTTAAATGACCCACATTTGGTTTTTGATCACTGAAAATGTGTACAATTGTACAGTTCGCATTAAGATCTCAATTTCTCTGGGATTGAACCATTGAGGGGCTTTAAATTAAATTAAGACTGCAAAAGGAAATTTGTAACCCTAGACCACAAAACCAGTCATAAGGATACATTTTTTGAAATTGAGATTTATACACCATCTGAAATCTAAATGAGCTTTCCATTGATGTAAGGTTTGTTAGGATAAGACAAATATTTGAAAAACTAAAATCCGAGGGTGTCCTTTAAATTTAAATCCTTTAAATTGTCCAAAATTGTCCAAATTAAGATATTACTAATCAAAAATGAAGTTTTGATACATTTACGGTAGGACATTTACAAAATATCTTCATGGAATGTGATCTTTATTTAATATCCTAATGATTTTTGGTATAAAAGAAAAATCTATAATGTCGAACCACACAATGTATTGTTTGCTATTGCTACAAATATACCTGTGCTACTTAAGGTGGTCCAGGGTCTAATTTTGTTAAGAATCAAAATCTAAAAGGATATTAAGATCTTTAATACTTCTTGAGTTACAGGCATGCAAACTTAAACACTGAAAAAGTGCTTTTTGCCATTTTTGAACTGTCACCATTGGCATCTAATGAAACAAAGATTGCTAAAGTCAACAGATTTTACTAACAGACCTACCAATCTCTGTGTAAAAATGAAATAAAGACACAGCCAGCTTTCTAAAATCAGTTTTACACCTCTGTAAAATGGCAAAGAATAGGACAGTGTTCAGAATGAATTTAGGTTGAGTAAATGATGAAAGCATTATTAATGTTTTAAGAAAACTTTCACTGTATAGTTTGAAACTGCTTTACAATACAAATAAAACGCATTAAGCACATAGATAGAGTGGAATACACTTGAAATAATCATTCAGATGTTTAAATGTAGTGTTTAGCATGTTTTAAATTGTATACAATTAGCACAATGCTTTTACATACATGCAATGTCTGATGCCGGACTGCCAGCAGGAGGGAATGTGGAATTACGCTGACATAATTAATGGCTTGCTAAAATAAACAACAAAACATAATCATTTATCCAAGCTGTGTTGATTTGCAAATGAGCTGAGGTACAAAATGGTATGCTGAAAAGCACAGCAACGTACATAAACAAGGGTGACAAAGATAAAGATGTTAATTCTGTGGCATTCAGTCTTACTGATTTTAACTAACAAAATGGATATTCATTCTAGAAAAATATCTACAGCAGCATGAAAAACACCCTAATGTTTCTCTAGTATGAAATGAGAGAAGACTCCAAGGATGAGATAAAGGCATTGGCATTGAGCAATACAAAAACCAAGCAGTGCTTTATACTTGGAAAAAAAAGCAGATAGTTGGGAACAACAAAAGACAAGGCACACTCTTGACATCATTGCATGGATCCACTCCAAGGCTTTTCAATGTGGCTCATCTTTTACCATTTGCAAAGAAATATTCAGTAGGTTTACTGTAATAATCTATGATGGTAGACTTACTCTGGTGAGCAAAAATAAGGTAATAAAGTGTGATCACATATTCCACCTCATCCAACTTGTCACTCAAATCCTGATACAGGGGCGGAATAAATTTACACATTTCAGGCTTAAATAAGAAAAGAAACCTGGTTTTCTCTTGTAGGCAAGTTTATACTCAGGTTAGTGAGATGTTCAATGCGTAGATATACCAAAAAACATCTCTTCAGCATCCATTACTAAAACATAAACAGATGCTTGGCACGGAGAATAGTCAAAATCAGCTTTGATTAAATAGAAAATACCCAGTGCATGGGCATTTCTGCCTGGATTAGCTTTTTAATCTGTTTTTGACATACTTTGAGTGGCAGTCATTGACGATTTCAAGTATTCCAGATATCACCTGCTCACAATCACCCTGGATTCTTGTGCTCCTCTGGGATACTTCATCCTAAAAAGGAACCCTCATGTTGTTCCAAACCCGTAAGACCTTTGTTCATCTTCAGAACACAAATTAAGATATTTTTGATGAAGTTTGAGAGCTTTCTGACCAGCCATAGACACCAAGGTCCAGAATGGTACCAAGAACATCGACAAAATAGTCCAAGTGACATCAGTGATTCAACCGTAATTTTATGAAGCTTTGAGAGTACTTTTTGTTGCGCCAAAGTACCATGTGTTCTACATCAGCAGTACACACTGCATGCGACTTTGTTGTTCTTGGTACCTTTCTGGACCTTAAATGTAGTAGGACCCTTGTTGTCTATGCAGGGTCAGAAAGCTCTTGAATCATATAAAAAATATCTTAATTTGTGTTTTCCGAATACAAATTAAGGTCTTACGGATTTGGAAAGAAATGAGAGGGAGAAATTAATGACAGAATTCTTTGATTTTAGGGTGAACTAACCCTTTAATGTCACATCAAAGCCAAAGAAGCCACATTACTTGAGATTTTACTCAAAGCTAACCTCAGCTGATATTTTATACATTAACATGAGAAAGTGGAAATAGCTTACTGTTTTAAATTTTGCCATCTGTAGAATCTTTAGAACATGTAGTGTTTGAAAATACTGCCTACACTCTTAAAAATAAAGGTGCTTTAGAAGGTTCTTCACAGTGATGCCATAGAAGAACAATTTTTGGTTCCACAAAGAACCATTCAGTCAAAGGTTCTTTAAAGAACCATCTCTTTCCTACTTTTTTTTTTTTTTTTTTTAAATCTGAAGAACCTTCTGTTGCCACAAAGAACATTTTGTGCAACAGAAAGGTTCTTCAGATGTTAAAGGTTCTTTATGAAACCATTTAGACAAAAAAGGTTCTTCTATGGAATCGCAAAGCACTTTTATTTGTAAGAGTGTAGAATAAATGTGACCCTGGACCACAAAACCAGTCATAAGGGTAAGTTATTTAAAATTGTAATGTATACATCATATGAAAGCTAAACAAATAGGCTTTCCATTGATATATGGTTTGTTAGAATAAGACAATATTTAGTAGAGATACATCTATTTGAAAATCTGGGTGCAAAAAAAATCTAAATATTGAGAAAATCGCCTTTAAAGTTGTACAAATGAAGTTCTTAGTAATGCATATTACTAATAAAAAATTCCGTTTTGATATATTTACAATAAGAAATGTACAAAATATCTTCATGGAACATATCTTTAGTTAATATCCAATTATTTTTGACATAAAAGAAAAATCAATGTATTTTTGCCTATTGCTTCAAATATACCTATGCTACTTGACTGGTTTTGTGGTCCAGGGTCACAAATATTCGCATGTCAAAATCAAAGAAACTGCTAAACTACTAAAGTGAGCATTATTTGATCCCCTTATTAAAAAGGCATTGAAATCACTTGGTGAATAGCTAATAGTCTTTAGTTTCAACACAACTATAATGCATAAGCTACGTTCAGAATAGCATGATACCAGTCTGTGCTCTTGCTACATCTGAAGTGTATGGTATATATTCTGTGTACAGTAAAAAAAAAAATCCTGTATGGACAGAATAACCCAGATGAGCTACAAAATGAGCACAGCTGGCTGGGTAAAATACTGTACTGAATGATGCAATGCGCCTGACATGACCTTCCATTTCAATGTGATGAACCAGAAGTAATGTCAGCCGCAACATGAATATCTTTGCTTCATCTTGACTCATTCGGTCGGACTACCAAATGTTAAGACATTCCATTTTGAATATGATTTTACATTTCATCTCAGAATTGTGAGTTCACATCTTGCAATTCTGACTTTTTGTGAGATAAATTGTGAGATATAAACTTACAATTGTGAGTTATAAAGTCAGATTTGCAAGATATAAAGTCAGAATTGCGGGATGTAAAATCGCAATTGCGAGTTATAAATCCAGAATTGTGAGATATAAACTCTACAACTACAAAATCAACCCACAGCTGCAAGTTATTTAGTCAGAATTGTGAGATATAAACTTTATATTTCACAATTATGGGAAAAAAATAGTCAGAATTGGGAAATATAAATTCTTTTATATTTCGCAACTTTTAATTTTCTTTCAGTCTATGTAACTACAGAAGAGTACATTTTTAAATAGGAAAAATATCGAAAATTTTTGGTCATTTTAAATGACATGCTAATGGTCTAATCCGATTCAATGGTTTATGCTAAGCTATGCTAAAAGTGCTACCGACAGACCTGGAGATCGGCTGAATGCGTTCAAAAACGGTAAAACTCATCTGTTTAACTCTAGGGGAGTTGGAAAATGAGTCTATTTTTTAAAAAAGTGGAGTGTTCCTTTAAACTTCATCACATCAAAAGGAAAACTTTCAGGGAAAATGTTTATATTTTTAATGAAGCTTAATGGTGAAGGAACCAGGGTGATGCTAACTTCTTCATTTTGCCTAAAAATATATGCCATCACTGCAGCGCTGCACTGCATGCACTTCAGTATCTTGCCAACAAGTAGTAGGTCATCTGAGTAGGCTTTCTGATTTATGATAATTCAAATTCAGACAAGCTCTTTTCAACAGGTAGTATTAGAGGGAGAGACATTCTCATCCCAGAGAGCCTTTGATTGGACAAAATCTGTCAAGTGCAAAATGACATCCTGAATATTTTGGTCTGTTTTTGTGGAAGAAGAAAAATGGAATTGTATATATATGCTACATGACCTCAGAGCTAACAAATATTAACTAAAAGCCACAAAACTCTCATTTTTATTTCATGGCATCTTTAAGGTTGAGAATGTATCACTAATAATCAAATATCACAATGCCAACTTGTTCATCCATTAGCAAACCTTATTTATATCTGCCACCTTTTAACAAGAGCTTGCAAGCTTTGTATCCTGTTTTCTATTTTGTGATCAACACACAGTGGTCACGTAGCTATCGCTTTCTAATTTTCGCTCTTTATTAAATTAATGAAATAAATAAATAAACAGGAAGTAGGAGCGAACCATCTGCCTCCCTCACAGTAACACTTCTAGTGCAGAAAAAGCAGTGCATGGCTGACAGGATGACTGGATGCAATCGCCATGGCAACACTACAGCACTCTGGCAGGTGCTTCTACACATCATCTGGCCCTGTGTTAACAAATAGCAAGAGCTTTACAAACCAAGCGGAATAAAGACTTTACGGTTATGGCACGCATACAGGATCACATATACTCACTTAACACTGACATATACAAACATGAATCTTCTAGCAGGGTGGGATATCACATGTCGTGCATTCAAGCGAAAGCTTAGTGAGCTTAAACACACACAATCACGTACGTTGTTGAGAAACTTGATGTCTCTTGTACAGCGTTCGCGGCACCCTGTTAGAGGAAAGGTCACATCGCCTGGCAACGGACTTCATTGAGCTCCAGCTGCAATTTTAATTAGGGCAAAACTGTTTCCTGCCCTCTGCTTCCTTTCCTTCCGTTCACGGTCGATATAAGCAGGTGAAGTGGGCACGTCTTCCACCTCACCGCTTTGATTCACATGCAAACAAATCCATATGGTCCTAACGGACAACTCCAGCACACATTCATTACAATCTAGGTGAAAGGGGAACAGGACAGTTCACATCCTAATACTATTAGTATTAGACCCTAATGCAATTATATTGTTTCCCTAGGCAATTTTACAAATATAAGGGGTGACTGGATGCAAAATTCACTTTTACATGTTGTTTGAACTGAAATGTCTTGGCAGTGTGTGTACACAACCACCCTATAATGATAAAAATCCACCCAGTGTTTTTTTTTTTTTTTAAATCCCCATAAATCATAACCACTTTCTCAGATCAAGCCGTTCACCGATTCTTGGCAGAGTGACACAGTTCTGCACAGGCCCCTCCCACATCTGTTGACTGACACTGACACATTTTAGCGTAGACCTGCTCTGCGTGAGCTGTAAACAGTCTGCCATTGTTTCGACGCCGAAGCGGGAGTAGATCAGAATCTGTCCTGAGCGATTGGAGTGTTTTGTTGTTGGATTTATTCAAAAACAGCAGTTGTCTTTTACTCCCAACATCTGAGCCGCTGAAGATCCAGAGGATTACTTTTGTTTTTGAAGGAAATGTGCCCCCTTTCTACTTAAATGCGTCTATGTTCACACGAATCATTCGTGCTCCAGCTTCACTTACAGAAGAAGTGAGTATAAGTATAATCTTTGCAAATTTACGCCTTTCCTAATAATGTGCTAGTTAGCAAGTTCTGTGATGAATGCAGCTAAAGTTAGTCTTAGGCCATGTCCACACTAATATATTTTCGTTTGAAAACGCATATTTTTCTCTCCGTTTTGGCCTTCCGTCCACACTGAGACACACTGAGTCAAGGAAAACAGATTTATCCAAAGTGGATACATTTGAAACTACTGTTTTCACATTGTAGTGTCGACTGTGAAAACAGAGGCTTTTGACAACGATGACGCATATTTAGTCATGTGACGCATATTGTACCAATAGATATTTATGTATATACCGGCAACATTAATTGTGCTTGTTATGTCACTGCTGCTAAAGAGATTTACCTTGTAATGTTACACTCTTCATATTACAGTCCTAAAATGGTGAAAATTTACTTACAGTTGCTGTCCTGACTCCTGCGGCAAAACATGACGACAGCTGTTTTTTTAGATCAAATATGAGTGAGCGCAGTGAATAATGAGATATTTCCATAAATAAAATGATCTAGCCAGAAGAATTGCGTGAAAAAGTATTATGTCTGTTCCGTCTGTATAATCTCAGTGAAAAGTGAGTTTTTAGAGGCTTTACGCTTGCGCAGTAAGGCGAATTTAACGTTTTCCTATGTTTCAGTGTGGATGAGAAACTTTTGGAAAACGCTTAAAAACAAGCTAGTGTGGACAGAGAATGTGTAAAAATAAAAACTTTGTTTTCAAATGTATCCGGATTAATGTAGACGTAGCCTTAGAGAGAATCAATCGTCTTCCCACAGAAGAGAGGGTTGGGGTGAGCAGAGCTCATTAGTATTTATGATCCAAGATGGCGGCGCGTGCACACGCAGCGGCTTCTCTCTCTCTTACGCAATTTCAATTCTCTGTATGTATGTACTGTATATATAGCAGAATTGACAATAAAGCAGACTTTGACTTTGAAAGGGACATGCACCGAAATGGGTCGCTGTGAACAGAACTGTTTTTGACAAAGTAAAAAGGTGTTGTTTTAGACTATCGTTGAGAAATTTTAACCAAAGTACGTTGTAGACTTTTCATTGAGACCCTAAAGAATCATATCAACTTGTTGAAAATGGGCATCCGATGTCCCCTTTAAGACTTCTATTCAGCAAGGATGCATTACACTGGTCAAATGTGACAGAAAAAGAAATTATAATGTCATAAAAAAACAAATTCTATTTCAAATAAATGCTGTTCTTAATAAATGCTAAAAGGATGTATCATATCACTGAAATATAAAGCGGTGCAACTGTTTTCAACATTGATAAGTTCAAGAAATGTTTTTAAGCACCAAATCAGCATATTAATATGACTTTTGAAGCACTATGGACTCTTAAAAGTGACGTCTGATAAAAATTCAGTTTTGCCATCACAGGAATAAAGTACATTGTAAACTACATTAAAACAGAAAACTTTTAAATTGTAATAATAATCCATAATATTAAAATTTTCACTAAATTTTGATCACATAATTGAGCATAAGAGAGTTTTTTGCACTGTAAATATATTATAAATATAAAAACTTTATAATTTATATTTTTTAAGAGGAAAAACTATATATTGGTCATATAGAGCTTTATGATAAGCGCATAGGATTTAAATCTTCGGAATTATGTAATGAGCTTAGAAAACTGTAGTTGCATTGAACAAAGGCTAGAGATATAGCATTGGGAATTGAAGAGAAATGCAATGTGGATCAAAGCAGTTTTATGTGCCAATACCGTGCCGTTCCTAATATTTACTGTACACATAGATCTTACTGTTATTAATACCATGTGATGGGCTGAAAGGGAGGGTGAGGCCGCATGACAAAGCTGGCAGATGTTTTGCCTGACAGTGATACACTAATCTTGGCTTTAAACGCAATTGCTAATATCAATCATCACAGCTGTGGATCATTAGATATCAACATAAATTATGCAAGTGTCCAATAACCATATTCCGCTTCCATTTGACTAATTTGCCTAAATTAAATCTGAACTGTCATTCTACTTATCCAGTAATGGACTTCCCAACTGTACAAACTAATTATGGCAGCATTCTGAGTGAAACTGAGATGTGATTGAGCGTGCTTTCCTCATTCCTCATGTGTCCTCATTCTAGAAGGCATTAATTAAAAATACGATGGCTGTGTCTCTCAGTCTTTTTATGTGTTGCTCATATTAAGCTCTGGTCAGGGGACTTGTCTGGATTTCGGCATCAGCACGTTTAATTTTAGTGGTCAAGCTGTGCTGCAGTGTACGGTGGCTCTCACGTGGGTCTGCGTTGAGCTGGATGTGGAAAGGCTCTTCACTCATAACCTGTCAACATGAAGTAATCCCTCGCTGCATTTCGACCACAGCGATACTCATGAGAGGGATTGGGCGGCTCGGGTAACGAACGGCTTCTTGAACCAATCAGAGTTTGTTCTTTGCTGTAAGTGGATTTTTCACACACTGTAAAACACAGCGTACTTTCAGAGATGGTTCTGTGCCTTCTCTGAAAGCACACCCTAAAATGAATGATCCAATTACATATTATATTCAACTGTTGGAGCATTGGCTCATGCAATGTTTATTTCGTAAGATTTTTTGAAGAGATTGGCCAGTATTGTTTTTAATTTTTTTTTTCATAATACAAATCTAGATTACTTTTATGTTAAGTACACTACATTTGAAAGTTTTGGGGTCCGTATGTCTTTTTTTAAATTAATACTAGTGCTGTCAAATTGATTAATTGCATTTGGAATAAAAGTTTGTATTTACATGATAAATGCACGTGTGCTTTGTATATTTATACGTATATATAAAAACACAAATGTATATGTGTATATATATATATATATATTATATTTTTTATTTATTATTGTATATATATATTTAACTTTTATTTTGGAGGCGATTAATCGTGATTAATCGATTTGACAACACTAATTATTACTTTTATTTAGGAAATATTAACTTGATTTTGGAGGTGGTTAATCGTGATTAATCAAATTGACAACACTAATTAATACTTTTATTTAGGAAATATTAACTTGATTAAAAGTGACAGTAAAGACATCTATAATGTTACAAAAGAATTCTATTTCATATAAATGCTGTTCTTTAGAACCTTTTATTCATCAAAGAATCTTGAAAATAATGCATCTTTTTTTTTTTTTTTTTTTTTTTTACAATATTACTGTTTTTACTTTATTTTTTATCAAATAAATGCAGCCTAAAAGACATTTAATCTGTTTGTATTGACATGATAAATGTGTGTGTGCTGTGTATATTTATATACAGGTCCTTCTCAAAAAATTAGCATATTGTGATAAAGTTCATTATTTTCTGTAATGTACTGATAAACATTAGACTTTCATATATTTTAGATTCATTACACACAACTCGAAGTAGTTCAAGCCTTTTATTGTTTTAATATTGATGATTTTGGCATACAGCTCATGAAAACCCAAAATTCCTATCTCAAAAAATTAGCATATTTCATCCGACCAATAAAAGAAAAGTGTTTTTAATACAAAAAAAGTCAACCTTCAAATAATTATGTTCAGTTATGCACTCAATACTTGGTCGGGAATCCTTTTGCAGAAATGACTGCTTCAATGCGGCGTGGCATGGAGGCAATCAGCCTGTGGCACTGCTGAGGTGTTATGGAGGCCCAGGATGCTTCGATAGCGGCCTTAAGCTCATCCAGAGTGTTGGGTCTTGCGTCTCTCAACTTTCTCTTCACAATATCCCACAGATTCTCTATGGGGTTCAGGTCAGGAGAGTTGGCAGGCCAATTGAGCACAGTAATACCATGGTCAGTAAACCATTTA
Source organism: Cirrhinus molitorella (assembly GCA_033026305.1). NCBI lineage: Eukaryota > Metazoa > Chordata > Actinopteri > Cypriniformes > Cyprinidae > Cirrhinus > Cirrhinus molitorella. The sequence goes on from CM065140.1 coordinate 14,114,606, forward strand.
CCAGTGGTTTTGGCACTGTGAGCAGGTGCCAGGTCGTGCTGAAAAATGAAATCTTCATCTCCATAAAGCTTTTCAGCAGATGGAAGCATGAAGTGCTCCAAAATCTCCTGATAGCTAGCTGCATTGACCCTGCCCTTGATAAAACACAGTGGACCAACACCAGCAGCTGACATGGCACCCCAGACCATCACTGACTGTGGGTACTTGACACTGGACTTCAGGCATTTTGGCATTTCCCTCTCCCCAGTCTTCCTCCAGACTCTGGCACCTTGATTTCCGAATGACATGCAAAATTTGCTTTCATCCGAAAAAAGTACTTTGGACCACTGAGCAACAGTCCAGTGTTGCTTCTCTGTAGCCCAGGTCAGGCGCTTCTGCCGCTGTTTCTGGTTCAAAAGTGGCTTGACCTGGGGAATGCGGCACCTGTAGCCCATTTCCTGCACACGCCTGTACACGGTGGCTCTGGATGTTTCTACTCCAGACTCAGTCCACTGCTTCCGCAGGTCCCCCTCTCGTTGTGCAGCGTTTTCTGCCACACTTTTTCCTTCCCACAGACTTCCCACTGAGGGCTTGATACAGCACTCTGGGAACAGCCTATTCGTTCAGAAATTTCTTTCTGTGTCTTACCCTCTTGCTTGAGGGTGTCAATGATGGCCTTCTGGACAGCAGTCAGGTCAGCAGTCTTACCCATGATTGCGGTTTTGAGTAATGAACCAGGCTGGGAGTTTTTAAAAGCCTCAGGAATCTTTTGCAGGTATTTAGAGTTAATTAGTTGATTCAGATGATTAGGTTAATAGCTCGTTTAGAGAACCTTTTCATGATATGCAAATTTTTTGAGATAGGAATTTTGGGTTTTCATGAGCTGTATGCCAAAATCATCAATATTAAAACAAAAAAAAGGCTTGAACTACTTCAGTTGTGTGTAATGAATCTAAAATATATGAAAGTCTAATGTTTATCAGTACATTACAGAAAATAACGAACTTTATCACAATATGCTAATTTTTTGAGAAGGACCTGTATATATATATATATATATATATATATATATATATATATATATATATATACATACATAAATGTACATGTATATATATTTAATATTTATTTATTATTGTATATATATTTAACTTTTATTTTGGAGGTGATTAATCGTGATTAATCAAATTGACAACCCTAATTAATACTTTTATTTAGGAAATATTAACTTGATTAAAAGTGACAGTAAAGACATCTATAATGTTACAAAAGATTTCTATTTCATATAAATGCTGTTCTTTAGAACCTTTTATTCATCAAAGAATCCTGAAAATAATGTATCTTTTTTTTTTTTTTTTTTTTTTTTTTACAATATTACTGTTTTTACTTTATTTTTTATCAAATAAATGCAGCCTAAAAGACATTTAATCTGTTTGTATTGACATGATAAATGTGTGTGTGCTGTGTATATATATATATATATATATATATAAATACATAAATGTACATGTATATATATTTAATATTTATTTATTATTGTATATATATTTAACTTTTATTTTGGAGGTGATTAATCGTGATTAATCAAATTGACAACCCTAATTAATACTTTTATTTAGGAAATATTAACTTGATTAAAAGTGACAGTAAAGACATCTATAATGTTACAAAAGATTTCTATTTCATATAAATGCTGTTCTTTAGAACCTTTTATTCATCAAAGAATCCTGAAAATAATGTATCTTTTTTTTTTTACAATATTACTGTTTTTACTTTATTTTTGTTCAAATAAATGCAGCCTAGGTGAGCATAAAAGACATTTAAAAACATTTGAAAATGTTACCACCAAAAAACATTTAAACTGTATTGTATATGATAACCAGTATTAAGAAATCATTTTTATTTTTCAGTTTTTTCATTTTAGTTTTTCAGGATTATGTTTCCCCCCCATTTTATTTTCTCTGTACTCTATTTTAATGATTAAGTTAAGTTTTAGTAAAAACATGTCTAATTGAAATCATGCCAATTTAATAACAATTAAAAGTTTAACAAAAATAAATAAATAAATAATTTTTTTTTTTTTTTTGGTATTTAAATAAAGGCATGAAAAATTTATTTATAATCAAATAAAGTGAAACAAATTAGCACTTTGTTTGCACAACCATTGAGATGTACATTCTACTGTACAGAAATATATTTCTCTCACAATATCTTCAAGTTAAACCAAACTTTTATTTTGATGGGCTGCCGTGAAGACCTTTGATTCTGTGTGTGTGTGTGTGTGTGTGTGTGTGTGTATGTATGTATGTATGTATGTATCTACAAATGTCAGGTACAGAAATTGAACTAAGAAGATTAAAAACACTGCATAGTTTTTTTTTTCAGAAATAAAACAATGATTAATCCTCATCCACCCACTTCAAATGTGTGCGCTTCACGCAAACAGTGTGAAAGTTCTTTTAGTTCCCGCACTTAAATAGCTTAAAAATCACATTAAAATGTGAACGCAGGAATCGTTAAATGGAATTGAAATACCCAGTTATTGGAAATTTGGAACCGGTTCTCGATACCCAACCCTATATATGACAATACTGCGTCTGTGCCATTCATTCACAGCAGGATTCATAAAGTCTTTTACAGTTTAATTCACATGCATCGTGATTTGATTTAAGTGTACTGACCTATTTTGATGTACTTATCCAGAATTTGCAAAATTCTATGACATTCCATGTCATACAGCAAATTCCATTTTATGACTGGATTCTTTGATTCCGTCCGCGTTTTCTGCATCACAGAAATCATAGGGCCCTACATGCATTGTTGTTCTATGATGTCAATGGTCGTACATTTGTTTTTCACATTGTTTTCAACTGTTAAACTTCAAATGCTGCAAAGTTAGTTAAAAAGTGAAGTGTTTATTCAAAAAGTACATTAAATAATTAAGCATGACCATCATAGTTTTCTGTACAATTAATTTATTTATGTAGAACCGATACTAATAAGAATTAAAACAAGCATGAATAATGGAAAGCAATATCAGCCAATTTTCTTTTAAATAATTTTCTATTTAATTATCGTTCTATTAATTAAAGCAAAAACAACCTGCACATTTAACATTATATGTTATTAATATTATCATAATGACAGTTATCCTTTGCTAACTAACTGGCTCAAAGTGTGTGTTCCAATGTGTTTATATCTGTGTGCTTACATGTGGGTAAGAGACAAATGCAGATGAAGTCATTGCTGCGGCTGACGATAAATATTTGTGAAGTCTATTGGCACATAGGGCAGATGACAGCCAGGCAGTGATGTGCTACTGTATCAACTGTTACTGGCTTATGTATTTCTGTCCAGAGCTGATAAGTTGACTCCATCCTTTCCTTATTTAGTCAGCCTGAGGTTTGTGCTGCTGACACACCAGAGAGCATAAGAGAGAGAGAGAGAGAGAGAGAGAGAGAGAGAGAGAGCGAGCACAGGGCTGTAGGTTGACTGAACAATTAAATGCTCCTCTACTCCCTCCTTTTTATGGTGAATGACTAATATCAAATGGAGCTGCGTGTGAAGAGGGTGAGAAAAGGTGGGAGGAAAAACTGAAGGGCTCTTTTACCTCTCTCAGTCTCTCATTCATAATCACTAGCATAACCAGGGGTAAAGCTGTCATTATGAATCAGGGAGGAGGGGTTTGTTCATGATTCTGCCACTTTTAGAAAATGTATATGAATTAATATGTTTGTGCCACCCAACTTTTTGAGAGTTAATAAATATTTATGCCTTAATGAGACCCTCACATTTTTCAAATCATTGCTAGGGTCATATTTTGTCAAAACCTAAACAAAAAACAAGAAATAGTTTTCTTCTTAAAGAAAATGGAACTTATTTTAACATCTTTAAAATGCTAAACTGACTTAATTTTCAAGAACTATATATATATATATATATATATATATATATATATATATATATTTTAGTATTTATCATGGTAGTTCATATTTATTTATAAGTGTAATATGAATATAAAGCTAAATAAAATTTGCACTGTAAATATAAAACATTGTATTACAGTATTTAAAAATATAATACATCAAAATGTTTATCTGCAGAGGGATTACTCATTTTAAGGGGCTAACAATTATTTTAGTAATCGAGTAATCAGACAATTATAATTAATAACCTGTTGATTATTCTGACGATTAATCGAGTAATCTGATAATCATGAATAATAACCTGTTGATTACTCTGATGATTAATCGAGTAATCGATTAATTATAATTACTAATCACCTGATTATTCTGGTGTTTAATCGAGTAATCAAATCATTATAATTACATTTTTCTGTGGTAAGTGAACAATGGTCTAGAAAATTACTTAAAATACATTTATAATAGCAATGAAGCAATAATAATTTGTCCAAAAAATATATCATATGGTTGTATTGAACAAAACTGTTAAAATACATACATACATAATGTTTTATATACAATAGAGCTAATGTACATTATTTATTACAAGAAATGCCTGCAAAGGGTGCCAAATACCTGATGATTGTTTTTACACTTTACAGCATGATCTAATCTTTGTTTTTATTGACTAAAACAACATTTAATTCAAATTCCCACTTAATCATTAATATTTAGCCATTTCTTTACTGCAGAAATACTACAGCAACTGTAATTTCTTGCATATGTTGACATTAGGGCTGTTAATAATGGTTATTTTGGTAATCGAGTAATCAGTCGATTATTCTGATGATTAATCGAGTAATCATCATCGTCATTAAATTTTTTTTTTTTCTTTTTTCTGTGGTAAGTGAACAATAGTCTTGAAAATTTCTTAAAATAATAACGAGACAAAACTAATTAGTTTAAATAAAGTATCAAAAGCAAGTAATCATATGGTTTTATTTAACAAAACTGTTAAAATACATACTGTATTATGAACAACAGAGCTAAAGTGCTCTATATAACACATGAAAGCAGTCGGCAAAGGCCTGATGTTTTTACATTTTACTGCACAATCTTATCCTTGTTTAATATTGACTAAACTTAACCATTAACCATTTAATCTTTAACATTTGGACATTTCTTTACTACAGAAATGCTGCAGCCACTGTAATTTGTTGAATATGTGGACATCAAAACATTTAAACCCTGTGTTTGCGTAGGTTTATAAATTTACCTTACAAATCTGATAAATGCAGTTGCATTTCCATATGAACATTATAATAAATCCAAACTCACAGCAACATGCAGAGATGGAGTTCAAAACGCTCCTAACATAAATAATAGTGCTGTCAAATCGATTAATTGCGATTAATCACATCCAAAATAAAGTCTGTGTTTACATAATATATGTGTATGTATAAATACACACACACACACGTATATATTTAAGAAATACATATATTATATGTATATATAACAAATCATATAGAAATATGATATATATACACACACACACGTGTAAATATTTTTTACATATATACGTCTGTGTATTTTTATATACATATAAATATACACAGTACACACATATATTATGTAAACACAAACTTTTATTTTGAATGCGATTAATTGCGATTAATCGATTTTAAAAGTGTTTGTGTGAAGCAGCATTTATTGTGAATGTAGCCATTACGTACGTAACCTATGCCCATGTAAATAATTAAAACATATTAAACCTGCATCGCATATATTTATTTAATTTAATAGTAGCATTTGTGAATTCACAATAGCATGCTTTATAATGATTTTTAAATGGGTTATATATATCACGCAGCCTTGGAAAACAGTCTAATAATGCATTTCATAGAATCTTGTGATAAATTGCAGTCGTGATTTTTTAAAATAGAGTACTCAAATTAAAGCGATTAATCGTGACAGCCCTCATGTTGTTTTATGTTTCTCATTGTGTTACTTTAGTGATAACAAGGAAATGCTATTCATTTGTGCACTGATAAAGAGATTTAACCTAGGTCCAAACTAAGTTAAAGCGCACTCTCGTCAATATTTTTCTTTGCAAGCACCTGAAGTGAACCTGCTATATTCTGTAGCTAACCTGACACTGAATCTATCACGTTTCCTTTCACAGTGGGGCCAAGTACGCTAGTTAACCTTTCACACTACCTCCTAAAACAGCAGATTCTGTTGACCGCAGCAAGAGCCCTGCCCCTGAAGCAAGGGGCACGGGGGGGGTCCGTAGGATTATATTTACGACCCTTTGAAGGGAATATACTCTAGGGTGGAGTGAAGATAGTGAGGAGTATTACTGTATCAATCTTTAAAGCACTGCTAGGCAGCCAAGACTCTTGCTCAGCTGTAACTGAATGCAAGTAATGCATAGTAAAATGGCTTTACTTTCATTTCATAGCACTGGTAATGACCCTAGAGCGTAAGTCTTGTAACCCTGACCCACTGCTTGTCGAGGGAGAGGTAATCACAGAAGACAGGCCACTCCTGAGAGGGACACATGCCAGATATTCAGCTAATGGTGCATAGTACGTACTATCTATGTGGCTTATTCAAAGTTAAAATAAATGCAGAAACTGTAAATAGCCTGAAAGTGGCACTTAAAGCAACTGTTAACCTGTATGACCCCTTTGAGCACTAGCAGCACAAGTGCTGCCTATAGTCTGCGTCATGTTATTTATTTATTGATTGGCTGATCACTAACATAAGGGCAGAACATCAGGGTCATCACAAACAGCCGAAACACATACATGAGGCAGACGTGCACATATACACATACCAACATTCACACATGTGTTAGTGGAGTGAAACTGGAGTGACACAGGAACTAAGAATTTATACAAGTAAACATCTGTAATCCACCGTTTATATTCATACAGTGTGTGTACACATTCACACTTAACTCATTATACTGGAATTTGGTCTACTGAATGCTAAAGAAGATTTATAAATGCTTAAAGTATCTGTTTGGTTGGTCAACGGAAGGAACATGTGCATGTGAGTTTCCTGAGACCTGTTTAGGATGTTATGAATTTGTATGCCTTGAATAAATGGTTTACACAACACATCCATTAAAATGTCTGTCTATTATGGCTCTTGGCAAGGGAACAGACATCATAATAGTGTATGTGAGATGCATGACCCCATGACTGCTCCCTGCGCATCTGCGCTATGGACAAATAATAGACACCAGTCCTCAAAAAGGTTGCTTGCACAACCTTTCAAAGCACTTTTTAACCATTTAAAAAGCTTGAACAAAGGATATTGGTTAAAAACACCTTAGCTTTGCTGAATGTTGTTGGTGTGTGGCAACATCTTAAAATAGGTCTATGACATATGGTTAATGAATGACATCTAAATAAATGCCTCATACGTCTGAACCATGCAGACATCACAGCTTAACAGTACAAGCAGTAACAATCTTAGGAATGTTACAGAAGCCTTGATGTGGCTGGTGCACTTGATCACAGCGATTTCAAGTCAACCTGTCATGACTGACATGATATTTTACTAAATTGTGATGATTCTATAGTTACGACAGACTATAATATATTCTTGTTAAAATGTCTGTCATCATTTACTCACCTTCATTTCGCTCCAACACACATTTGACATAACATGGACTACAAAAGAATGAACTGGTGATACAACAGCCTCATGCTGTTGGCCTATAAGTATCCAAGTGTCATGAAAGCAGTCAGTACTACTGCGCTTTGTACCAAGTCTTTTAATACCATATGATAGCTTTGTGTGACTAACAGACCAAAATTTTACCAAAAAACCTTTCTGTACTGAATATGAATATGTAGAAGTGCAACTGAGATATAAAAGCTATACTGGAGCAGTGTTCATTTAGCATCATTTATAGCATATAATAACATTTTTATTATTATATATAAATAAATATAGATATATATTCAAAGTGATTAATCGCAATTAATCGTTTTCACAAGTCGTATTTATTATGTGATTAATCTATCTATCCATCTATCTATATATATATATATATATATATATATAATGCAATTAATCGCAATTAATCAATTTGACAGCACTAATACATAATTTTAGTCAGCAGCAAAGTCAAGTTTATAATTAATAATTTTTAAGTGGAGGGTGGAGGGTTTTTTTAATACACAAAACCATTGTATGACTTCAGAAGACTTGGAATAAAGCTACTTTTTGTCATTCTGGAGCTCAACAGCTCATTCCCCATTTACTTTCATTATATAAAAAAAGATTGGTTATTACATTCTTACGTTTCTCCTTGATTCAAAAGAGAGTCAAATGAGTGTGGACCAAAAACAGAATTTATAAATAATGGCAGAAGTAAACATTTTTGGCTTTTAAATGTTAAAGGATTTTCAGCAAAGGAGGTGCCCTACCTTGACACTGCTATTTCCACTTTAGTCCTGGCGATAGCTGCCGCCCTTCTAGCCCCCTCCACGGCCCTGTCCACTTTTTCTTTAGTTTTATGGTTTTTAAGAGGAATAAGCTGCTTCCTTATCCCACGCACCAACACGTTATTTTTATACTTCCCCTCCTCTTTGGTTCCATCTGGGAATATAGTGCATCCGTATCCATGCCTCTTGTTGTTCATCCATTCCCCTTCATACTTCAGCCCGTTGGATCGCTCACTGACTCCAAACCCATTGCGTTTGTCGTTCTTCCACTCGCCCATGTAGGACTCTGTGGTGGTGGCGTCCACATGGTCCTCCATGGGGGTGTACTCATCGGGCACCTCTCCGTCTCCATAGCTGATGGTGGAGTTGGCGTCGCTGGAGCTGATGCGGCTCATGGTGGCGTCGCTACGTGCCGAGCTCCGTTTGCTAGAGATGGACGTTTTGGAGTCAGATTTACGTAGCTGGCGGAGGCTGCCGAAGAGGGACCCGCGGCGGAACAGGCCCTTCTTCTTTCCGGTGACGACTTCGGTGTCGCTGTGAAAATTCAGCACGAAACCACCACGGCTTCCAACTGGTGTGTCGGGTACTGCGTCCTGCAGAACGGCGCCATTGCTTTGCACACTTCGTAGGGAGGCCAGGGAGGTGCGAAGTGGTGAGCGGATAATGGTGGCCATTCCGTAAGGCACGCTCTGTCGCACACCGTAGCCATGCCTCATGCCCCCCATCCACTGGCCTTGATATGTGCCTTATGAAAACACAAAGAAACATTAAACTCATAGATCAAGTAAGCAAACAGTGAATGAAGGTTTATACCTTGCTTAATTTGAAATCCTTCAATGTAAACAGTCAGCAAAGTTGTTCATCAAAAAAAGTTTCCCATATATACGCCACTCGGTAATACATTAGCATAATCCCACGAAATGCGAACAAATCTTGTTCGCTAAATGCTTGCCCATAAAAGATAAGTCCGTACCTTCTTTATTTTGACCAACTAGCGTCTCCAAACCACAACCTGTAAGTATGATTAACACATTACAGGGCTCGCAAAATTTCAAAATGTCTGGTAGCCCTTCGGGCAGGAACTCTTTAGATTTTGGTAGCCCGAAAATAATTTAACTAGCCCAAAAAAAAAAAAAAAAAAAAAACTTTTTTAAAAAATATAGAAAATCAGATAGGAGTCTAAATGTCAATTAAAAATATTTTAGAAGGAGAAGGAATTTTATTTCACTATTTACAGGGTATCTGCAGAATTTTTAAATATCAATTTAAGGCAATTTATGACCCTTTCTAAGAGCTGCACAAGTAAAATGAACACAGTATGAGTGGGGTTGGACAATGTATGGTAGCATATTGAGCCATGAAATTATGATTTACAGTTCAGCTACAGGTTTTCACAAAAAAACAAATGTACAACAGCATTTTAGCCTTTATACCATATTACTGTCTTAATTGTTTAGATTTTTAGAAGGCACTTTAACTTCTTTCACATTTACAACTCTATGTGTTTGCTGCATAAAAACATGGGTCGATATTTGCAATAATCTGACCAAAAATGATTGGAAATGCATATTCATTCTCTGCCACGAGTTGGCGCTTTAGGAGTGCTGAAATATTACGGTTTCCATAGAAACGGCTGTACACAAAGCAGCACCGCGCTCAGAAATGACAATGCAAAGGGCACGGTTCTAGAGACAGTGGTTTCCCTTCAGATACATTCATATAAAGACATCCGTGCCGCGTTTTGATTTTGAAACAGGCAGCGCGCATATTTATTCAGTGACATCATTACCTTTTGAAGTTCAATCCAGCCCTATCGCGATTCTTGTCTTTCCGTCCCCAACTGTAAGACCTCTTAAAATTATGATTAAAAGACTTTTTTCATACTATTTAACGTATTGAAAACATTGTATGGCCTTCAATTTAATACAACTAAATTGAGGAGTATTTATGGACCTGCAGGAGCCCTTTACTTTAAGATAGCCCGTCGGTGAAAAATTTTGGTAGCCCGACTGGAAAACACAATAGCCCCGGGACGTCGGGCTAGCGATTTTGCGAGCCCTGCATAATGTGTACATTTTCAATTGAGGACTCAAAATATCAAGCTTTTTGTGCTAGCACGCAATGTATGACTATAGCGCAACATTAGGTGTCCAGGTAAACCATGATATCACTGTCTTACTGAAATAGTGTTAAATACTGAAATAAAGAAATAGTGTTTCATTTTGTATATGGAAAGACCAATCACAACAGACTTGGCCAGTTGACGAATCAGATCAGAGTAGGCTTATGGTGGGTTTTACAGTCCTTAAGCTCAGAACTGCTTTGAACGAATCGTTTTAAAATCATTGCAAAAAGATAATATTAAATGTATATATTCTGAGAAAATTACAATGTTTTCTGACTTTAGATGACTTTGAACCTGTTGTAGGGGACTCCACCACAATATTAGGACACTTTAAAATACCATATGACCTGCTCTTTAATAGCAGCATTAAGTATTAAGCATACACTTTAGCGCATTAGCGTATCAAATATCATTCAATGTTAGTTAAAAACTCATAACTCATGATTAGTAAACCGTAAGAGTGTAACTAATTAAAATTGGATCATTAAAATCTCTTGCCTCTTCAGTGAGGCATGACAAATGTGTTTTATGTCCACATAAAATGTTCATCAGAGCTAATCTAAGATCACTGACACAAATGACACAGATTCTGAAACTAATTTGGAAGCTAATGTAGGCTCTGAAAATGCAATGCCAAGAATTGCATAGAGTAAATTGTGGCACAAGTTTAATTAACAATCATGGTTGATTTATGTCATGTGTAAATTACTATATGTAGTGAATTTATGTAAAAAAACAAAAATAAATATTCATTCCATGTCATCAGCATTTTTTTTAGTGTACTTTGAAGATATTGGGTTTTATTAACAATGGCAATGACCTGTGGCCTGACAGTTGGCAAAAACATAAATAAAAACAGGAACCTTAAATCAGCTCTTCTTCATTCTGTTCTCTTATGTTAAAGATCCTCAAAATGACTTTCTTATGGAATTGCATCCTAGTATTCAGTGGGAAGACCTTTACTGAATCTACAGCGCAGACCATAATGCAGTCTGATTCCTGAACCAATGATTCTTATGAGCCGGTTCTTATTAGTGAACCAAAAACATACAGCAAGGCCAATCTGTGTACAGTTCCTGACTGAATGGCTCTCATAATCAATCTCGTTTTAGAGAATATATAATACATTTATTCAGAACTACCTATATGTAAACATAGGCCTATTCTATTACAGTATTTTTTGTTTTGATAGATGTTTATTTTATATTATGTACATACAGATTTATTTTATTGTTTTTAAATCTTACTTTATTCATTACTTATCATATTATTGTAATACTATCCTTGTTGTTATTGTAATATGCGAGGGCCACATTATTTGTGTGTAATGCTTGACAATATTATATGTAGAAACAATCATGTCATTAAAGAAACCGAATTTAAAAAGCCCAGTTCTCAGAGATTTATTTATGAGCAAACAGATTTTCAAACGAATGACTCGTTTGATCCGATTCTTTTTATCGAATCAAAAACATTAGGCGCTATCAATAATGTGTGCCCGACTACCGAACGAATGACTCTTAAGAGCCGGTTCTTTTTTGGTGAATCAAACGACAATGAATCAGTCGGTGCGGCTGCTGAATTTAATCTGACTCACTTACTGAACCGCAAGTTATTACTTTCGTCATGTCCGAATCGAAATGAAGCAACAGCTGTTACAGTGTTATGTTGTACTTAAGGCTCTGAGGCTTAAATCAGCGTCGTAACTGTCTGGTTGTTCATATGACAAATTGTAGTCGAAGATATGTTTTGCTGTATGCATAAATGAATGAATGAATGAAGTAGTTCGCATATTTGGATATGTTTAGGCCTGGAATTATAATATATGATCAGGACTAGCATTTGTCTTTGTAAACAGAATAAAATGTGTCCCTGATTTATCTGTAACGATGATCATTTGGTAACAGTCTGCTGTAAATCAAAGAATATTTTATTTTCCAACATTTCCTCCTTAGAAGTACTAAAATAATCATTAATAAGACGATTTAATAAGGCGAATCCTAAACGTATAAATGACATTTGCAGTGGCACTTACCACCATCCCCATAGGTTTCGACTCCATAGCCATCCTGTAGCCCATTACTCCACGTCCCATCGTATCTAGCAGGTGTATTGGTGCTCTGCCGAACTCCATAGCGACCCTTGAACCCGTGACTCCACTCCCCACGATAAACCCATTTCCCCTTGGTCTCAACACCCAGCCCGTGGCGTTTGCCCTGCGACCAGTAGCCCTGGTAAGTATTCCCGCTGGGCCAGGTGTAGACCCCGACTATCTCGAAACCGTGGGACCAGGACCCGGCGTACTCGCCTTGACCCTTGGGTCCCGTGCAGATGCCGTGTCCGTGGGCTTTCCCGTCCTCCCATCCGCCACAGTAAGTGCCTCCATCGTCGAAGTCGAACCGTCCGCCCGTCATTCAGAATGGGATGAAAATAAAAACAGTCGTAACGTTGCCGTGCGCTTCTTCTTGTCTTTCTCTTTCATTAAACCTTCTTTTCTAAGCCGAGTTGAGCAGCAACGATTAAACCGGGATGAATTAATCACAATGGAGATGTTGTTTGGTATTTCTGCTTGGGTTTTGAGAGTATGAATGAGGAGGCAGGTTTAGTGCATCATTACCGAAGCCGCACACGCTGGAACCGCCGCTGCGTTTCACCGACTCCCTCCGCTCGCAGGCGCTGCGCAGAGCAGACACAACGAGACCGCGGCGCGGCAGCGAAAGACGCTGCCAATCGTCCCGCGTCATTGCCGCGGCCCCGCCCACTTCACCCTCACTGGGCTAAATGAGAGGCCACAGGTTCAGAGGTTATAAGAAATGATCTGTGTTCTGTCTCCTTTCTTTTCCTGGAGCAGGATTTTTTGGTGGTCTTTATTTGGTTAAAATTTTTTTAAATCATTCTTTTTACTCAAGATTACGCAGGGGATGTTAAGAAACCAAAGATCCAAAGATCAGCATTTATCTAAAATAAAAAGCTTTTGTAAATAATTTTATTTAAAAAAAAAAAAAAAAGTTTTACTCGGCTGTCTCAACATAATAATAATAAATGTTTTTTTGAGCAGCAAATCAGAATATTAGAATGATTTTTGAAGGATCATGTGACAGTGAAGACTGGAGAAATTATGCTAAAAATTCAGCTGAGAAATCACAGGAATAAATTAGATTTTGCAATACAGGCTATTTAAATAGAAAACATTTATTTTAAATAGTACAAATATTTCAGAATTTTACTGTTAAACGCAGGCTTAATGAGCAGAAGAGTCTTCTTAAAAAAAAAAAAAAAAAACCATAAAAAATCGTACTGTTCAATAACTTTTGATAGTGTATTAACATGACCTGGGATGTATGATAGAAACGTGTGTATTTGCTGTGCTTTTTTATTTTCAATATAACATGTGAAGAACCATAAAATGTGAAGAACCATAAAATACATTAAGTAATTATTTATTTAATAGGAAAATTCCATATAAATATATGCTTCTTAGCATTTCTTAGCAATTTAATTATTTCAGAAAGCCTTTTTTGTTTGTTTTGAATTTGTTGAAATCTCCTAACTCTTCAACAACTTTGCCTGCAAACTAGCAACATCTACTCTTTTTGTTCTAGAAATTTCTTTAGTTTTTATGAGACCAGGGGCCTGGGAGCCACTAGGGGGCCTCAGAATTCTTTCAAGGTAATTTCTTTATAATAAATTACACTAGTCTAATTTATTAAAACACTACAAACTGCCACAAGGTACTACATGACATCATGTTTCTTATTTTATTTTATTTTTTTATTGTAGTCCTTTCAACTACATTTTTCATTGCCAAACATATTTCTTGTAATGACTGGAATCAAACAATTAATTGTGGCTAATTAATAGTTTTTAATATTGTCTTGAACAGTAAGGGACTTTTTTCTCTCTATATATTTCCTTTCAACCACATGGCTATGTAAAATATCTGTGATTTGGATGGAGGAATTATATTGCCCTACAATATAATCAATCCGTGGATCTAAATCATATTGTCAGATTATGTGTTTCCCATGCAGGTAATAGTTTACAAAATAATGTAGTATTTGTGTGTATGAAAGATTTTTTATTAGTAGTATAATGTATATTGTAAATTATATAAAAAATATAGCCTTCATAAGAGAAGTAGTAATTTTCAATATCATCAACAGAAAAAATACAAATGTAGGCCTATATTTTTTTTCTAACATAATTCTTAACGTTATAGCAGTTTGTAATCAACGGATTAAAAGTAATTTAATAGAGAACATAGTCTACAGAGACATCTGTTGGTTAATTTAAAAAGTGCGCTTCTAATTTATATTCTTCAACCATGAAAATGCATATATTATAAATATCCACAAAAAACTGTTAACTGTTTTTATTTTAGATCAATATAAAAGTAACTATTAGATTTTCACTTGATTGAAATTGATACAAATCAACATATAAATATCTAATTTGTATTTATATTAGCTACATTTCATAATTGTGAATGTGGATGTGTGTCCTTTAAGAAGTTGGGTACCACAACTGGAGGCTGCGCCGTTCGACACATTGGCTGTGTGTCAAAACCTAGTTAGCCGACTACCTAGACAGCATCTGTGGGCATCACAGACGCGAGCTATCAGCTTCAAAGCGCGGTGAAATACACGGGTACGCGCCTGTGATTTCAATAAACACTGCAAGCGCATGTGATGCGTAATAATACTGTACGCGCGTAAAACGCAGAAACATGCCGTCAAAGGCAACTAGGTTTTGAGACACAGCCAATGACTAATAAAATGGCGGTGGAAAACATCGGTGAATCTCAGGATGAGAAAGAAATTCTTATTAAGTCACAGGATAGCGGCGAGGTTGCCGAAAAAACAAAAGACAAAGAGTCCAAGCTGATTTTGTATCATTGGACTCAGTCATTCAGCTCTCAAAAGGTAAGCGATCCCATAATTCAACATTACTGGCGTGGGCAGGCCAAGAGCATCAGGGTGGATGCAGCATCTGATCTGTTGTTTTGATTATGATATTGACATATTTTATTAACTGGGTATTATTTGGATTATTCCTATTCATGTGGCTGTCTCAATTAAACAATTGCTGATTGACGGCATGTTAATTATTCATAAATTATACATTATTAATGATGCGCAATTATGCAAGTGTTGAATTACTGTAATCATAACACAGATGCCTGAATTACAACTATATTGCAGAATTGTAAAACAAGAGCGTAGCCTGCTGTTGTTTTCTTAAACATATGAGAGTATGAGTGCACAATGACCGCTGTCTCAGTCTTTCTTTGGTGTAATTTGTTGCCTAATGAATCACCCAAACAAAGGAACATTGTGTTTTTGTCATAGGTGAGACTGGCAGTAGCTGAGAAGGGTCTTCAGTGTGAGGAGTATGATGTGAGTTTGCCACTGAGTGAACACAATGAGCCCTGGTTTATGCGTCTGAATCCCACCGGAGAGGTTCCTGTGCTGGTTCACAATGACAGTGTCATCTGTGACCCCACACAAATCATGGACTATTTGGAGCAGAACTTCTGTGATGGTAAATGCTTAGGATTTAGGGTTGATGTTGTGTGTAAAACAGTATTTACGTTACAAATGATATGAATTGCAGTGTAAAATGCTTTAAATACAAAAGTACTGAAAGGCATATTATGTTGATGAATCCTCTGATGCATGGCATCCACCACATTTCTTTAAATCCTTTTCATCATTCAGTGAGTTATGTCATATAACATATAAACCATATAAACATATGATAACCATAAGAATAATTCTGTATGATTTATGATGAAAACTGTCCATTTAAATGTATGCCACTGTGTTTTATTTATGTATTTATTTATTGAATTAATTCAAAACAGCTAACAAAGTATCTTTAGACTACCAGTCAAAAGTTTTGAATAATTAAGGTTTTTTTTTTATTTGTGAAAAGGTGTTTCTTATGCTGCATGTAAAATATTATTATATTTGAAAGTAATTGTTTTCAGTTTTTTGAAAAGCTGAATTTTCAGCAGTCATTACTCTAGTCTATCATTTTAATTCATTTAACTTTTTGTTTATTAAAGAAACTTGGAAAAAAAATCATAGCATTATGGTTTAAAAAAAAATTATTAAGCAGCAAACACTAATAATAATAAGAACCATTATTGAGAGTTGAGCACTAATAATAATTAATGACTCTGTAGATTGGCATAATGGCTGCTGATTATTCAGTTTTGCAATCACATAAATAAATGACATTTTAATATACATTAAAATAGAAAACAGTTCTTTTAAATTACACAATATGACTGTTTTTTTTTTTTTTTTTTTTTTTTTTTGTCAAATACACTACCAGTCAAATGTCTCTGAACAGTAAGATATATATATATATATATATTGGGAAAGAAATTGTAGAAATGAATACTTTAAATGATGATAAAGACATTTATAATGTTACAAAAGATTTCTATTTCAGATAAATGCTGTTCTTCTGAACTTTCTATTCATCAAAGAAACCTAAAAAAAAATTATACTCAGCTGTTTTCAACATAATGTTTTCAGCAGCAAATCAGAATATTAGAATGATTTCTGAAGGACCATATGACTGGGGTAATGATGCTAAAAATTCAGCTTTGAAATCACACCTAAAATTACATTTTAAAATAAGTTCAATTAGAAAGCAATATTTTAAATAGTAACAATATTTCAACATTTTATTGTTTTGCTGTAATTTGAATCAGGTAAATGCAGCCTTGGTGAGCAGAAGAGACTTCTTTAAAAAAAAAACATCAAAAACCCATTTAAAAAACGTTTGACTGGTAGTGTATCTTGAAAATCTCTGTATTATGGGTTTTACCAAAAATGATTAAGCAGCAAAAACTGATAATGATAACAACCATTGTCAATAGTTGAGCACCAATAATAATTAATAATAACTGAACATCAAATCAGCATATTATAATTATTTTTGAAGGATCATGTGACACTTAAGACTGGCATAATGGCTGCTGATTTTGCAATCACAAGTACATTTCATTATAAAATACATTAAAATAGAAAACATTTTTTAAATTACACAATATTACTGTTTCGTCTTAGTGATTTAATACTTCATGCATCAAAGTGTTCAATAAATGTATAACTAGAAAAATGAACTCCTGCACCTGAATACACAGTTAATAAATGCATTGAAAACACACAAATTTCATAATTATCTGTATTAGATATCAGCTTATTTCCAATGTTAATAGCTGTAATTGTTTATTACTGCACGCTTACTGTATGTATGTATTTTTTTTGTGAGGTGCTTTTGCTTTTTCAGTGCATTTTGTTATCTTCTTTTCATTTGGTTGCGTTTATGTTTGCATGTACCATGTTACGTTCGGCATGCCTGTGCAGAAATTTGGATAACATGAGAGGCGCTGAAGGGTGAGTCAAAATAATTTGCCTTGAAGAGCAACTCATGTAGATTGCAGCTACATTTTTGGGTCATAATGCATACTGTATATGTGCTTTGTGCCCTTCTCTGAATCAGAGCACACTCCAAAGCTGATCCCAGAAGAGGGAAGCACCTATTATCATCGAGTTCAGCATTACAGAGAACTGCTGGACTCCCTGCAGATGGATGCATACACCCATGGCTGCATCCTCCACCCAGAGATCACCGTAGACTCCCACATCCCGGCTTACGCCACCACACACCTTCGCAGTAAGATGGGGACTAAGCATAATAATAACATGAAACATCCATTTTTTAAATACTGTGAATTAACGGAATAATTCTACCAAAAACAAAATTTACAATTGACTCACCCCAAGGCCATCTAAGATGTAGATTTCTTCATCACAACAGATTTAGAGAAATTTAGCATTACATCACTAGCTCACTAAAGAATCCTTTGTAGTGAATGGGTGCCGTAAGAACGTTGGTGTTTGATCTGTGCATATTTCTCTCACGATTTAAATGGGATGGCTTTTTTTTATTACAGAAAGCAATATTATGAATAGAGAAATTGTATTTTAGCTGGAGGCGATGGTTTGAAGTTGAAAACTTTTTGATGGATTTGTGGATATAATAACGGATACAAATAGGCAGCTTTTCGCTTCACAAGACATTAAAGGAGAAGTTCACTTCCAGAACAAAAATGTACAGATGATTTACTCACCTCTTTCTTCAGTCGTAAAGAAATAAAGTTTTTTTTTGAGGAAAACATTTCAGGATTTCTCTCCATATAGTGGACTTCTATGGTGCCTATGAGTTTAAACTTCCAAAATGCGGTTTAAATGCAGCTTCAAAGGACTCTAAATGATCGCAGCTGAGGAAGAAGGGTCTTATCTAGCGAAACAATAGGTTATTTTCTAAAAAAAACTTTAATTTATGTACTTTTTAACCTTAAACACACATCTTGTCTAGCTTTGCATGTACTCTGTATACTCTGGTTCAAGACAGTTAGGGTATGTCAAAAAACTCATTTTCTCCTCCAACTTCAAAATCGTCCTACATTGCTGCAGAAGTACCGACCCAGTGTTTACAAAGTGAACGTGCAAAGGAGATCAAACGCCCTTTACAAAAAAAGGTTAAACAGCAATGTAGGACGTTTTTGAATAACCGATCGTTTCGCTAGACAAGACCCTTCTTCCTCGGCTGGGATTGTTTAGAGCCTTTTGAAGCTGTATTTAAACTGCATCTTGGAAGTTCCAACTCATGGGCACCATAGAAGTCCACTATATGGAGATGAGTCTGGAAATGTTTTCCTTCATTATCTGTACATTTCTGTTCTAGAAGTGAACTTTTCCTTTAATTGATGGACTGGAGTCGTGTGAATTACTTGATGTATTTAGACTCATTCTGACGGCACCCATTCACTGCAGAGGATCCACTGGTGAGCAAGTGATCCAATACTAAATTTCTACAAATCTGTTCCAATGAAGAAACAAACTCATCTATATCTTGGATGGCCTGAGGCCTGAGAGTGAGTATATTATCAGAAAATCAATTTTTTCGGTGAACTATTCCTTTAAAGGAGAAGTTTGCTTCCAAAATGGGGTGATAATTTACCCACCCTCATGGCATTCAAGATGTTCAAGTCTTTCTTTCTTCAGCTAAAAAAAGAAATTAAGGTTTTTGAGGAAAACATTCCAGGATTTTTCTCCATATAGTGGACTTCAATGGTGGCCAACGAGTTGAAGGTCCAAACTGCAGTATCAATTCAGCTTCAAAGGACATGATCCCAGCCGAGGGATCACAAATGCTCATCTTGCACTAGCTTAGCTCAATGTTTATAAAAAAAGCAAACATGCAAAGAAAGTCAAATTCTCTTTACAAAAAAAACAATGTCAGATGATTTTGAAGTTGGAGGAGAAAATGAAATGGCTTTTTTCGGCCTACAGTGCCTTGCGAAAGTATTCATACCCCTTATGTTAAACTGCTTTTAATTACTTTTTTCCACATTAATCTACACTCCATACACCATAATGACAAAGTGAAAAACATCTTTGAGCATCTTTGCAAATGTATTAAAAATTAAAAACTTAAATGATTCCTTTGCATAAGTATTCATACCCTTATCTGGACAGTTGAAATTTAGCTCAGGAGCATTCATCTTGCTTGTAGATGTTACTACACTTTGAGTGAAGTTAACCTGTGGCAAATTCATTGAAAACTGCATGTAGGACTCAGAGACAGGATTGCATCAAGCCACACATCTGGGAAAGAGTTCAGAAAAAATTCAGTTGCATGGAAGGTTCACAGAAGCATGTAGCCTCTGATACCCTTAATAGAAGTAGTTTGAAACAACCACATCCTAGAGCTGGCCTCCTGGCCAAACTGAGAAATTGATGGAGAAGAGCTTTGGTTAGACTGGTGACCAAGAATCTGATGGTCACTCTAGTTGAGCTTCATGATCATATATGCAGATGGGAGAAACTAGAGAAGGACAAACATCACTGCAACACTCCACCATTCTGGGCTTTATGGTGGTGTGGCAAGACTCAATCCTCTCCTCAGTGAAGACACATGAAAAGACGCTTGGAAAAAAAGCACCCTCAGACTGTGAGAAACAAGACTCTGTGGTCTGATGAACCTCAATCCCAAGCATAATGTAGGAAATGCATAATGAAGGAAACCAGGCACTGCTCATCACCTGCAGAGTGCCATCCCAAAAGTAAAGTATGCTAATAGCAGCCTCGTGCTCTGGGGCTGGCAGGGACTGAGGGACTTGTCAGAGTAGAAAAAAAAAGCTCAATGCAACAAAATATTGAGATAGCCTTAATGAAAACCTAGTTCAGAGCATTCAGAACCTCAGACTGGGCATGTTTACCTTCTAAGGACAATGATCCTAAGCTCACAGCAAGAATGGCTTAGAGACAACTCTGTGGATGTTCTTGAGTGGTCCAGTCAGAACCTAGGCCTGATCCTAATCAAACATTTCTGGAGAAATCTGAAAATGTCTGCCAGACTGCATCTAAACTGACAGAGCTTGAGAGGTGAAGATGTGAGGCGAAGAATGACAGATAATTGCCAAATGTTGATGTGCAAATCTTTGCATCATGATGTTGCATCATACCCAAAAAGACTTGAGGATGTAAAGGTGCTTCAGTTAAGTACTGTTAAGGGTATTAATACTTATGCAATGTACTTATTTTATTTATTTTTTTATTTTTAATACATTTATGAAGTTGTGACAGTTGTTTTTGCTTTGTCATTATGGTGCATGGAGTGTAGACTGATGTGGAAAAAAGAAATGTAAAACATAAAAAAAGGTTACCAAAAAAATGGGGTATGAATACTTTCACAAGGCACTGTACCCAACCTTTATGAACACAGAAGACACAGACAAAGAACGAGCCACGCGTGACCTTTCTAACGTAATTACGCAATGTATGAAGAAGATGATTGCGCATCGCAGAGCTAGTGCAAGACAACCATTTGTGGTTAAAAAGTATATAAATTAATTTTTTTTTTAAAGAAAATGGCAGTTTGTTTCTCTAGATAAAACCCTTATTCCTCAGCTGGGATCATGTGAAGCCTTTTGAAGCTGCATTGAAACTGCAGTTTGGACCTTCAACCCGTTGGCCACCACTGAAGTCCACTATATAAAGAAAATTCCTGAAATGTTTTATTTTCTTTGTGACTGAAGAAAGAAAGTCATGTTGGATGACATGGGGGTAAGCACATTTTCAGGAAATTATAATTCTGGAATTGAACTAATCCTTGAACTGCAATTTCTGTTTTACAGCACAGATTTTAAACACAGAATCCGAGCTTAAGAAACTAGCAGCAGAGAATCCCGATCTTAAAGACGCTTATATTGCTAAACAGAGACGTCTCAAAGTAAGTAAACATTCATGCAGCACTCAGTTTCAATTATTTATATGATTAGCCTTTCTGGGCATCTGCTCTTTGTAGCATAGTACCCAAGACCTCAGATGATCCTAGTGATTTTATTCCTCTGAGTATGTGCACTTAATTTAGATTACAGTCTTGTTTGCAATACCAAGAAAGTGATTGCTAAATGTCACAAAATGCTTTTTGAATCTCTCTAGAGTAAATTGTTTGACCATGATAACATGAAATACCTAAAGAAACTCCTGGATGAACTGGAGAATGTTCTGGATCAAGTTGAGACGGAGCTGCAAAGGAGGATTGAGGAGACACCAGGTTAGAGAATTTTTGGTTAAATAGTCAAAAGTTTACTCACCCCCATATCATCCAAGATGTTCATGTCTTTCTTTCTTCAGCTGAAAAGAAATTAAGGTTTTTGAGGAAAACATTCCAGGATTTTTCTCCATGTAATGGACTTCAGTGGGGATCAATGGGATGAAGGTACAGATTGCAGTTTCATTGCAGCTTAAAAGGGCTCTACACGATCCCAGCCAATGAATTATCTAGCGAAACAATATGTAATTTTTTTTTAAAATGTACAAATTTGTATACTTTATAACCACAAATGCTTGTCTTGCACTAGCATCTGCATCTTCACGCATTACATTATCACATTGCAAGTCATGAGGTTGACCAAGTGCAAGATGAGCATTTGTGGTTAAAAAGTATATAAATTTGTATTTTTCTTAAAAAATGGCCAATAGTTTTGCTAGATAAGACCCTTATTCCTCAGCTGGGGTCATGCAGAGCCCTTTAAAGCTGAATTGAAACTGCAATTTGGAAATTCAACAGTTGCCCACCATTGAAGTCCACTATATTGAGAAAAATCCTGGAACGTTTTCCTCAAAAACCTTAATTTCTTTGTGACTGAAGAAAGAAAGACATGAACATCTTGGATGACATTGGAGTGAGTAAATTATCAGGACTTTTTTTATTCTAAAATAAAAATGTAAAATTATAAATCTGTCTTTTAAACTTGTCACTTATCGTGTTATCATTTTTTCAGAAGAGGGCAGTCAGCAGACTTGGCTCTGTGGCGAGTTCTTTAGCATTGCTGACGTCTCCCTCGCTGTCACCCTTCACCGCCTCAAGTTTCTGGGTCTGTCCCGCCGGTACTGGGGAAATGGGACACGGGTCAACCTGGAGACGTATTATGAGCGTGTCTTGAACCGGCCGGCTTTCCGCAGAGTGCTTGGACATGTCAACAACATCCTCATATCTGCTGTGCTGCCCACTGCATTCAGGGTGGCAAAGAAAAAGGCTCCAGCCTTTGTTGGTGCCACTTTATTGGTTGGCTTGCTAGGGGGCGCCACTTACCTGGCTTTTACTTATTTTAAAAGAAGACTTCTAGTGTCTTGAGACATCTATTAGGACTCATTTAACATTGCTCTGTCTTGATCTGTGTATGTTTATTATCACATTTGGCTCATATATACTGTAACAGTTTGATGATTGTTGCACAAGAAGCACTTTTTTGTCATAATAAGAAGCAAAGCAGTTTGAAAAACAGATACAATGCAGTTTTTCGTTGATAGGTTAATTCAACAGACTTACAGTAAATGTCTTCAATTCATGCTGTAGGTACTTCTAGCCATTGTGGTTTGTGCTAAAATGTCTGTACCAATTACTGGTCACAATTACAGTAGAAGCATTAGTATGTTTCATCAATTCAGTCATGCTTTTCACTTGATAATTCAAAGGATATACAATACTATATGCAACAATTCTCTGCACAGAAAAGTCAAATATAATAAAGCATATTTCTCAGTTATCCAAGTGTCTGTTTTACAGCAATTATGATGTACAGTTTAGTGTGTGTGTGTGTGTGTGTTTCTCATGTGTGACCCTGGACCACAAAACCATTGAGTAGCACAGGTATATCTGTAGCAATAGCTAAAAATACATTGTACGGGTCAAAATTCAAAATTTTTATTTTATGCCAAAGAAAATTATGCCACTGTTCCATGAAGATATTTTGTAAATTTCCTACCGTAAATATATCAAACTGAGATAGTTCACCCAAAAATTTAAATTTGATGTTTATCTGCTTACCCCCAGGGCATCCAAGATGTAGGTGACTTTTTTTTTTTCAGTCGAATGCAAACAAAGATTTTTTAACTCAAACCGTTGCAGTCTGTCAGTCATATAATGGCAGTCAATGGCTACTTTGAGAATAAAAAAAACATACACAAACAAAACCAAATTAAACCCTGCGACTCGTGGCGATACACTGATGTCCTAAGACACAAAACGATCACTTTGTGTGAGAAACTGAACATTATTTATATCATTTTTTCCCTCTGATTCAACACACCATCCATCTGTCCTGAGCGCATGCACAGCGTCCGGTGGGTGATATGTGTACGAGCTCTGGCGTAGTATCCACGCTGAAAAATCCACGTTGTCTGATGCATGGGCGAGAAATTGTAATATGCACACCCTCTCTCATATTACAATAATGCACTCTTGACATTTGCCATTAAAATGCTGCCAATGCCTGCCTTAAAATAAACTATGAAAACGAGAATAAAGGCATACAAGCTCCAATACACTTCTAATTGGTTAAAGCTGCAGTCCGTAACTTTTTTGGTTAAAAATTATATAAAATCAATTTCTGAGCAAGTACATAACCAGCCAGTGTTAAAAACTAGCGCCTTACTTTAGCCCGATTCACAACGGTTAGCTTATAATAATGTTTTTTAAATTGAGTGGTACGGGTAGGTTTTCGCGGGAAATTCAAGCATGCCACTGCATCATTACGTCACATCTGTAAACATAAAGAAGGCGTCCTGGCTAATAATCGCATGTGAGAATGCTGCAGGTGCCGGATAGTTTATAGCCTTTTCTCACAGCGGCTGAAATAATTAAACTTACCATTTTAATTGTGGAATGTAATCCAAAAAGTTTGTGTTTATGAAACATAAGTGACTGAAATTAGATTACTCCAGTTTTAAATGTGCATTTGATTACAGATAGCCTATGTGGGATTACACAAGTTTTGTATTTTAAAGAAAACTGGTGGGAAGAATGAAAGAATTTCTTGATATGAAATTCGAATTTTATGTCAATCAGAGATTAGACTGTACAGAAACAGAAACGCTAATACACACTACATACACATAGTTATGCAATGCTGATGTTGTTAACATGACAGAGAACAAAGTATAGTTATAGTTATAGTTAATGAGATAACCGATCGTTAGATTTAAACACCTGAAGCGTTTTTCCTCAGTTGGTCAGAACAAAAGTTTTAGACTTGTTACTTACTCTTAGATGACAATATCTGGTGAAAATTCTTATTTGGCCCATATATTTGAATCTGTTAGTCTGTGATTCCTAAGTACAGTGAATATCCACAACAGTGCTGTGACTGACAGCTACCAAAACATTAGATTCATCTGCACTGGAGCACAACCCACGCATGGAAGATAATTCCGCACTTAACTGCAATTGCAGGTTTTCAGACAGAGATGGCGACAAAGAGGCCAAACTTGCGGACTGCAGCTTTAAAATGAACTGAGAATATCTTGTGTTTTTCCGTGGGTGTTCGATCATTTCCGTGGATGCTCGAGCCCCTGAGCACACACGGGATTGGCGCCTATGGTCTGATGATATATAAAAATCGTCTTCCATTGCAATGACCTGTACTTCTAAATATCTTTAAATCTTCACAGTGCCAGTGAACATGTCTGCAATCCCCGTGCACTGTGTAAACAATGAGTGACGTATAAGCGCAGACTGCTTCCGGCGCATATACGTGTATGTCACGAGCCCGAGCTGCGCATATGCTTAGGATAGATGGATGTTGTGGTAAATCAGAGGTAAAAAATTATATAAATACCGTTTGGTTTCTTGCACAAACCGATCGTTTCGAGTCTTAGGACATCAGTGTATTGTCACGAGCCGCAGGGTTTAATTTGGTTTTGTTTGTGTATGTTTTTTTTACTCTCAAAGATTTAGTAGCCATTGACTGCCATTACATGACTGACAGACTGCAACGGTTTGAGTTACAAATCTTCGATTGTGTTCTACTGAAGAAACAGTCACCTACATCTTGGATGCCCTGGGGGTAAGCAGATAAACATCAAATTAAAAATTTTGAGTGAACTATCCCTTTAATGTTTGATTAGTAATATGCTTTGCTAAAAACTTCATTTGGACAACTTTAAATGTGATTTTTTTTTTTTTTATATTGTCCTATGCGAACATACCATACACCAGTGGAAAGCTTATTTATTCTGCTTTTTTAAATTCAGATTATGTATAAATCTCAATTTTAAAAACTTGACCCTTGGTGGCGCAGGGTCACATACAGCATGTGCAAAAAAACAAAAAAACTAAACAAAACAAAATAAAATAATTGAAATAATAACTGAAATAAAACTTGACTCTTCTGTAGTTACATTGTGTACTAAGGCCAAAGTTGCGATTTTCTAGGCTGATATGGATAGGAACTATACTCTCATTCTGGCGTATAATCAAGGAACTTTGCAGCCTTACCAAGGTGCAATGATATTATGCAGCGCCTGGAAATAGTTCCCAGCTAGGCAACTTCCAACGTGACCGGCACTAAGCCACTAAGGTAATAGTAAAATAGCTGGGGACTATATTCCAGCATTCTTTTGCGTCTCTGGGCAACATATGACGGTGTTTCCTTCCTGAATGAATCAACAGTTTAAATGACTGATCAATTGCAATGACTCACTTAAGAGTGACTTGCTGCCACCTACTGGCGGTTTTAATTTCACATTTAAAGTATCTTTTCATTTTTTAAAAATAATTTCAAATATCAGTATTCAACATTTTATGTTTAAAATATCAAAATATTATTTATGCATTTGTAACTGTCTGCAGGTTAAAGCATTTCATATCCTTCTATGCTGAATTAACATGTGTAAATACATCTAAATGCCACATCATATGCAACTTCTGCAAAGATGTTTAGTAACACCCTTAATGTATTATTATTATTATAACTGACTGATTAAATGTAAGAATTTGACTCAAAAGATGATGCACACTTAAAAAAAAAAAAAAAAAAGGTTTATAAAGGTAAAAAAGCCCATAAAAGGTAAAAATCTATTTAAACTTTTAAAATATTAATTTATATCACTGCTGTGAACTGACCACACAGAATATATAGAATATCAAAAACTTCAGGAGTCAGCTGTACACAGTAGTCTTTAAGATATTAACATAGTAACACACTTAGCAAAATAATGTTCATCTTTAGTGATACAATCCAAAAAAATATTGCGATATAATTCTTTGCCAATATTGCTGTCATGAACTGTACCGTTGTGGCTCCCTTTTCTCCCCTCTAGAGGGAGCCACCTCTCCACTGTGGACTTTACATAGGCCGTTTCTCAATATGCGTACTTGTCTGGACTTGTGTTCTTGTGGACTTGTGAAACGTCATCTGTCGTCGCCCAAGTACTGTTCCAATTCAAAGTTCACATCTAGCCAAGTACAGTTCAAATCCCCGGATGTGTTCTTGCTCCGCCCTCTTATCAAGGATGCATCGAGAGGTGACTTTTGCGAACTTGAGGCAGTCAGGTATCCCAGAATGCATTTCGTACCAACCAGCGAGCGTTAATGGCGGATGAGAAAACCAACGTCATTTTCCAAATTTTGCTGTTATTTTGTCATGGAATGTATTTTTAAGCATATTTCAGGCGAGAATGTAGTTGTTTAACACTCAAATCCACGGTTTATTGATAAAGACAGCGCCTATTTGAAAATTTGCTTCGCCGATTTCGGAGACGTGAGTTCCAGACGATCAGCGGGTGCTCAGTGCTCCTGTATCCCACAGAGAGCGCCTCAACTCGGCTAGTCCTTCTGACATTTGCCGCTGGTTCTGATATCTCTGTAGTAGATAAACATGAGGTATAATTCGTTTTGGCCAAATCTAGGTAATTTTTTGGTATTATGAATATATTATTTGTTCTAGGTCTTATCGTTTTGGCTGACGACAAAGTTATGTTTCTTAAATTATTTATTTATCAATCGTAAAACAGCGCTGACTTTGTAGCATGCATTTGACTTAATTGTTTGCTTTTATCCTTATTTCCTATTACATACGGATCTTATACTTTATAACGCTATTACTGTTCATTAAAACTGTCATTTAACAAAAAGGCAGAGTTGTGTTTGTCATTTTTTAAATGAAAACGAAAAGAGGGTTGTGGTTTATATTTTGAAGAAAACGAAAAGAGGCAGTGGTGTTTGATATAATTTCTTTCTGTTGTATTGCGTGTACGTGTTGCATGAACCATATTTTTGTGGCTATTAATATGTTTAAATGTTAACAAAAATAGGCCGTGGTGGTTTATATCATTTCGTCTTATTGTAAATCCATAGTGAGGATAGACGGAGTAGAAAAGTCGAGCTGACTGACGTTATCAAGTACACAGCTGTATCATGTGCAGAATTACCAGACTTGTGTCCTCCCGTCCTTGGGAGTTCGCACTCCCAAGGACGCAAGTCCGAACTTTGTGTACTTGGTATTGAGAAACGGCCATAGACTCTGTAGAGACTCCATTTCCCATAACCCCTCTCTCATGCCCCGTTCGTCACCTCTCACCTCTAATCCCACGGTCACTTCCTGTATAAAAAGAACGTCATTTCAGTACCGCTTTGCGAAGTCATAATTATAGCCCAGCTGTTATTTCCGAGCGTTTTCCTTTGTTCTGGTTTCACGATCGTTCGCTGCCCGCCCTTTGACCCCCTTGCTTCGTCCCTGGACCACGATTTACGGATTACCTGTTCTGCTCTCTCTCGCTCCTGTCTGACCTCCTGCCTGCCTGACCATGAGTATATATTCTAATAAAAGTCTGCATTTGGATCCGCACGCCTCTTGTCTCGTCTCTGGGGCTATCCTTACAATTGCACACTCCTAGTACTTGACACAAAATGATTTGCAACACGTCTAGTGTAGACAGCCTCAAGCTGTTGGTTTATTTCTTTTTTTTTTTTTGGCTAGTAGAAGTTATGAATGGCCGGTAACTTAAAGATTTAGTAGCCAAATTGGCTGGTGAGTGAAAAAGTTAATTTCAACTAAAGTACATTTTAAATGTAATGTTTAAGGTGTTTTTTTGCGTTTTTTAAAATGCAGTTTGCTTATGAATTTTTTTTTTGGATTTAATAATGAATAAATAACACATACATTTTATTCCTATGGAAACTGTAATGCTAGTAAAAAACCATAAAATTGACAGGATCTTGAAAGGTCTTAAATAGTTATTACTTGGGCTATATTTTATATTTTCAGGCAGAATTTCTGTGAAAAGAAATAACTCTCATTTCATGTGATATGCTGGATGTCAGTCATAAAAAAAAAAAAAAACGCTTGGCTATCGACATTCTGCTCCTGTGTATATCCTGTGGAGCAAGTGTTCTGGCAGACTTCAATCCCACTGCCTCTTCATCTCTGCCAGCAAACAATTTCACTGATGCTGCCTCCAAAATATCTCACTGATGCTGCAAACCTTCCCAAAACAGTAAAATATGATACAGTCAGGAAATGTCAAATTGTTGAACTGTTGTTGAACTGAAATACTGGGAAGTATCAGAATGTTTGATTAAAACTATGATGGATTCTTTTGGTATTTCAATACTTTTGTTTGTATAAGGTAGATTTAGAAATAGTAACACAAATTAGTTTAATACTTCATTTAAACACATATTTACACATTTTTGCCCTAAAACTTTCCACAGACCCCTGGGACCCCAGTTTGAAAACCCCTGTCCTTTAGGAACATTACATTAACAACCTCAATTAGAATACAAACTAAATCAACTTATACACTTTAAAGGGCTACTTCACCCATAAATGAAAATAACCCCATTATTTACTCACCTTCAAGCCATCCTAGGTGTATATGACTTTCTTCTTTTAGATTAATACAATCTGAGTTATATTAAAAATGTCCTTGTTGTTTCCAAGCTTTATAATGGCAGTGAATGGGTGTTGAGATTTTGAAGACCAATAAAGCTATCCACCCATCACGAAAAGTGCTCCACACAGCACTGGGGGGTTAATAAAGACCTTCTAAAGCGAACTGTGTTTGTGTAAAAAAAAATATCTGTATTTAAAACTTTAAATGGTTTCCTTTGCTGTAAACAAACTTGGTTCTTACAAGACTATTCTCAACGCCTACATCCTACGTCATCCACTAAAATGCCACTCTCTTGTGAAAATGCGTATGACAGTTAACGGCAGCTAGAGATTATGGTTTATAAAGTTTTAAATATGGATATTTTTCTTATGCAAATGCCTTTATTATCTTCAAAATCTCAATACCCATTCACTGCCATTATAAAGCTTAAAAGAGCAAGGACATTTTATATATATATAACTCATATTGTATTCATCTCAAGGAAAAGAAAGTCATACACCCCTAGGATGGCTTGATGGTGAGTAAATTATGTGGTAATTTTCATTTTTATAGCAACTATCCCAATAACTACATTGTAAAAGATTTGTTGAGTTAACTTTAAATAATTTGTTACCTGGCTGCCTTACAATTTTAAGTTTGGTCAACTCAAATAAGTTTAGTAAAATTGAAACGTTAAGTTCTACTAAGTGACAACTTAGATATTTGACTTGATTCAACTTAAAATTATTAACAAATTATTTACAGTGTAGTTATTTTTTTTACAGTGTAGTTTAATATATGCTTTTTTTATAAGATACAGTTGAGATAAAAAAAAAAGTTTGCATACACCTTGCAGAATCTACAAAGTGTTAAGTATTTCTATAATTATATTAAACTATGATTTTGTAAAAATGACTCTGTTCAAAAGTTTACATACACAAATTATTTGGTTTTTCACCCTTTCCAACAATGACTATGATTTTTAGATCCATCTTTTCACATCGAGGACAACTGATGGACTCATACGCAACTATTACAGAAGGTTCAAATGCTCACTGATGCATCAGAAGCAAGCACGATGCATTTCACCCGGGGTGTGAAAACTTTTTGAATTTGAAGCTCTGGTAAATGTAGCTTATTTGATCTTCACGAAAACATGTAAGTATCATCTGTAGCTTCTGAAGGGCAATACACTGTGAACTGTATGTAAAGACCTTTTATGTGAAATATCTTATTCAGGTCAGTAATAAATAAAAAATAACAAGCATTTTGTTTGATCCGTCTTATTTTGCAAATATTGCAAGGTGTATGAAAACTTTTGACCTAAACTGTACATTACACTTTTCACCACTAAATATCTTGCAGTGTCTGCAAATTTGGTGCATGTTGTGTAGAACCACGATCACCATGAGGTGGCAGTATTGCCATGTTTGTGTTAAGACTAGGACTGTAAGGAAGTTATAATGACCTCTGAGTGAATTGAGATGAAGTTAAAGAAATATTGCATTCACCCATGCCTATTCCTCATTTGATTGGACTTGACATCTTACTACAACTGTTTAAATCTCACCATCTTCCAAAATTTAAGACATTACTTTCCATCGCAGTTCTTCAGGTATACAAATCCAGTGATGGGTGTGGTATATTTCTGTCTTATAAATATCACAAATGTCGTCATATCATTGTGTTCTGGCCAAATGTAAGATATATCTGGATGATTCACACTGAACAGAGTTCACATTTACACTGAGGCCTATTAGGTTGTCATAAAACAAATGAGTCTGGAAAAGCAGAGTCTCGTCTATGAATACACAAAGTGTCCTAGCAAGTATTTTATAAGCTCCAGGCTTTGTGCGTGCCGCTTTTGCTGACGTGGTACTCTTGTTTGAACATTTTGGGTGTATATTCCAAGCCTAGTTTCGTCTCAACAAAAAGACAACATTGAAATCCAACACCACTTCTTTAGTGTCACAACACACTTGACTTGTTTGACCATTAATTGCATGAACTATTGTGTCGCTCACACAACAGTTGCTTTTAAGTAACCATAATACTGGAGGACTGTTGAATTTATACGGGTAAACCGGGTTATATTTAAATCCAGTCATTGGAAATGCCATCATTTTCTTGGAACTTGCTATGTGTGTGGTTTAAATTCACTGCAGACTGATAAACTTCATAAATAAATTTGAATATGGTTAATATTTGGCCACTTTAACTCCCTTGACTGTCCAATTAGTGTGCCTTAAATTCAAGAGGATATCTGTCCTGGTTATCTTTAAGGAGGAGCAAAGGCTTGCCCTGCCCTCAAAGAGAGGAAAACTCTGATCAGACGAAAGAGAAGCGAGGAGGAGAAAGGGAGGATTTTGGCCTGGGGTATAAGGTAAATATCATCCCACACAGCTCAATGTGGAGTGGCAGCAATCCCGGTCTCCGAAAGGGTGGGGTGGATGGAAACTTCCAAGGTGCTTTTTCTCGCCAGTCCATCTTTGCGGCCCAAGTGTCGTGCACGAGAAAGACAGACGCTAGAGGTGGGCAGAAAATCCAGTTTCCATGGCCACGCGTGATATACACTCCTGAGTGCTTCGCAAGATCCCTAGAAATATTGCTTCATGTGGCTCTGTCTGTTGTCTGTCACTGGCACCTGAATGTGCGCTTGATGCTCTTACCATAGAGTCAGCGCTCAGCAGCTTTCTCCACCGCTATTCTCAGAATATGATGTCAGGTGTTTAAGTTACAGCTTTCATACCGTTACTGTGAAATCTGACGTTTGGCCAAACCGCTGAACTGACAATCTGCCCAAGCGCTTTTGCAAATGTACCAAGACCAAAGGGTGATTAGTATCACAGTGAGGTCATTTGAATGACCTTGGCACCCCTTGGCTTCTTTTTTTCTTTCTTTGTAATTTTGGCTGCTAGTGTCATAGGTGCTGCGTCATTGATGTGGACTAAATAGTAAAAGCCCTCTGATATTGCAGTGGGTTGTGGTGGCCTGTATGGTGAGAGCCACACAATAATTAATTTGGTAAATCAGTAAATCAGCTGAGAAATTAATTCTAAATGTGAAAAATTTGATTTAAAAATTAAAAAATTAAAAATGCAATATTCAATTGTTTAATTAATGCATTTTTATTTACATTTTTTATATCCAATTATACAACTGCATTTTTATTTGTATTTTGACATTTTAAATATGTGATTATATAATTGTTTAATTGCATTTGTTCACTTTTGTGAATGTGATTATATACTTATGTTTTTAAATTGTGCTGTATTTTTACAATTTTAACAAGTGATTATATAATTATATTTTAACTGCATTTTTACATTTTTAACAAGTGATTATTTTTATTTTTTTATATGTGATTATATCATTTTTACATTTTGTATGTGCTTTATATAATTATATTTTTAATTGTGCTGTATTTTTACTTTTTTAATGTGTGATTATAAGTCTACTTTAACTGTATTTTTACATTTTAATATGTGATTATATAATTAGATATTTTTAACTGTGTTGTATTTGTACCTTTTAATGTGATCATATAATCATATTTTAACTGTATTTTTAATGTTTAATATGCAAAAAAAAAAAGAAAATCAGTTAATACAATTAATAAAACAGATAAGTTAAATATTTAATTTTTAACTGATTAATTTTAATTGTATTTAATTTTTTATATGTGATTTTGTTATTTGTTTTTTTTTTACATTTTCAATGTGAATATATCGTTTAATTGTACTGTCTTTTTACATTTTTAATGTGATTATATAATTGCTTATCTGTATTGTATTTTTACATTTTAAAAAATTATTCTTTAAATGTTTAATTGTATTTGTACATTTTTAATGTGATTATATAATTGTTTAATTGTACTGTCTTTTTAATTTTTAATATGTGATTATATAATTATATTTTAACTGCATTTTTACATTTTTAATATGTGATTATATAATTACATTTTTAATTGTATTTAAAATGTTTAATATGTGATTATATAATTTTTTAATTTTAATTTGTCATTATATAATTATATTTTTAAATGGTATTTAACATTTTTACAGTGATTATATAATTTTATTTTAACTGTTTTTTGCATTTTTAATATGTGAAAATACAATTAATACAATTGATAAAACAGATAAATTAAAAATGTAATGTTTAATATGTGATTATGTGAAAAATGTTTAATATGTGATTATGTAATTTTTTTTATTTTGATTTGTCATTATATAATTATATTTTTAAATTGTATTTAACATTTTTACAGTGATTATATAATTTTAATTGTATTCTATTTTTACATTTTTAATATGTGATTATTTAAATATATTTTTAATGTTGTATTTTTACTTTTTATTGTGATTATATAATTTTATTTAAACTGTTTTTTTTTGCATTTTTAATATGTGAAAATACAATTAATACAATTAATAAAACAGATAAATTAAAATGTAATATTCAATTGATTAATTTTAATACATTAGTTTTAATGTGATTATATAATTGTTTATCTGTATTGTATTTTTA
Source organism: Cirrhinus molitorella (assembly GCA_033026305.1). NCBI lineage: Eukaryota > Metazoa > Chordata > Actinopteri > Cypriniformes > Cyprinidae > Cirrhinus > Cirrhinus molitorella. The sequence continues at coordinate 14,148,852 of CM065140.1, forward strand.
CATTTTAAAAAATGATTCTTTAATTGTTTAATTGTATTTTTACATTTTTAATGTGATTATATAATTGTTTAATTGTACTGTCTTTTTAATATTTAATATGTGATTATATAATTATATTTTAACTGCATTTTTACATTTTTAATATGTGATTATATAATTACATTTTTAATTGTATTTAAAATGTTTAATATGTGATTATGTCATTTTTTTATTTTAATTTGTCATTATATAATTATATTTTTAAATTGTATTTAACATTTTTACAGTGATTATATAATTTTAATTGTATTGTATTTTTAAATTTTTAATATGTGATTATTTAAATATATTTTTAATTGTGTTGTATTTGTACTTTTCATTGTGATTATATAATTTAATTTTAACTGTTTTTTTTGCATTTTTAATATGTGAAAATACAATTAATAAAACAGATAAATTAAAAATGTAATATTCAATTGATTAATTTTAATACATTAGTTTTAATGTGATTATATAATTGTTTAATTGTACTGTCTTTTACATTTTTAATGTGATTATATAATTGTTTATCTGTATTGTATTTTTACATTTTAAAAATATGATTCTTTAATTGTTTAATTGTATTTTTACATTTTTAATGTGATTATATGATTGTTTAATTGTACCGTCTTTTTAATTTTTAATATGTGATTATATAATTGCATTTTTAATTGTATTTTTTAAATTTTAATGTGATTATATGATTGTTTAATTGTACTGTCTTTTTAATTTTTAATATGTGATTATATAATTGCATTTTTAATTGTATTTAAAATGTTTAATATGTGATTATGTAATTTTTACATTTTAATTTGTCATTATATAATTATATTTTTAAATTGTATTAAACATTTTAACAGTGATTATATCATTTTAATTGTATTGTATTTTTCCATTTTTAAAGTGATTATATAATTATATTTTTAATTGTGTTGTATTTTTACTTTTTTAATATGTGATTATATAATTGTATTTTCAACTGTATTTTTACATTGCTAATCTGCGATTATATAATTATATTTAAAATTTTTAGCATTTGATAATATCATTTTCAATTGTATTGTATCTTTACATTTTTAATGTGATGTTATAATTATATTTTTAACTTTGTTGTATTTTACTTTTTAAATATGTGATTATGCAAATATATAATCATATTATTATAATATGTGATTACATAATTATATTTTAATTGTATTTAAACATTTTAATATGTAACCATATAATGTTTAACTGTAGTGTATTTTTAATATGTGACTAAATAATGATCTCTAATTGTAATTTGTGCTTACATTTTTAATGTGATTATATAATTGTATTGACATTGTATATAATTGTAGTTTTGCATTTTAAATATCATTATATAATTATATTTTTAATTGTGTTGTATTTCATAAGATGATTAATTGTTATTTGTATATTTTTAATATGTAATTATACACTTAATTACATTGTGAATTGTATTGTGTTTAACTGTACTGTATTGTCATGTTATTTAATAACAGTAACATCTAGGGCAATTGATAAAAGGCCAATATGTAATAAGAAAAAAAATATATAAATCACTTTACAATAAATAATGTTATTATAAATGTTATTTCTAAACTGAATATTGAATTTTTTAATTTAAGTTTTTATTAATGGAATGTTTTTGACTATCAAATTGTTGATTTGTTTCATCTCAACTATCATTTCTCAACTGGTTTATCCATTTGTCAGTATTGATTTATTAAATCAATAAGAAAGAAAATGTTTTGCAGTCACATTTGGTGTCACTATCTCCTCTGTCTCAAAGAGAAAGACAATTTCTCTCAAATGTGTTGGCCCATCAAAAGGCATTCTCAGAAAACAGCCTGTCTTCCCGAAATGTCTTTCAGGGTCTGGTTTATGGTATTGACTGATTGGGCTGCTTGGATCCCGGGTTGTTGACACGAGTGTTAGAATGGCCCCCCTGCAAGTTTGAACATCGTAACTTCCTGATGAAACCTGCTGCAATCATCCATCTGTACATGTGCTCCTCAAATGTTTAAACAAGCACTGCATGAATGCAAGCACACCAGAGAGCCAAGTCACCGCTGCTGGGTCTCTGCACTGTAAAGCCTACTTACTGAGACCGTCTCAGCCAAGCAAAGCATACCAACTCATTTTACACCCTTAATTAATTTTCTGAATGTGCAGAAATGAACTTGCTGCCTCCACTGCAAAAAGGCCCTGCTTCAGTTTGGATTATATGATCTTGCCTTATTGTTTTAAAATACCACACCAGCTCTCTTTAGTGAAAATTACATGTTTTATAAAGCCAATATTTGGGACCACACATCACTGTTGGTAGAAATTCAGGCTTTTGTCCTTCCTTGCTGACATGAGTTAAAATTCTTTACATAACAGAGACTGCTTTGGTCCAAACTGTCACAAGCAATGAAATACTACATATTTTAAATGAAACTATAATCATGAAAAACATCTTTACCCTGTATAACCACATATAATCAGAGACGTTTCCTCTGAGGAGGGACTTACCAAAATTTTGGATGAAAAAACAAATCGTAGTACAAAAATAAAACGATGCCAATATTACAAACTATAACATTAAAAAGTGTATAAATCACTCGTTTCTAAAGAAATGCTGTCCAACAGCGACACCTGCAGGTAAAGTTACCGCGATATGATTGGATATGACTGGTTATGATCGTTTGTGATTGGTTTATTCGATAAATCCCGCCTCTTGTGTTCGTTTTCGTTTGAATAAACAAAATAATGACGTTAATGACGAGGCTAATTTAAAAAGGAAGTAAACAACTCACACCCTTATATATAAGCTGTTTGTAACGTCAAAATAAGACTTAAAATGAAACGAAAAAATGATCTGTAGAAGTTTTTAGTGAGTAAGTTAATCAGCTTGGTGAAATATAAAGTAAATCCTCATGTCTATGACCAATATTTAGGAGCTTTGATGACGGATTATCCGAAAAATGCAACAATAGTCAAAAGTTAAATATTAAATACAATGTTCACAAATAAAACATATTGTTTAAATTGTTACTACCTTGAGTTATTATTTTGGAATACATGTAAAATGCTTAAAAACACTAACTTGATGAGATTCATACTTGGCTTTTAATAAATAGAATATTGATTACACTGTTAATGTAAGAATATAAAATAGAACTGAATGTGATTGTGATATGAATATATTTTAAAATAATTTTAAATTAACATATACTGCCCTCCAAAAGTTTGTAAACGCCCTAGAAAAGTAGGGTTTTGGACAATATTGGTATTAATCCTTTTTATTTTGTGATAATTTTGCACTGATAAGGGACAACACAAACTACGCAAACATATTTTATTACATAAACAGTTTATACATAGAAAAAAATCATTTTCGATTCACCAAAATATCCACCATTAGCAGCTATTACAGCTCTGCATAATCTGGGCATCTGAGCTGTTAGTTTATTCAAACATTGACTTGATATATTACTCCAAGCCTCCTGAAGGATTGCCCAAAGATGATTCACACTGGTTGGACACTTCTTACAGGCCAGTTCCTCCATAGTAGCTCAGTTGGGTTGAGGTCGGGTGAATGGGGAAGCCATTCCATGACAGACATGATGGTCTTCAATGATAATGTCAAGTTACTTTAATGTATTTGCACCAAAAAATGATAAGGATTTATGCTGATATCATCCAAAACCACACTTTTTTCCGAGGGGTGTTTCCAAACTTTTGGAGGGCAGTGTATACCAGCTGAAGTCAATAGTTTACATACACCTTACAAAATCTGCAAAATAAGAGGGATCATACAAAATGCATTATGTTTTTTATTTAGTGCTTACCTGAATAAGATATTTTACATAAAAGATGTTTATATATAGTTCACAAGAGAAAATAATAGTTGAATTTATACAAATTACCCTATTTAGAAGTTTACATACATTTCTTCTTAATACTGTGTTGTTACCTGAATGATGATTTTTTTTTTTGTGATAGTTTTTCATAAGTCCCTTGATTGTCCTGAACAGTTAAACTGCCCGCTGTTTTTCAGAAAAATGTTTTTTTTTTTTTCAACATTTTTGTGCATTTGAACCCTTTTCAACGACTGTATAATTATAAGATCCAACTTTCCACACTGAGGACAAATGAGGCATATGCAACTATTACAGAAGGTTCAAACACTCGAGCATCATTGAGAAGAAAAAACCATGCATTAAGAGTCGGGGGTGTAAACTTTTGAACAGAATGAAGGTTGTCAAAATATCATATTTTTTCATTTAGTACTGTCCTTCAGAAGATATAGAAGATACTTAAATGTTTCCAAGAATACAAAATAAGTTAAATTTACCCTGGTCTTCAAATTCCAAAAGTTTAATGTATTGTTTTTTTCTTTCTGGAGCATCAGTGAGCGTTTGAACCTTCTGTTATAGTTGCATATGCCTCAGTTGTCCTCAGTGTGAAAAGATTGATCTCAAAATCATACAGTCATTGTTGAAAAGGGTTCAAATACACAAAAATGCTAAAACAGCAAAGAATTTGTGGGACCTGAAGGATTTTTCTGAAGAACAGCAGGCAGTTTAACTGTTCAGGCCAAAAAGGGACTCATAAACAACTATCACAAAAAAAAAAAAAAAAAAAAAAAAAAAAAACAGGAAAAAAACGAATGTCAAATTTCTCACATTCAGATGACAAAGAAGTTTCATATGTACTGGATTATAGGATTTGCAAGTTATAGTCTTATTTGAGAGACCAGTATTTGTCTGCTATGATGGACATTCTTTTCTCAAATGCTCTCAAATCTGTGTATTGTGAGGCTGCTTTGAGCCAAGCCAGCGCTTCTGGTCTCATGCTCCGGTTGGGTCTCTGTGTCTCCTCTCACCAGCCTGTGAATACTCATGTGTTTGCTACACAAATATGCCAAGACCATCAGCGTCCAACAGCTTTGATCTATAGCAGCTCAGGCCATCTCAGGCCCTGGGCAGATACTTAAACATGCAAATGTGAACTCAACATCCAAATGAATTCAAAGGCTTTTCATAATGACTGCAAATAATAGATAAGAGTTGACTTTCAAGTTACAAATATATACTGTAGATAGCACAAATTTTGGACTGTAATGTCAATGTCAAACTCATTTTGTGTAAAGAGAAAATGCTTTATCATTTACTGTTACATCCTGTGCCATGACCTTACAGAATGACCTTTTGATCCCATCCCAAATCCTGCCTCACAGTCCTCCTTCATGTCCACACTTTGGGAATGTAATGTTGTGTAGAGTCACTACCACTGTGAGCTTGGCAAAATGGCAGATAGCTAGCACTCATGAGCATCTTTCAAAATCATGAAATGATAAATGGAACACGCTTATGGTGTTCACAGACATGTGTAAGCAAGGGTCATCGCAACTCTGGAAGATAGAGAGTTCACATAACGTCAACCATTTGGGACAGGACCTTTGAAAAGCAGGTTACATGATTGTAAAACACACTAACTTTACACTGACAACAGCATTATTTTAGTATCATTTACAGCTGAAGTCAAAAGTTTACAGCACATACACCTTGCAGAATCTTCAAAATGTTAATTATTTTACCAAAATAAGAGGGATCATACAAAATGCATGTTATTTTTTATTTAGAACTGACATGAATAAGATATTTCACATAAAAGACACTTACATATAGTCCACAAGAAAAAATAAAAGTTATATGTTATAAAAATGACTCAGTTCATAAGTTTACATGCACTTGATTCTTAAAAATGTTTTTGTTCTGAACAGTTAAACTGCCTGCTGTTCTTCAGAAAAATCTTTCAGGCCCCACCAATTCTGTGTTTTTTCAGCATTTTTGTGTATTTGAACCCTTTCCAACAATGACTATATTATTTTGAGATCCACCTTTTCACACTGAGGACAACTGTGAGACTCATGTGCAACCATTACAGAAGGTTCAAACACTCACTGATTCACCAGAAGGATAAACGATGCATTTAGAACCAGGGGTGTAAACGTTTGAACAGAATTAATTTTGCCTAAATAGCATTTTTTTTTATTTTATTTAGTACTGCTCTTTAGAAACTACAGAAGATAAAAAATTTACCCTGATCTTCAAATTCAGAAAGTTTTCTTAATACATAGTGTTTTCTTCTAAAGAATCAGTGAGCATTTGAACCTGTACAATTTGGATGTATTTCAGTGTTTAAAATGTAAAAAACCTCTTGTGGGCTTCGAACAACATGAGGGTGACTAATTATTGACAGAATTTATTTATTTATTTATTTTGGGTGAACTGTTTCTTTAAGGCCTGGTCACACCAAGGACGATAACTACACTGAACAAAATTATAAACGCAACACTTTTGTCAAAGATCTAAGAACTCAAAGATCTAAGACTTTTTCTATTTACATAAAAGGCCCATTTCTCTCAAATACTGTTCACAAATCTGTCTAAATCTGTGTAAGTGAGCACTTCTCCTTTGCCGAGATAATCCATCCACCTCACAGGTGTGGCATATCAAGATTCTGATTAGACAGCATGATTATTGCACAGGTGTGCCTTAGGCTGGCCACAATAAAAGGCCACTAAAATGTGCAGTTTTATCCCACAGCACAATGCCACAGATGTCACAAGTGTGCAATTGGCATGATGACTGCAGGAATGTCCACCAGAGCTGTTGCCTGTAAATTGAATGTTAATTTCTCTACTATAAGCCGTCTCATCTACGACCATTACCTCATGTTGCAGCATGATAATGCACGGTCCCATGTTGCAAGGATCTGTACACAATTCCTGGAAGCTGAAAACATCCCAGTTCTTGTATGGTCAGCATACTCACCGGACATGTCACCCATTGAGCATGTTTGGGATGCTCTAGATCGGCGTATACGACAGCATGTTCCAGTTCCTGCCAATATCCAGCAACTTCACACAGCCATTGAAGAGGACTGGACCAACACAGGCCATAATCAGCAACCTGATCAACTCTATGTGAAGGACTGTATGTGTTGCACTGCATGAGGCAAATGGTGGTCACACCAGATACTGACTGGTTTTCGGACTCCCCCAGACCCCCCAATACAGTAAAACTGCACATTTTAGAGTGGCCTTTTATTGTGGCCAGTTTAAGGTACACCTGTGCAATAATCATGCTGTCTAATCAGCATCTTGATATGCCACACCTGTGAGGTGGATGGATTATCTCAGGAAAAGGAGAAGTGCTCACCAACACAGATTTAGATAGATTTGTGAACAATATTTGAGAAAAATATGCCTTTTGCGTACATAGGAAAAGTCTTAGATCCTTGAGTGCAGCTCATGAAAAATTGGGGCCAAAACGAAAGTGTTGCATTTATAATTTTGTTTAGTGTATAATGGTAACAATAGAGTGAAAAATCACTCTAATTGTAAGAGAACAGGGATGTTTACACCAAAAATTAAACAATGACTAAACAAAGAAACAATATAGTTGGAATCACTTTCAGAACTATTTTTGCTGTTTTTACATTACAAGCTAATGAATGATAAAAATACTGACATATACAATAAGGCCAATCAAAATCCAATGAGACTGTCCTCAAAGAAAATACGACCCAGTTGTACGTTTTTGAATCGACCAAATACGATCCATTCTTACGTTTTAAAGTGAAGCGCCCTCTAGCGGTCGTAAAAATAATGACAGTGTCGCGTTGGATCTGACGTCATCGAATGACATATGAGTTTTTATACGATTTCAGGGTAATTTAAACGTGTTTTACTAGGTGTAATTCGTATATATGACCACACCTAACCCTACCCTAAACCTACCCCTTACAGAAATAGTGCAAAATCATGATTTCTAGTGCATATTTAAAAAAAAAAAACATACAATGAAAACACATGCGTTCTCTGGAATCGAACCTGTGTTCATATGATCATACCACTCCGCAGTGCAACGCGCTACTAATTGATCTACACATAAAGCTAAGGTTGAGTTAGATACCTGTTACTGATAAGGGAGCAAATGTTGAATACGCTTTACAGAGACGTATTTGAGGATTTGTGAAAACGACTTTAGTCGGTCGTATAAATTGGAGGACATGTTGAAATGTAATGCAGCAAGTTCATTGGCTGTATATGCAACATGAACCAATCAGCTTGTGCCAAGTAGTTTAACACTGTGAAAGTTTTAAAGTTTTAAACGCATCAGTTTGCGTTAATGACCCATCAGCCTGCGCCATTTAGATATCTTTATAGTTATCGTTCTTTGTGTGAACGGGCCTTTTAGCTTTTATTTTATATTTTCAGTTTTTATTTAAATTTTAGTTTAATTTTAATTATATCCTTTTTAATATTTTTATTTAGTTTTAATTTATTTATTTTTTTTATTTCAGTTTTAGTTATTCATTTAAGTCTTAGTCATTCATCTATTTTTATTTCTCTTTATTTCAATTTTTTTGTAATTCTTATTCACATTTTTTTTTAAGTTATTCAATTTTATTTTATTACATTTTGAATATAATATTTTTTATTTATTTATTTTTATTTCAGCTTTATTTCAATGAATGAAAACTAGTTTAATAGTTTTAGTTTTAGCAAACAACAGTACAGGTAATTTCTAGGCCAGTACTGTCACAAATAGAACTGCAAAACTAATGACTGTTTTTTTCTGAACTCCGGTTGTCCAAACAGATAGTGCTGACATTAACTCATGCCACTGGTTCAGCCAATGTTTCCATGTCAGACTGAAAGTGTTGATTTTCTGACCCAAGTCATCCATAAAGGCAAAAATATTTGAGGTAAAAGCTATGAACTGTGAAACCTATTTTGGCTTAGAAAATCTGTGAATACTGTCTGTGAGTGTAATATAATTCTGTTTTAATAATGCTCTCCATCACAGGTATAAATGTAATGCCCTGAATCTGAAGGTAGTCCAGAGGGCTGCAGAGATGCAGCAGCGACAAAGCTGGACTGAATTATAAAATCCATACATATGTCATGCTTCTCACAAGGATTGATGTTTTTCTTTTTCTTTTTTTGCAAGGCTCAGTGTCAATGAACTGCACATAAGACAATATAACAGTATGGTGTATCCTAATACAAATGTCTGGGGGTCAAGGGTCATTTCAAATATAAAAGCAGAGCTTATAGGACGTGTTCCCACGTTCCCTATTCTCATATACAGATACACATATGAACAGAGTCTTGTGTCCATCTTCAAAAAGATGGGGAAGTATACACTGCTGTCACAACACAGTAAATCATAGCATTAAAAACATGCATTTCACATGGGACTCAAAGAGTTGAGCTGCAGTGCTAGGTAAAATTCAGCCAGACCCTGTGGTGTTTGCATTCTGACAGGCAAGCTCAAACACAGGCAAGTGTTAAAACAAGCCACTCAGGTGTCTGCGGTGTGGTAAACATGGTAACCTTCTGCTGTTTTTTAAACATAAGCATTTTGGATTCCGGAAAACCCTATGAACAATTATAGGTTTAAGAAAATGGTTCAAACTGACTTGTTTCTCTATATGTGAAATCATACAAAAATTATTTGTTTGAAGTGCATTTACAGTTGAATGCATTCTGGAGGGTTTCAGAGGAGAAATGTGCAGCTTGTATAAATGCTTTATTATTGTAATTGTAATTATAATCATTATTATTATTACTTTGCACAAAAATGTGTGTTATTTGAGAAGTGGGATTACTATTCCAGGTGGTTGAATGTTTATGCAATTTTAGTGGGTACCTCACTATTTTTTATTTTTTTTTTAGCTTTACACAGTTATAACAGGAATTGTTTTCGAAAGCGAAAACATTTTGAAACTCATTTACATAAACATACAAATAATAATAATAGTAAAATACATAAAATAGAGTAAAAACAATGAAAAAATAAGATCCAAAAAAGATATTTATACTGTAAAAGATTACAGTATAAAGTATATAGTAAGATAATGAGACAGAGAGATATACAGTGCCTTGCAAAAGTATTCAACATTCCCCACATTTTGTTATGTTGATGCCTTATGTTAAACTGCTTTAAATTACTTTTTTCCCCCTCACATCAATCTACACTCCATGCACCAGTATGACAAATCAAAAACAGAATTGTCACAACTTTATAAATTTCTTAAAAATAAAACTGAAATAAGTTGCATAAGTATTCATACTCTTTACTCAGTACTTAGCTGAAGCACCTTTACAGTCTCAAGTGTTTTTGGGTATGATGCGGCAAGCTTTGTACATCAGCAATGGCAATTATCTGCTATTCTTTTCCTCACCTCTCAAGCTCTGTCAGGTTGGACAGGGGCAGACACACACCTTCAGGTTTCGTCAGAAATCTTTGATTGGGTTCAAGCCAATGTCTATAAGCCATTCTTGCTGTGTGCTTAGGGTCATTGTTCTGTCGTTGTTCCAGTCTGAGGTTCTGAATGCTCTGGACTGGGTTTTTATTAAGGTTGTCTTAATATTTTGCTGTGTTGAGCTTTCTTTTTACTCTGATGAGTCCCTTAGTCTCTGCAGCTGAAAAACAGCCCGACAATTTTGGGATGGTACTCTGCAGGTGATGAGCAGCGCCCGGTTCCCTTATAACATGATGCTTGGAAATTAGGTTCATCACACCACAGAATCTTGTTTCTCAAAGTCTGACCTTTAGGTATATGTTTTCATGTGTTTTCACTGAGGAGAGAATTGAGTCTTGCCACACCACCATAAAGCCCAGATTGGTGGAGTGTTGCAGTGATGTTTGTCCTTCTGTAAGTTTCTCCCATCTGCATATATGATCATGAAGCTCAACTAGAGTGATCATCAGGTTCTTGGTCACTACTCTAACCAAGATCGTTCTCCATCAATTTCTCAGTTTGGCCAGGAGGCCTGCTCTAGGAAGAGTCCTGGTTGTTTCAAACTTCTTCCATTAAGGGTAACAGAAATTACATACTTCTGTGAACCTTCAATGCAGCAGATTTTTTTCTGAACTCTTCCCTAGATGTGTGGCTTGATGCAGTTTTTTTTTTTTTTACCTCAGGGCTTGGTTTTTGCTCTGATGTGCATTTTCAGCTGTTAGACCTTTTATTAAGACATGTGTGCCTTTCCAAATCATACCTATTCAATTGAATTTGCCACAGCTTAACATCTACGAGCAATATGAATGCTCCTGAGCTAAATTCCAATTGTCCCAGATAAGGGTACACTGAAATTTGTAAAAATTTACGGTAGAAAAACTGGCAGCTGTGGTTGCCAGAATTTTACTATAAAAAACAAAGTTTTAGTGTTTTACAGTTTTCAATTAAACTTACAGGTAAATACTGTAATTTCATTAACTGGTATAATGGTAATGTACCAACCTATTGAAGTACTGAAATCTGCTACATTAGATGTAGCATACAACCCTAATGTACAAACCTGCTAAGAAAAAACTAATAAGAAAGAGTTATTTCAACAACAAAAAAAACATCACATTATGGTTATTCACTGGAAATTTTACAGTATTTTATCGTTAACTATTTAACAGGTTTTTAATGTAGCATTTTACAGCTTTTTACCATTAAATTCACGGTCATTTTTTATGCAATGGGATAATTTAGGATTTTAATTTTGAACAAATTTGCAAAGATGTTAAAAACTTGTTTTTGCTTAGCCATTATGATGTATGGGGTGTAGATTGATGTGGAAAAAAAAGTTTAAGATAAGGCAGCATCATAACAAAATGTGAAAAAAAAAAAAAATGCAGGGGTATGAATACTTTCGTAAGACATTGTAAAATATGTATAAAGTATCAGTTATTATTGGTGCCAGTTATTAATATTTATTTTTCTTACTATCAATGTTAAAAATAGCAAGTAAAAAGTTCAAAAGAACAGCATTTATTTGAAATAGAATCTTCTGTAACATATAAATAACATAACAATATATATATTTTGTAACATATAAATGTCCTTACTATCACTTTTGACCAATAAAACTATACATTTTATTAAAAATAAATGAATAAATAAACACATTTATGTATAGAAATCAACGATTTCCAGACTTTAAAGAGATAGTTCACACAAAAATTTTAATTCTGTCAATAATTACTCACCCTCATGACGTTCAAAACCTGTAAGACCGTTCATCTTCAAAACACAAATTAAGATTTTTTGATAAAATCAGAGAGCTTTCTGACCCTGCATAGACATCAGTGCAACTACCACTTTTGTTGTGGTACTCATGAACGTGCGTCGAAGACTTACTTGGAAGAAACTGTTGAATAAAGTTTGTATTTTTTATTTCCATTTGCACAAAATGTATTCTCCTAACTTCATAATATTACAGTTGAACCACTGATGTCACATAGGCTATTTAACAATGTCCTCCCTACCTTTCTGGACCTTAAACGTTTCAGTTACGTTGCTGTCTATGCAGAATCAAAAATAATTTCAAAAATATCTTAATTTGTGTTCTGAAGATGAACAAAGCTCTTATGGGTTTGGAATGACATGATGGAGTTCCCTTTCGATACTTTCACTCGTACTGCGGCGAAAGCCGCTATGGGGAAAACCTGTTTTCTCCGAAGACTGAAGCACTTTTCAATAACGCAGTTTAACTGCAGGGCTATTGGCCGAGTCAGTGATAACTGAGCAAACCAATAGCCAAACAGCGGTGCTGCGCACACCTATGGCAAAGCATCCCGCCGAAATTCTGCGTGATCCCGCCAGAATGGGCGGAGTAATCAGCTATAAAAGCTGGTGCTTTGCGGTGTGAATCAGATCCTTTTTCTTCAGCGACGGACTTCTGATCTTCGCTCAAGACAAGCCTTTTCGCAAGCTCTTCTAGACGGCTCTTCTGACGGCGCTCCGTTGAACAGGCTCTCGCAGCGGACGACGAGACTTCCTGCTCGGCTTCAGACGGTCCCGTTCCCTGCAGCTATCCGGTTCGCCACAAAAGAGCAATTTCCACTAAAAGAGCTCCGGCGTTGTTACAAATGCCGCGCCGTCGCTGTCACTCTTGCAGCGCTCTGCTGCAATCCGCTGACGGTCACGGCGAGTGCGCTTTATGCTTGGGCGCTGCCCACGCTGAAGCTGCGCTCACAGAGACGGAATGTCCTCATTGCGAGGATATGAGTCTCGCCTCTCTGCGCTCACGGGTAGCGCTCTTTTCAGAGCGTGATCCCACCTCTCGCGCCCTCCCGCTTTCTTCCTCTCAGGAGCCTGTGAGGAAAAAGCAGCGGGGCAGAGAGCCTCAGCGCTCAGCTGCGAGCGAGCTCACGCCGGCTCAGCCCCCGCGTGCCTCGCCCTCGCCACAGAGAGAGAGTTCGCCCGTCCTCTTCTCGCGCCCCGACCAGCGTCCCTCGGCTCATGCGTGCGACCTGGTCTCTTTCGGCGGCAGCGATGATGAGGCGCTTGACGACAGCATGTCATTGGCTGCTTCCGACGCGGAGGAGATGTCGGGCTCGTCGCATGACCCCGCCCCCCCGCCGTCTAAGGACACCAGCGCCGCCGCCTCAGGAATGGATGCCGAGCTCTTCCGCATCCTCTCTAAGGCCGTTGAAGAGCTGGATTTGGAGTGGTCTCCACCTGAGGAACCATCTCGCAGCCGCCTGGATGAATGGTTCCTGCCTGGGCGCCGGCAGGCCCCTAGTCAGAGAGCCTCACCATTCTTTCCAGAAGTTCACGAGGAGATCACCAAGTCGTGGCGCGCCCCCTACTCGGCGCGCATCCACCTCTCCTCTGGAAGGCGAAGGTGGCTCATCCCTCAAAACCGTGCAGAACCACTTCTGCACTGGCTGGTCGTGCCTACGCCTCGGCCGGTCAGGCAGCCTCCGCTCTGCACTCGATGGCCGTGCTCCAAGTTTATCAGGCCAAACTCCTCCGTGCTCTGGACGAGTCTGGACCAGATCAGTCCTCCTTCAAGGACCTCAGGAGCGCCACCGACCTCGCCCTCAGGGCGACTAAGATGACTGGTGGTGCTTGAGCGACATCTGTGGCTCAATCTCACGGAAATCAAAGACGCGGATAAAGTCCCCTTCCTTGATTCTCCAGTGTCCCCCACCGGCCTTTTTGGACCTGCAGTCGAGGGCTTCGCTGAGCGTTTCACTGCGGCACAGAAGTCGTCCCAGGCGATGCGGCACTTCCTGCCCAAGCGCTCAAGCTCCAGTTCAGTGGCTGTTTCAAGTCGCCCCAGAACGGCGCCGTCTTCACAGCCCCCTAAGACCGCCCCGCCTCCGCCTGCTGCGGCGTCGAAGCCTGAACCTCGCCAGCGCTCACGCTCCGCCAGACGCTATCCTTTTCCGAAGCGTCAGGGACCCAGGCCCAAGATAGCGCTGGACCCTGCGCCTCCAGCGTCTTCATAGTTAGGAGACAGGAAGAGGAGGGGCCCAGGTCCCGCCACGGCCGGACCCGCCCCCAAGCTGCCTCGTTTGAACCTCTTGCCATCCCGTTCAGTTCCGGATGCAGAGGCCGGCAAGTTTGTGAAGCTCAATGTGTCACCCAGGTCCGCTACAGGCGTGCCGACACAAAATGCCATTATTATGGCAAGCCAAATAAACATTCACAAACAAATTCAAAAAGAAAGCAAAATTCCTCTTCCATTGATCTCAATAGAAGATCGGGGTTCCCCATCCGATCTCATTACACCCCTCGCCACTCGGGTCGAGGCCTGGCAGGCCATCCCCGGAGTGTCAAAATGGGTCCTGGACATCGTAACTCGAGGTTACTCGCTCCAATTCGCCCGCCGCCCCCCGCGGTTCGGCGGCGTCATCCACACTGTGGTTCGGAGCGAGAACAGAGATGTCCTACGCACTGAAGTTCGCAGACTGCTGGTGAAAGGAGCCGTAGAAACCGTTCCCCCAGCCCATCGCGAGTCCGGCTTTTACAGCTGCTACTTCCTGGTGCCCAAAAAGGATGGTGGTCTCAGACCCATTCTAGATCTCAGATGTCTGAATCACGCCCTCATGAGACGGCCATTCAGAATGATCACAACAAAACAGATCCTCTCGCAAGTTCGCCTAGGGGACTGGTTTTGTTCGCTGGATCTGAAAGATGCTTATTTTCACATCCAGATTGTCCCTCATCACAGGCCATTCTTGAGATTGGCCTTCGAGGGTGTGGCTTATCAGTATACAGTCCTTCCGTTCGGACTGTCTCTAGCTCCCCACACTTTTTCCAAGTGCATGGATGCGGCTCTCTCCCCCCTCAGACGGAAGGGAATCCGCATCCTGAACTACCTCGACGACTGGCTCCTTCTGGCCCAGTCCGAGACGGAGCTATTACAACACAGAACCCTTCTCCTCAGCCACCTGCAGTGCCTAGGTCTCAGGGTCAACTTTGCCAAGAGCGCGCTGTTCCCCAGCAGGCAAATTGCCTTTCTGGGGACAGTTCTGGACTCCGCCCATATGACGGCGGCAGTCTCACCGAGCAGAGCTCGGACTATCCAGCAGCTCGCGGCCTCCTTCACCATAGGAGCCTCTCACCCCCTAAAGGTCTTTCAAAGGATGCTTGGCCTCATGACAGCAGCATCCCCAGTACTTCAGTTGGGCCTGCAACGCATGCGCCCCCTCCAGTATTGGCTAAGACCAAAAGTTCCAGCCCACGCTTGGTGTCAAGGACACCTCCGTATCAAGGTGGATCGAGCCTGCATGGCAGCTCTCGCCCCTTGGGAAGAATCTCAGTGGCTGAGGAAGGGCGTTTCCCTGGGGACGATTTCCAGACAGAAGGTGGTCACGACAGATGCCTCCAACTTGGGTTGGGGGGCACTGTGCGATGGCAGTCCAGCCTCTGGCCTATGGTCGGAGGAGCAGAGAAGCCTTCACATCAACTGCCTAGAGATGCTAGCAGTATGTTTAGGCCTTCAGACCTTCCTGTCGGAATTGAAGGGTCACCACGTCTTAGTCCGTACCGACAATATGACAGTGGTATCCTATATAAATCGTCAGGGAGGCTTATCGTCCAGACACCTCTTCACCATGGTGAAGGATCTTCTGGAATGGGCTCAGGTCCACCTGCTCTCTCTAAGAGCAACTCATGTGCCAGGCAGGCTGAACCAAGGGGCAGACATGCTGTCCAGGAACAATGTCCCCTCAGACGAGTGGACGCTCCACCCTCAGACGGTTCAAGTCATATGGGAAGTTTTTGGCAGGGCAGAGGTAGACCTCTTTGCCTCAGAAGACAACTCTCACTGCCAAATGTTCTTTTCGAGGGCTCAGGACGCGCTGGCCCAAGACTGGCCCAGCCGCCTTCTTTATGCCTTTCCCCCGATTGCTCTGATCCCTCAGGTCATCAGATGAATCAGGGAATGAACACACAAAGTTCTGTTAGTGGCGCCAATGTGGAAAAACCAGCATTGGCTGGCAGACCTAACCCAGTTACTGTCTGCAGCCCCATGGCCCATCCCCCTGAGACGAGATCTCCTCTCTCAGGCGAACGGAACAATTTGGCATCCCAGACCGGACCTGTGGGCCCTCCATGTGTGGCCTCTCGACGGGAGCCTGACGACCTCCCCGAGAATGTCCTAAACACTATTTTCCAGGCCAGAGCACCGTCTACGAGACGCCTCTATGGCCTAAAATGGTCTGTTTTTACGGCCTGGTGTGCAGCCCGTAACTCAGATCCTACCTCTTGCGATGTATCTACGATACTATCCTTCCTGCAAGAGATGTTAGAGAAGGGCCACTCGCCCTCCACTCTTAAGGTCTATGTAGCGGCCATAGCAGCATTTCATGCTCCCATAGCGGCACAGTCAGTAGGCAAAAACAACCTAGTTGTTCGATTCCTGAAGGGTGCCAGGAGACTAAACCCTCCTCGTCCCCTCACGGTCTCTTCTTGGGACCTGCCTACAGTACTGAGGGCCCTCAAAGGAGCCCCATTCGAACCGCTTAGGTCCGCAGACCTGCGCCCTTTAACGTTCAAGACCGCTCTGCTTCTTGCTTTAGCATCGGTGAAACGAGTGGGTGACTTACAGGCGCTCTCAGTGAGTCCTTCCTGTCTGGAATTCGGGCCTAACGACTCCAAGGTCGTCCTGAAGCCAAGACAAGGGTACATTCCTAAAGTACCAACGACTCCTTTCAGAGCCCAAATTATAACACTCTTGGCTCTTCCTCCATCAGAGCAAGACCAGGACTTAGTCCTCCTCTGCCCTGTCCGGGCCCTCAGGACTTATATTGAGCATTCCGCCGCCTTCAGGCAGCCGGAGCAGCTTTTCGTATGTTTCGGAGACCGCTCCAAGGGACGTTCGGTCACGAAACAGAGACTGTCCAAGTGGATAGTAGAGGCTATCATGCTGGCCTACTCCTCTTTGGGCCTTCCCTGCCCCTTAGGAGTCAGAGCCCATTCGACTAGAGGCGTGGCCTCGTCCTGGGCGTGGTCTAGCGGCATAGCCATATCACACATATGTGAGGCGGCATGTTGGGCCTCTCCGTCCACATTTGTTCAATTTTATAACCTAGAGATCCCGGCCCTTCAGTCCCGGATCCTTTCTGTTTAACTCTTATGCAGGCACGCTCTTAGCCCTCCCAGGAGTGCCGAGGCTGTGCCCTTTGGACTGACATCGGTCATGACCTCTTAGTCTTTAGACTAACGTCTAGAATCGCTTGTCGTCCTCGCTAGCGCGGCGGGATTATACTGGTTCCCCATAGCGGCTTTCGCCGCAGTACGAGTGAAAGTATCGAAAGGGAACGTACTCGGTTACTTACGTAACCTCGGTTCCCTGAGATACGGGAACGAGTACTGCGCTCCTGCCGCGCTATCGCAGCCGAATCAGTCCTCGCTTCTTACAGGATCTGATTCACACCGCAAAGCACCGGCTTTTATAGCTGATTACTCCGCCCATTCTGGCGGGATGCTTTGCCATAGGTGTGCGCAGCACCGCTGCTTGGCTATTGGTTTGCTCAGTTATCACTGACTCGGCCAATAGCCCTGCAGTTAAACTGCGTTATTGAAAAGTGCTTCAGTCTTCGGAGAAAAACAGGTTTTCCCCATAGCGGCTTTCGCCGCAGTACTCGTTCCCGTATCTCAGGGAACCGAGGTTACGTAAGTAACCGAGTACGTTTTCTTTTTTGGTTGAACTTGCCCTTTAAATTTGAACATGCTCAGACAAAAAAGTGTGTGTTTGGATGAATACAGTCCACTGGATGTATTCCTAGAAAAGTGACCCTCCTGCCAGAGCCTTTCAAGACACACATTTTAATTAGTGAACACTACCTAGTAATAAGGCCAGCTGACTTTTTTAGTTAATTGCATTTTTGGTCCTGTTTGAGGAGCTCTTCGGTCTGAAAAGACAAATACAGTTTGATCGGGCCACAGCCAAAGATAACAGCAGCCATAGTTTCTTGGCCAGCCTGTGCTTGTGCACTTGGCTCACAGCTACATTTGGCAGGAGACCACTGGCTTTCATAGGCCTATTACTATGATCCCTATCAGCCACTAATAATGCTAATGACCATGAGGGGGCCTGCTTCACATCAAACACACACAGTCAGGTAAATAGCTCAGGAGGAAAGCTTGTGAACATGCTGAACCAGAAACAGTGTCAATGATCCATCAAGAAATAATATCATTTATAATCAAGAAATAATAGAAAGAACAAGCGAGTATTATTTCAGAAAATACATCATTCCATCAACAATAATAAAAAATCAAATTATTTTAATTAAAACTATTAATTATTCATGCGGGCTGTAATTTAGACTTTTTGTTTTCAAGAATCCTGTTAAGTCAAAGTTAACTCGTTAACACATGCGATCAATTCAAAATTCTTAACACAAAATAGACCAAATAAATTGCATTATTAATTTACTGCAACTCTAGTAAGTGGAAATTTGTATTATTAAATACAATCAGGTAGCACTTTGACTCCAAGTACTGCAATGAAAAACTGTCCTTGCTCATCGAGTTTGAAGTACCATTTAAGTGCAAAACACACCACACCACATGCGTAATTTCACGCATGATTAATCGTGAAGAAAAATGTTAATCTATTGACAGCCATAATTTATGTATTTGTGTGTGGTTGGTCATTGTTCAATGATCCTGATCAACATAGCAACATTGGTTCAACCTTTAACCAATGGTGTGAGTAGTTTGGGGTGGGACCACTTTAGCTTTAAACAGTTTGGTATATCCCTATGGGGAAACAAGCATTAACAATAATTCATTGTAATACACATCTATTAAATGAGATGGCAGTAAGGTTTATTGACATAAAGTATTCACTGAGGATCTGTTTTCTCAGCAAGGGCCAAAACCGTTGCTTTGGCAAACTCGAAAGCAAGCTATTTTCCACTGTTTAATTTCCAGTGTTTAATTCTTAAACTAAACTCCAACAAGCCGCACTCATCAGCTCCAAGTCTACTCAATATAAACGCCACTGTTTCAGCAGCTTTCACTGTCCCTCACACGTCAACAGCGCCTGTGTCATTTACCTTCACATTTATGGTATTTTCTTGGCAAGCGCTTTCTTACCTAAAACGATTACGAGAATATTTTGGTTTGGGATTACTTCAGTTGCTTCAGTTACTGCATAGTACATAATAATACAGTAACAAAGCAATCATGGTACTACTTTACTTTTCAGAAAAATCATAGTTTTGAGGTTCTACTGAATGTGCTGTAAATGACATACAGGAAAAATTTAAAGGGATATATCTACCTGATCTCATGATGAAAACGTACCTGTGTGAACGTTTTTGTAAGACGTGAAATACGTACTAATAAGTACATATCAATGGAGTTTCCAACAGAAATGAGCACTAGAGTGGTAAAAAATATCATGATACGATAATATCTTGATATGAAACCACAGTACAATATTTATTTCAATATTTAAAAAAAAAAAAGACAAATGTGACTTTGTACAACAAAACCAGTCTTAAGGAGCAGGGGTATATGTGTAGCAATAGTCAAAAATACATTGAATAGGTGAAAATGATTGATTTTTCTTTATTTGCCAAAAATCATTAGAATATTAAGTAAAGATCATGTTCCATGAAGATATTTTGTAAATTTCCTACGGCAAATATATCAAAACATAATTTTTGATCAGTAATATGCATTGCTAAGAACTTCATTTGGAGAAATTTAAAAGGATATCTACCTGATGTCATGACGAAAACATATCTGTAGGAACTTTTTTGCAAGACGCGAAATACATACCAATAAGTACATATCAATGCAGTTTCCAACAGAAATGAACACTAGAAGCGGTAAAACACTAGAGTGGTAAAAAAAAAATCTCATGATATGATAATATCTCGATATGAAACCACAGTACAATATTTATTGCAATATTTAAAAAAAAGACAAATGTGACCCTGGACCACAAAACCAGTCTTAAATAGCAGGGGTATATTTGTAGCAATAGTCAAAAAATACATTGAATGGGTCAAAATTATTGATTTTTATTTAATGCCAAAAAATCATTAGGATATTAAGTAAAGATCATGTTCCATTAAGACATTTTGTAAATTTCCTATGGTAAATATATCAAAACTTAATTTTTGGTTAGTAATATGCATTGCTAAGAACATCATTTGGACAAATTTAAAGGGATATATCTACCTGATTTCATGACGAAACGTACCTGTAGGAACTTTTTTGCAAGACATGAAATATGTTCCAATAAGTACATATCAATGCAGTTTCCAACAGAAATGAACACTAGAGGTGGTGAATCACTAGAGCGGTAAACAATCTCATGATACGGTAATATCTCGATATGAAACCACAGTACAATATTTATTGCAATATTTAAAAAAAAAAAAGACAAATGTGACCCTGAACCACAAAACCAGTCTTAAGTAGCATGGGTATGTTTATAGCAATAGTCAAAAAATACATTGAATGGGTCACAATTATTGATTTTTCTTTAATGCCAAAAATTATTAGGATATTAAGTAAAGATCATGTTCCATGAAGATATTTTGTAAATTTCCTACGGTAAATATATCAAAACTTAATTTCTGATTAGTAATATGCATTGCTAAGAACTTCATTTGGACAAATTTAAAGGGATATATCTACCTGATGTCATGATGAAAATGTACAGTACATGTAGGAACTTTTTTCAAGACACAAAATACTTACCAATAAGTACATATCAATAGAGTTTCCAAGAGAAATGTACACTAGAGGTGGTGAAACACTACAGCGGTAAAAAATCTCATGATAAGATAATATCTCGATATGACACCACAGTACAATATTTATTGCAATATTTAAAAAAAAAAGACAAATGTGACCCTGGACCACAAAACCAGTCTTAAGTAGCAGGGGTATATTTGTCGCAATAGTCAAAAAATTCATTGAACGGGTGAAAATGATTGATTTTTCTTTACTGCCAAAAATCATTAGGATATTAAGTAAATATCATGTTCCATGAAGATATTTTGTAAATTTCCTGCGGTAAATATATCAAAACTTAATTTTTGATTAGTAATATGCATTGCTAAGAACTTCATTTGGACAAATTTAAAGGGATATATCTACCTGATCTCATGACGAAAACGTATCTGTAGGAACTTTTTTGCAAGACATGAAATACGTACCAATAAGTACATATCAATGCAGTTTCCAACAGAAATGAACACTAGAGGCAGTAAAATACTACAGCGGTAAAAACTCGCATGATGCAATAATATCTCGATATGAAACCACAGTACAATATTTATTGCAATATTTAAAAAAAAAAGACAAATGTGACCCTGGACAACAAAACCAGTAGCAGGGGTATATTTGTTGCAATAGAAAAAAATACATCGAATGGGTGAAAATGATTGATTTTTCTTTATTACCAAAAATCGTTAGGATATTAAGTAAAGATCATGTTCCATGAAGATATTTTGTAAATTTCCTATGGTAGATATATCAAAACTTAATTTTTTATTAGTAATATGCATTGCTAAGACCTTCATTTGGACAAATTTAAAGGTGATTTTCTCAATATTTAGGTTTTTTTGCACCCTTAGATTACAGATTTTCAAATAGTTGTATCTTTGCCAAATACTGCCCTATCCTAACAAACCATACAGCAATGGAAAGCATATAAATGTAAATTAATGTTTCATAGGTATATTACTTTTGTTAGGAAAATTACAATACTTCTTTCCTAATATCTACATTTGAAAGAGACATTTTGAATTTGGACTGCAGTAAAGTTACCCATTTAAACCGCTAGCTGTCAGCAATTCATTCTACACTTTTAGGCTTTTATTTTGACAGAAAAGGCAGTAGAGCTTTTATTTTGATGGAAAACTTCAGCTTCAGTGAAAACAGGCTTACATATAATTTCATATTGTCATGTGACCACGATGATATCAAAACAGTTTTGCTATCGCAATTCCACAATATTGATAATACGGTTACATTCCTATTAATTACTCATGCTCATGTCGTTTCAGACCACTTCTTCTCAGCACTTCTTCTCTTCCGTGTCAATCTCTGCAGCACACGGAAGAACCACAAACCATTTTTTAATTTGGGCACAAAGAGTATTCTCGTAGCTTCATAACATTACGGTTGAATCACTGATGTCACATGGACTATTTTAATGATGTCCTTTCTAGGCCATGAACATGGTAGTTGCGTTGCTGTCTATGCAGGGTTAGAAAGCTCTCAGATTTCATAAAAAAATATCTTAATTTGTGTTCCGAAGATGAACGAAGGAGTTTGGAACAACATGAGGTTGAATAATTAATGGCAAAATTTTTATTTTTGGGTGAACTAAGACGTTTAAATGACATAAACTACGAAAAGCAGAAGAAACTCTTTGTAAACGTCGTGAAGATAAAGCCCTGCAGACATCTCAGCCATGCATTTAAATCATGCTGACAAGATGTAGTCTGAGAGAAAAAAGGTTTTGCTATCTCAAAATCACGCCAGACATATCAGCTTTATGGGTCACTGCAGAAAATGGAAATTTAACAAAGGTGTTTAATAGATGTTTGGCTTGGCGGTACAATATGCAGCGTCCCAGAGTTCATTAGATAATGCAGGTGAGTAGAGGTCTGGCATAGCCATTGATAGCTCTCACCCTGCCGAGCTTTAGTGTTTGTGTAATGAGGATAAACATCTGGGCAGAGTCGGTGTGAACAGTCGCTGTGGTCATGAAAACCCAGTTTTACGTTGTACTACTGGCTCTGAATGCAGCTGTTTATTGTCTTTAGTTCAGACATTAGATAAGCCGCATGATTCATTTTTGTTTCTCAGGAATGAAATGTCCAAAGTGGTGACCTCTTACCAGAACATCTTGGATATGCTTCAGTCCTGTCTTAATTTATGTTAGTATGGTAAAAATTTGAATGTTTTTACTAATTTACGTTGACCTCTGAAGTGCCCTCGCCATTTCTCCTACCTTACTTCCAGCTGAAATCTCTTGAAAACCATATTTCAGAAGAAACACTGTCTCCACTCTCCCATCTGGCATGGAGTGGTATGGAACCCAGGGATTCCTGCGCAAATAAAATGACAAGACACAAACAATTCAGACAGGATGGACTGCAGACTCAGTGAGATACTGTGGTCATGCATTCTTGCAGGCACTTTGTGGGTATGTTCTCTGACAGCCTCATATAAACTGTCACCATATACCATAGAAACAGTACATTCTGCACTATAATACACATCATCAGCCAATCCAGAGAGATATGGAGCATGGAATGTGCCTCGGATGGTGTGAGATGTGTTAACAGCGGATTCTTCTGCCAAAAACAGTTCAGGCATTTGCTGCTAGCAATGGTAAATTACAAACTGTACTTCTCTACATAATCAAAAACTATCATTGCTTATTCTTTATAAATAGGGATGGCAGTTTATGAAAAGTCAATGATACATTATGAAATAGAAAAGACTAAGAACACTCTAAGCTATTAGTGAGTGAACAGTGAAAAAGTGACACTTTAAATAGAAAACACTAAAAACACTCTACACTATTAGCTACATTTAAGCAATATAATTTGGTTGCAAAGCAGTCATATTAGTATTCAGTACAATTCTATAAACAAGAAGTTCAAATCAAATAATATATGTTCCAAAAGAAGCCAGGCAGATTTACTTGCGGACTGGAATAGAGCAAAAGTTATTTATTCTTCCCGTTCAAACCTTTGTTACTCGCTCCATGTTTTCCATCCATTCTCCACTCACTCCGGAAATATCATATTTACAGTTTCAGGTTGATGAACGACCAAGCTAAATCATATTTACACGTGAGAAACCTGGCATTCTGAATGATACTGTGGATGAGTGGCGTCTCGGGGCAGAGCTGATTTAAAAAATGGCAATAAGTGAATAAAGCCTGAATAAAAATAAATATATTATTTTAAGGTGTTACATACAAAATAGCTTGCCAACAAATGTAAATGTATTTTTTGGACACAAATTGCTAATAATTATGTGAAAAATTTATTATTTTTCAACCCTTATTATGACTCTCTGTCTAAAACAAGCTGTTTTTAAGGGGAGGCCCTGATAGCACACATACATCTCGGAGACGTCTAATTGACGTCTGCATTTTCATCTGCAAGACGTAGTTTGCTCATCTACAATACGTCTATTGGACGTTTCCTATCAGATGTCAAATAGACGTCTATTAGATGTCTTTAAGATGTTTATGATTTAGAATGGATGTAAAACTGACATCTTACAGATGTCTGCCAGACGTTTGTATGCAGCAGATGCTTTCCATATCAAGAGATCTTTAACAGACATCTTGCAGACGTACATGTGCTGTCTGGGGGGTCTTTTAAGGCTTGTCATTGTTATGATTGGCTAACATCATTCCATAGGAAATACACTGCTCAAAAAAATTAAAGGAACACTTTTTAATCAGAGTATAGCATCAATTTCATTAAACTCCAGGGATATTGATCTGGTCAGTTAAGTATCAGAGGGGGTTGTTAATCAGTTTCAGCTGCTTTGGTGTTAATGAAATTAACAACAGGTGCACTAGATGGTGTGACAATGAGATGACCCCCAAAACAGGAATGGTTTTACAGGTGGAGGCCACTGACATTTTTTTCCCTACTCATCTTTTCTGTATGTTTTTCACCAGTTTTGCATTTGGCTAAGTTCAGTGTCACTACTGGTAGCATGAGGCGATACTTGGACCCTACAGAGGTTGCACAGGCAGTCCAACTCCTCCAGGATGGCAGGGTGCCATTGCCGGAAGGTTTGCAGTGTCTTGGCAGTTACGAGAGCTTGACTGTAGAAAGTCCTTAATCTATCAGCAGGCCCGGTATCTGCTCCTTTGTGCGAGGAGGAACAAGATAAGCACTGCCAGATCCCTACAAAATTACCTCCAACAGGCCACTGGTGTGAATGTCTCTGACCAAATTTAGAAACAGTCTTCATGACGGTGGCCTGAGGGCCCGCATCCTCTAGTGGGGTCTGTGGTCACTGCCTAGCACCATGGAGCTTGATTGGCATTGGCCAGAATTGGCAGGTCCATCACTGGTGCCCTGTGCTTTTCACAAATAAATGCAGGTTTACCCTGAGCACATGTAAAAGATGTGAAAGGATCTGGAGAAGCCATGGAGAACATTATGCTGCCTGTACCATCGTTCAGCATAGTGTTCCTTAAAATTTTTTGAGCAATGTAGTATCAACGCAGATTACTTTATCTGAAAAGCATCTGCTCTGTACATCTATAAGATGTCAGTTTTACATACATTCTAAATCATAAACGTCTTACAGACATTTTCTAAACATCTATTTGACATCTTTGAAACGTCCTATAGATGTATTGCAGGTGAGCAAACACCATCTTGCAGATGTAAATACAGATGTCAAATAGACATCAATGTAAGTGTTTTGACAAAAGATAAAAAAAACTGTCACTTCCAGACAAAGCATTATGAAATAATTTACTTACAGTTTGCGATGCAGCTGCAGTCATAGCTGCATCTAGTTCAGCTTCATCTTTCAACATATGTTTCCTTGTGAACTCTTCATGACACTGTGCCTCGATAACAAAACAACATGATCTGAAGTCCGAACAATCCTCTGACACGATCCAGGATGCCATTAAAAATCAACTATCCACTTCCTTACAGTGGGATCCTTCTGATTTCTGTACAAAGACGCAAATTATCTGTTTCAACCAAAGGCGTCAAAGTAAACAATATTGCACTTAATTTGTCTAGTTCACAACAGACTCAACCATATGTTATGATTACAGCTCCATATGTTCGCTTTGTGAACGTAACAAGCTTGCACGATAGCTCAGCTGGCATTGAATTAGACTTAGAATGTGGAATCCTTGGGTATGAATCCTGTCAAAAACATGACTCACGATGAAAGAGCTGAAAGATGAGAGATAAAAAAACAAGCTAAAACGGCATGCTTGCGACTGTGTTTTTATGTCACATTCACTTTTGCTCATATTATAAGGTAGGTTTAGGTGTAGTGAAGATGGTATGTTATTTTAACACACAGAGCATTTGAGTTATAGCGCCACTTAATGGACATTTCAGGTCAGAACTGGTGACATGTCCATTTGTTCGTTCATCTATTATGGGGATAAAAAACAGCACCCTTTTAGATATATTCCATGGAATATGTCACGAAACGTAAATAGCGATACGTATTTTGTGTCTTGTGAAAAAGTTCCCACAGGTATGTTTTTATCATGAGATCAGGTTGGTATATTTATTAAGTTTAGTTATGGATTATACTGATAACTGTATGGATATTAGTGACAGATGTCAGCAGTTGTCTCAAATATGAGTAGTTTAGCTACTTTGATTTGACGGCCATCTCAACCTTTTTGACATTTACAAGCACTGTTAGACCGCCAAGGCAGACCATCCAAAAAATGTTGACTTTTTTAAATCAATCAGAGTGGTACAGAGCAGCATCAAGTTCCTCAGGCAAACTGTATATGTTGTCATATGTTGTATAATATGGCTCATTACATATACAATTTAAACTGTTCACTGTTTTGTATATATCTCAGTTTACCTAAACAGTGCACAACACTGCCTGCCAAGCTTAACTGCTGATTGAAAATTCAGTGTTTCAAACAATAAGCTACAGAAAGTGCAGGTGGTGCACTTTTAAAGGCCATCTAGTTACTGGACTCTGGATACCATATCTTCCATAAAATCAGCTCACAAAGAACATTACGTCTTGAATTAACAAATCTATCAACTCTTTTTCCCCATTGCGAAAAAAAAAAAAAGATTAGAAAATGTCTCTTCCATTTAAATTGCCACTCTCATGCCAAGGTCTTGTGACTTTTGGATGGAAAATATTACTGTTAATTTAATTCACAGTGGGAAAATACATGAACTCAATACCCTCTTGTTTATTTACAGCTTTAAGGTTTTAGTGTTTACACTTCCCAACCCCACTAAACAAGACGGACCACAGCCACATTGCCATGCGTCTGGCTCAAGACCTCACAGCCAAAGCCAAAAATGAGTTTTGAGTCTGTGAATAGCCTCTTCATTCTCTCCACTTGTGCATGGATTTAACATTTTCTGAAACAACAACATCTGAAGTGGGAAATTTAGGCTAAACTCCCATCATACAATGCTAGCAGTATTATTTGTTCATAATGTTAACTATCATCTTCTGTTCATTACATTTGCATTTGGCCTACTAAAATTCTGACAAGAAATTAGTCTACTGAGACTTGTTAATCACCTTTGTTTTCATATGACAAAGATACAATGTCCAAACTTTCCTTCGGTGGTTATTAATCATAACCAGCAGAACATAATCTTGGAAAAAAAAGCAAAATGGCTTGATAATGGATAATAAAATAAACTCTTCCCCGAAGGAACAGTCCAAAACATGCTACTAGCCACAAGACTTTAGACAATTATTATTCCCTACAAAACAGTTGAACGATGGGATGGAAAGATTAATGGATATCTGTAGGGCATGATAAGGATTGTACTGTTCCATCCAAACAAAAGAAATTATGCTTATTAATTAGGTTAAAATATCATCAAAAGAGGTCGCAATCAGAAAGCTACACCCTTTTCTGAGAAAATGCTATATGTGTATATAAGTGTTTTTCAAAATATGTAAAATAAATCTATTTAAGCTTTTGGTGCACTGAAGTTATCCAGACAACAGAGACGTTTGTAGGCTGGAAGGGTAGGATAACATTGAAAAATAAGCCCTGGATGACCATTTATTCTGGCTTTTACTTAGGATAGCTCGTAAATCAAACAACATCAGTCCATTTATCATTAGGAACTACTTGCATTTGTGAGAAAACCTCCCCAAACATGAACGGTGGGAGTGTGACCTAATTTATTACAATTGAACATTTTAACTGAGTTTTGGAAACCTGTAAACCTCTTCAGAGAGCTGTATTGTGAACTGCTCCATGCTACATGCACTGAGAGGATGTGTATTTGTGTAACTGCTTGAATGAAACCAAAATTTTATGCTTCAGTCATTTCAGAGCCTAAGACTTTGTGGCAGCTTGCGTCACTGTGCCACCCGCTCCCCAAGAATAACAGATCTGTTGCATTTCGGGATTGATGTCAATCAGTACCATTGGCTTTTTGGTAAATGTTTCATTTATGAAATGACTTTAGCAGCTATAAGTGTTTTCTGATTAGCTACAAAGAAGATCATGTCTATAGACCTGCTTTATTATTATCTAATTCTTTTTAGTAAGGAAAAATGATGCATTAAAGGCCAGGGGTATAAACTTTTTGAATTTGAAGATTAGGTTAAATTTAACTTATTTTGTCTTCTGGAAAAGTATCTGTAGCTTCTGAAGAAGAATGTACACATCTTCTTTCTGTTCAAAAGTTTACATCCCCGGCTCTTAATGCATTGTTTTTTCCTTCTGGAGCATCAGTGAGCATTTGAACCTTCTGTAATAGTTGCATATGAGTCCCTCAGTTGTCCGCAGTGTGAAATGATGGATCTCAAAATCATACAATCATTGTTGGAAAGGGTTCAAATTCACAAAAATGCTAAAAAAAACAAATAATTTGTGGGAACTGCCATTACTTATTTGAAAAAGTAACTCAAAAAGTTAAAAAGTAATGCGTTACTTTACTAGTTGAACAGAAAAAGTAAAAAACATAATAAAAAAAAACAAGTATATGTCTTTTGAACAGGGTCACTTTATAAATTCAACTATTATTTTCTCTTGTGGACTATATGTAAATGTCTTTAATGTGAAATATATTATTCAGGTCAGTACTAAATAAAACAATAACATGCATTTTGTATGATCACCTTAACATTTTTTTTATGTAAAGTTTATGTAAACTTTGACTTCAACTGTACACCTAGGATGGCTTGAGGGTGAGTAAATCATGGGGTAATTTTCATTTTTGGGTGAACTATCCCTTTAAATTGATCAAAAGTGACTGGAAAACATTTACAATGTTACAGAATATGTTTGTTTGAAATAAATGCAGTTCTTTTGACATTTCTTTTCATCAAAGAATCCTTGAAAAAAAAAATCTAGCAACATTTAAGCAACATAACTGTTTTCAACATTTAGAATAATAGGAAATGTTACTTGAGCACTAAATCATCATATTAAAATGATTTCTGAAAGATCATGTGACAGTGAAGTCTGAAGTAATGGCTGTGGAAAACTCAGCTTTGCCATCACAGGAATAAATTACATTTGAAAATATTTAAAATAAATTTTAATAATATTGCCCAATATTGCTGTTTTCTCTGTATTTTAGATCAAATAAATGCAAAATTGTTGAGCATAAAATTTTCTTTCTAAAAACATTTTACAAATCTTACAAACTTGTAAAAAGCATGCATTTAATTTACATGGAAGTTACAAACTGTAAAACTAAAATAAAGCTATATTTAAAATATTTATATTATTAATAAAAGTATTTTTATGTTTCTGTCCATTTGAGAATTTACCTGACACACATTAACTGTTAAAGTCTATACTGTTATGTTATGTTAATGCTGGTTTAGCAACCCTTTTGGGGCCACAACTGGTTTTCTCATCATGTGTAGCTGAAAGGGCTCCCTGTGGGGTGAGAACAAGCCTCATAGGTATGTCTTGGAGAAAACAACTTGAAAGCAATCAATGTCTTTACCACAGCAACAAGTAGATGCCCATGCTGGAGACAAATAACCTCAAAAAGTGAACATACATACTGGTTGCATTCATAAAGATAATGTTTATCGAATAATCTTCGTCATTTACCCCACAGCTGTTAGTCGCTCACGTCAAACTGATGAAAGTGGTCTTGAATGAATGGAATGTTTTTTGGGGAGGTTAATAGAACCTTCTTTCAGGGTTTTACGTCACTACCACCCACAGTTTTCCTCAACATATGGACGGGTAACATGACTATGTTTCCCTGTCTGCCACTTGATGACAAGGGTCAATTCATTGACACACACTTCTAGAAAATCACATGACTAGACTCTCAACAATGGCATAGCCTTGCAATAACAACACTAGGCAAAAAATGTTAGGTCTAGTACGCTGACCAGGCAAGGTAAAAGTTTGATTTGGCAAGATGGGAGAGTAATTGTTGATCTGGAAGGATTTACAGTATGCTACATAAGCAGTTGTACAGTAGACATACCTGACTTCTTTTCAAATTGGCTTGAAAAGGACACCATATTGGTATTTTATCATGGCTAAAGACTGACCTTTCTGTATTTCAGATGGGCCCTAACATTCTTTCTCTGTTCCTGTCAGTGAAAGTAGACTAATGGATGTGCGCTCTATGCACGATAAAATCGCAAGCCAAATTTTGGAAATCCAGTATTAAGAAATATGAAACGATTCGACTATACATAAATCCTCCCATACTACTCAATTTCAGTTGTTAATTGTGGGAAAAGAAAAGTAAGCTTTATTGGATAATCTGTTTTACATATGATATCCATTGCTGTTAGAAGTAAAGCAGTCCTGCTGAGCAGATCATCAAACAAGCGCAAGTCTCCATCACCAGGTGCCAGTACAAATAAAGACTTGTCAGGCAGTATAGACTATGTTAAATGCCACTAGGGCTGAAGAAGCACGTTCTTATGCATTTATCTCAGAGCTAAAGCAGAGCTGCATTACCGTAGGTTTTCAAAATCCTGATAGTTTGAGTATACTTGACTGAATTTATGATTCTCATGATGATACAAATCAAACGATTGAAAGGTTACACTTAAATACTTTAATGATAATATAAACTGAGTAAAAATAAGTTATTTTAACTTATTTTTCACAGGGGAAGTCCATTAATATGGTTTAAAGTCATAGAGGTTAGATACCTCATTAATATTTTTGCAGAGCTTTGGTGAGCCTAAAATATAAACTAGTTTTGATTTGTTTTGGCCGTAGTTCATAGTTCATAGTGTCATTTAATAGTTTGTTGTTACTTCTTAGATAAAGGATTAGTTCACTTACAGAATAAAAATTTCCTGATAATTTACTCACCCCTATATGACATGTCTTTCTTTCTTCAGTCGAAAAGAAATGACTTCTTTTGGAAAAAACATTCCAGGATTTTTTCGCCATATAGTGCACAAGAGCCAGGGGTGTAAACTTTTGAACAGAATGAAGATGTGTACATTTCTTATTTTGCCTAAATATCTTTTTTTTTTTTTTTTTTTTAGTACCGCCCTTCAGAAGCTACAGAAGATTCCCCAGAAGACAAAATAAGTTAAATTTACCCTGATCTTCCAAATTCAAAAGTTCAAAAGTTTTCACCCCCTGGCTCTTAATACATAGTTTTCCTTCTGGAGCATCAGTGAGCTTTTGAACCTTCTGTAATAGTTGCATATGAGTCCCTCAGTTGTCCTCAGTGTGAAAAGGTGGATTTCAGAATCACACAGTTCAAATACACAAAAAAACCTGAAAACCAAAGAATTTGTGGGACCTGAAGGATTTTTCTGAAAAGTAGCAGGCAGTTTAACCATTCAGGACAAACAAGGGTCTCATGAACAACTATCACTAAACAAACAAACAAACAAAAAAAAGATAGATCATAATACAACACAGTATTAAGAATCAAGTGCATGTATACTTTTGAACAGGGTCGTTTTAATAAATGTAACTAATATTAAACATACTAACATATTTTATGTCTTATTCAGGTCAGTACTAAATAAAAAAATAACATGCATTTTGTATGATCCCTCTTATTTTGGTAAAATAATTAACATTTGGCAGATTCTGCAAGGTGTATGTAAACTTTTGACTTTAACTGTATATATTAGGTGACTGCTTCCAGGCCAACTTGTGGTCAACAGGTCTGTATAAATGTATGTTTTCACGTTATCATCTTTTTCCCATAAGAAGTGAATAAGGGTTTTTCCCACTGTGAGAAGTGAATGTGTCATCCTCCTTCATATGAAACAGGAAAAAAAGGAGATAATAAATGAGAGAAATGCCTAACAGCAGTCTTTTCACAATGGCAAGTTATCAAAAAAAAAAAAGCAGCAAGAAAATTCGTCACACCAGCATTGTGAATTCAAATGATTTAAGCAGTTATTTTTAAAAGGAAATTCTTCAAAAACTATGCAACGGATTAGAGTTTTCCAACCTATACGCCAACGTCATGTGCCATTTTCAACAAGACATGCTTTATAAAGTGATCAGTGGTATATGTGATATATTGCACATTCAGCTAAACATCCCAGTAAAATGATCTTTTTATGTTGAATTTATATGCGTGGATCACAACCTGGAAAAATATATCTGCAAAACAATGGCAAAGACAAATATCAAAGGTGCCATTTCAACATGAAGTAGTATGACAACCATGTGCCGTCTGTTTTTTTGTACAACTTACAGGTGCACTAATTCATTCTTTCCACTTAAAACTGTTTTATACTGAGAGCACTGACTTGTACTTTTGACGTATATGTTCATAAATGCATGGTGGCTGTCATGTTGAGATCACATGACCTGTCAAACACACTAGCTGAATCAATTAATTATGGATAAAATAAAATCTGCAAATGGAGTTTTCAAGAGCTGTTTTTCATTTCATTTTTTATGCCCTCTCCTTGCTATTTTCCCTCTGTCTTGTTAGTATTCTCGTAGATTCATAAAATTGACTATTTTAACAATGTCCTATTACCTTTCTGGGCCTTGGATGTGTTGGTTGTGTTGCTGTCTATGCAGGGTCAAAAAGTGGTCAGATTTAATCAAAAATATCTTAATTTGTGTTCTGTAGATGAACAAAGGTCTTATGAGTTTGGCACAACATAGGGGTGAGCAATTAATAACAGAAATTACTTTTTGGGTGAACTGTCTCTTTAAGGCTCTCTATGATATATTAACTATCACTGATAAATCCTTTTAGCTCCCACTATATAAATTAAGCACCTACTGATGTAATAATTGCAGATTCTTGCTGTTGATGAAATCACTTTGTGACGTACGTCCTTTTCTGGGTTTGTTTATTTAATGACTAAACATTTTAAGAAATGATTTTGTTCGTCATTATAGTTGGTCATCACAATGTGAACATGCATACAACAAATCATAGGCCAGAAAGTGTTCAGTCACAGCAGAGGTTTCCCAAACTATGACGGAGTTCTCTTATCTTTGTTAACTGATGAAATGTTTTGCTTTACTACTATTTTTTACCATGTTTGGAGCTTTGGAGTCTGCTTTTCCTGGCTCCAAGTCCAAGTTACTACAGTTACTGAGGTTTATTTGACGATGGGAATGAGTTCAGAGAGATCTCTCCCCAGACTGTTCTGTTTGTGTTAATGTCATTGAGGGAAATGGTTTCTCCAGTGCATTTGCAGTGATGTTAGGTAGGTTTTCTCAGGTACCCTTGCTAGAGTCCTTAATACATATACAGTTGAAGTCAAAAGTTTACATACACCTTGCAGAAATATGCAAAATGTTACCAAAATAAGAGGGATCACACATAAATGACACGATGCATTAAGAGCAGGAGGGTGAAAACGTTTTGAATTTGAAGATCACGGTCAATTTTACTTAATTTGTCTTCTGGGGAACATGTAAGTATCTTCTGAAGGGCACTACTAAAAGAAAAAAAAAAGATATTTAGGCAAAATAAGAAAATGTACATATCCTCATTCCGTTCAAAAGTTTTCACCCCGACTCTAAATGCCATGTTTTTCCTTATGGAGCACCAGTGAGTGTTTGAACCTTCTGTAATAGCTGCATATTAGTCCCTCAATTGTCCTCAGCGTAAAAAAAGATGGATCTCATAATCATACAGTCAACAGCTGTGGTTCATTCAGGTAACAACACAGTATTAAGAATCAAGGGGATGTAAACTTTTGAACAGGGTCATTTTTATGTAAACATATTTTATGTGAAATATATTATTCAGGTCAGTATTAAATATAAAATATCATGCATTTTGCATGATCCCTCTTATTTTGGTACAATAATTAACATTTTGCAGATTCCGCAAGGTGTATAAACCTTTGTATATTAATGTTGATTATGTTTTTCAAAATATCTACAACACTGTCATTATGACATAAAGTACAGTTTTATGACAACACAAGACATTAACTGTGTATTTATTTAGCACGGTTCCATCTGGACTCACTACGTTAGTGTGTGATGTTCAGGGTCATAGGTCAGCTAAAGGTTTGTCATTCTAACAGCACAAAGGGATACCTCAGGGACACGACTTTCTGGAAGGGTGAAAAAACAGCACAAGGAGTAAAAGGTGATCTAACAGAGACAACTAGAGTGTCATCAACATTTATGTATACAACAGTTAACATTTTTTATTATAATTCCAATTGTGTTCGCCATATACACCTAGGATGTCTTTAGGGTGAGTAAATCATGAGGTAATTTTCATTTTTGGGTGGACTATCCCTTTGAGACCTCATGATATGCAAATGATTTTATTGGGTAAAACTGTGAATTTTGATTGCACTCATTAAACTTTTTTTTTTTTCAGTATTTCTTTTTGTTTATTTATAGTCAACATTTTAAATAACCAGACATTATCTGAAATCATGGTCTGTAATATGACAGAATTATGACTGTCAGATGAATGCTGATAAATGAAAACAGAAGAAATACAATGTGAGGTTTGCATCAGCGACCACATGGCTACTGTTTGTGGAAAATCACGTGAAGTGAAGAGGTGAAAAGATGAGCCCAGCAAGCCACTGAAAGCTCACTGGCAGGATTTTCAGTACAGTGACGCACTATTGATTTTCAGTCGAATGTAATGAAAAATGAATCTTCTGGTTAAGTGCTTTGGCGAGACCCAAACACCATGCAGATGTGGTAAAACATAACGTCATGGTTTTACTCTTCAGGGTGTTGGAGGTAAAAACTTATCTGGGGTTGTAACTGCTAGACGCACCTTGCATAAATTCATAAACAGTGCTAAAAGTAATTTACATTTTCCAGCCACTTTATTTCCAGGAAACAAGCGTATGTCTATGTTGTGCAAAAAATGGCTTGCTATGGGAATGAAAGCCAAAGGAAAAATGGTGGGTGAAACTGACCAACGGTAGAGCCGCAGTCAAAACAAAGACTGAGGTGATGCAGATTTGTGCGTCTGCTTGAGTCCAAACACTAAAAAAGTTGGATCCCAAAAGTAGTTATACTTTAGGTGTCCGGTGACGTATTTTGCACCTGGAGTGGCTACGTTTGTTTGGTCTTCTCAACGCAGTGTCACTAAAACAGCAGAGCAGAAAATAAAATAATAAATGAATCCAGAAACATCAAAGAGTAATTCTAGTACATAATAATTGCGATAAGGCAGTGTTTTTGAAACATGCATGACTGTTTAAATTAAGCTTTAAGATAAGGAGAGATGTGATTTCCTAAAGCGTAGAAGGCTCAAACAGACAGTTTCCCACCTAAAGTATAAGCTTTTCATCATCATGTGAGGTCAACGTTTGATACACTGTGATAGGAATAAAACAACATTCTCATGGTCATCTTTGGGTGAGCTAGCTAGATTTCCAGCCAAGTTTTCATTGTCTCATTAAACAAGACAGTGTCACGGCTTACTGTATGATTTGTTTGAAATTAGAGAAAGACCTCAAAGTGAACCACCCTATTTGATATCTGATAAAAGCTGATACGCCCTCGCAGAAAGCTTTTTCTAAATCGAGACCTGCTGAGCACGTACATGCAGCCGGGCCAGAGGGCCGAGCTTGAAAACCGGGAGTGTGATACTCTTTGTTTTTGGAGACAATGAGGTCATGCGCCACAGTTTCACTTAGAGTGATGGGTGACAGATTTAAAGACACCGAAATCGTTAAATTGTAATGGATTCTTTGTTGAATAAGCCAAACAAAAGCTCAGAAATTATGATGGATTTTCAATCACCAGCAGTGCTGCCAACATGCCTTGAAAAGCCTCTGAATAGAAAAAGCCAAAATGGTCAATTAAGGGGACACAGTGTAACCCTGGAAATCTTTCATTACCAGCTTTAAGCGCTTAGATCAACCTCTTTTTGAAGGATTGAGTACAATGTATCATTAAACACTGTACTGTATAATTTCTTTGGCTCTATTTTTGTACTTTGGAAGTTGCATTGAGAACCTTTTGTATATTTTTCATTGAAACTATTAGTTACAGCAAACAATACCAGGACTCTTTATGACGACACAAGGAGATGTCATCCCTTCTGTTGTAAATGATATAAAACATGCCCATTTCCATCACCTTTAGATAAAGTAAATCATGTTCATCATGCATGCATCATGGAACTGTTGTACATCATGGTACTGAGACAGAAGAGAAGAAATTGTTGAATAAAGTCATTATTGTTGTATTCTTTGCAAATAAAAAATATTCATTCAATATTCTTCATTCATCTATGATGCTAGGTATTGTTCTTCTGGTTTTTGATGCAACACAGTGAACGATTTTCACTGTTTGGAGGATTGTATTTACAGGTGAGGTCAAAAGTTTACATACACCTTGGCAGAACCAGAAAAATGTTAATTATTTTACCAAAATAAGAGGGATCAAACAAAATGCATGCTGTTTTATATTTAGTACTGACCTGAATAAGATATTTCACATAAAAGACAGTTACATATAGTCCACAAGAAAAAAAATAAATAATAATTTACCTGGGTCGCAGCCCGGTCCCATCTGCCCAGTATACCTTGGCGCCTGGAGGAGGGTGGATGTTTGGCCCAAGCCCCCCTTTTCAACTAGTAGTTTTTTCAACCCAGAATTCCTCCAGGGTCTTTGCCCTGACTGGCTTGTCCGAAAAGGGCTAGGGCGCATGGCCACACTGCTCACCAAAAGTCCCTGGAGCTCAGTTTCCGTCAGAGTGAGGGTAAGCAGGCAAGCCATCCCTCTCGACAACCTCTGGACCCCTGGTTCTCAGTTCGTGTTGGTACATTTAGGTCCTCGCCTAAACGTCCCACCTCCAGGTTTGCGGCCTGATCCCCGTCATGCCCAGGGATGACGCATCCCGTTCGGTATATGCAGGCGCCTCGTGGGGAGTGGACGTTTGGCCCGAGCCCCCGTCTGACACTTGTTTGTTCTGTACAGTGCAATGCATTCAGAGCCAGGGGGTGAAAACTTTTGAACAGAATGAAGATGTGTGCATTTTTCTTATTTTGCCTAAATATATATATATATATTTTTTCATTTAGTACTGCTCTTCAGAAGCTACACAAAATACTTACATGTTTCCCAGAAGACAAAATAAGTTAAATTGACCCTAATCTTCAAATTCAAAATGTTTTCAAAAAGTTTAATGCTTTGTGTTTCCTTCTGGAGCATCAGTGGGTGTTTGAACCTTCTGTAATAGTTGCATATGAGTCCCTTAGTTGTCCTCAGTGTGAAAAGATGGATCTCAAAATCATACAGTTATTGTTGGAAAGGGCTCAAATACACAAAAACAAAACAAATTTGTGGGACCTGAAGGACCAGTTTAACTGTTCAAGATAAACAAGGGACTCATTGAACAAAAAAAAAAATAAAATAAAATAAAATAAATATATAGAATTTTTATAAATTCAGCTATTATTTTCAATTGTGGACTATATGTAAACATCTTTTATGTTACATATCTTATTTAGGTCAGTACGAAATAAATAAAATAACATGTTTTTTTGTATGATCCCTCTTATTTTGGTAAAATACTTAACATTTTGAGATTCTCCAAGGTGTATGTAAACTTTTGACCTCAAAAATATGTAAATATGATAAATATTCTAATCAAAATAATCATTAAGGATATTCAAAACAGTTATTTTAGCCATTACACAGAGGCACGTTTTTTGAAAGCCTACTAAAAAACTGAACGGGTGCTATAGATTTCAAACTGAATTGCTTTTACTGAATGGCTAGATTTCGAACTGAATGTCGTACTAAATGTCAAAAATTTTATGAAGGTACATTCTTAGACAGACACCGGTCATCAGATCCAAACTGATCTTCAACTACAAGCCAAACCAGGAACTTTAGAACAACCTGCTAATACTTCTGTACATTTTGTTCACCTGAAAGTTTTTGCAGAAGTTGCATGATGAAAAACACAGTGAGGGAATAAATCTCTAAAAACATTTTCATTATAGGAAAAGGATTTATGATAGTTAGGATTGAAAGAAGAATCTGCATCTATCTGCTCTACCACTTACCACATCTTGTGATTCACATACTAAAGCATGAAACTTGAATACATTGTTCAGCATAGACTAGGGTAGGATACACATAAAAGGGTGTTTCATGACAATCACGACAGAAATTATATAAGCAGATGTAATAAAATGTAATTATCTTCTTGAACACTTCATCAGATGCAGTTCCCATACAGGAACAATGCTTGAAAGTGTTATAACCTACCTGATCTCACGACAAAAACGTACCTGTGGGAACTTTTTCGCAAGACATGAAATACGCACCAATAACTACATATCACTGATGTTTCCAACAAAAATGTCCACTAGAGTTGGTAAAACAGCAAGCACTTTTAATCGTTTTCATATACAGTTATTACAGCTCCATGTGTTTCGCTTTCCAGACGTAACAAGCTTGCTCGGTAGCCAGAAGGGATTTAGACTTAGGATGTGGAATCCTTCGGTACGAATTCCATGTAAAACATGACTCACGATGAAAGAAGTGAAAGATGAGAGATGGCAAAACAAGCTAAAACGGCATGTTTGTGATTGCGTTTTTAAGTCACATTCTCTTTTGATCATATTATCAAATAGGTTTAGGTGTAGTGCAGATAGTACATTATTTTAAAACATCACGTATGGAGCAGTAGAGTTAAAGGGCCACTCAACACAGGGCTCGCAAAATCGCTAGCCCGACGTCCCGGGGCTAATGTGTTTTCCAGTCGGGCTACCAACATTTTTCACCGCCTGCCTGACGGGCTAACTGAAAGTAGAGGGCTCCTGCAGGTCCTTAAATAATCCTTAAGGCTATAAAAAGTTTTCAATACGTTAAATAGTATAAGAAAAGTCTTAATTATAATTTTAACAGTTTGGGACGGAAGACAAGAATCGCGATAAGGCTGGAATGAACTTGCAGGCAATGTCACTGAATAAATATGCGCGCTGCCCGTTTCAAAGTCAAAACGCGACACGGACGTCTTTATGAACGTATCTGAAAGGAACCGACTGTCCCCAGAAACGTGTTGTTGGCACTGAGATTTCTCGTTACCTATAATGCTTGATAAAACAGCGTTAATGAGCGTGGTGCTGCTTTGTGTACAGCCGTTTCTATGGAAACCGTAATATTTCAGCATTGCTAAAGCGTCACCTTGTGGCAACGAGTGAATTTGCAGCTGAATTTCAGCTGCATATGGTCAGATTGTTGCAAATATCGACCCATGTTTTTATGCAGCAAACACATAGAGTTGTAAATACGAAAGAAGTTAATGTGCCTTCTAAAAATCTAAACAATTAAGATATGTATTAAATGTTTTAAATTAATATAATAAACTATATATTTGATTTGTCCCTTTCAATGGTATAAAGGCTAAAATGCTGTTGTTTAAGATATTTGGTTTTTGTGAAAACCTGTATCTGAACTGTAAATCATAATTTTATGGCTTAATATGTTACCGTACATTGTCCAACCTCTTACTGTTAAATTTATGTGTGCAGCTCTTAAAAAGAGTCATAAATAGCCTTAAATTGATATTTAATCAATTGATATTTCTGCAGATAGCTTGTAAATAGTGAAATAAAATTCCTTCTTTGATATTTGTTGATATTTGTGTATTGAAAATATTTTTGACATTTAGACTGCTATATGATTTTCTATATTTATTTAAAAAAAAAATGTCTTTTTTGTTTGGGCTAGTTAAATTATTTTCGGGCTACCAAAATCTGAGGAGTACCTGCCCGAAGGGCTACCAGAGATTTTGAAATTTTGCGAGCCCTGCAACGGACATTTAAAGTCAGAACTGCAGTGACAAGTACAAAACAAACGTCGAATAAAACGTACCATATGTACGTCTATCTGTTCCTAAAAATTAACACTCTTTTAGCGCCACTCAGTGGACATTTCACATGGAATATGTCATGAAATATACATGGTGCTAAGTATTTCAAGACTTGCGAAGTTTCCACAGGTACGTTTTCGTCATGAGATCAGGTTGGTTATAACCTTGACAAAGACATAAGTGTATAAAACACTTTCTTCATGCCTTAAATCGCTTTGGATGTAAGTTTTCTACAGTCAGTTGTAATATTTTTAGCCACATGGAAAGAGACACATACAAATAACATAGAAAGCAAGCCACACGTCATTGGGGTGTACGTCTGACTTACAACATAAAGTTTGAATTGCGCATATGCAGTGTGATTTGGATGCATGCTCTTGAATTAGCCATGACAGGTAGAAAACTTTGGCTAGTCAACAAGGCTGAAACCGCCAGCTGCCAAAGCTCCAAGTCATCTTTCATCTGCTGTCTAGACAGCCTCAGGCCCTCTTTAGCCACGGCCAATCGCCTTGCTCATTTACACAACCAAGGGTGATCTGCAAGACCACGCTGCACACGTTTATTCCCACCACGGGCAGACTAGAGATGTGCTCTAGAGCCACTATAAACAGGTAAAATGTCAGAGGATTCTGTCTGTTCTCCAACATACACCATCTTCATACACTATCCAGACTACAATAACAGTTTTAATGAAGCGATAGTTCAGCTAAAAACAAGAACTGATTCCGTTCAGACTTACTTTCTTTTGTGAAACATATAACTCTATAATAGAATATAAATAATACTAAAATAACACCAAATAAACACAATGAAATACAGTGTATTTTCTCTAGGAAAATATTGTAATTGTGTATTTTTATTTGTGCCTAATGTTGTATTCACATACAAAAAAAAAAAAAAAAAAAACCCACTGGCTAAGTTTAGACCTGTGGAGCATTTCATGTTTACTCTTGACTTCGGCGTTTACATCAGAACCTCTTGTGAAATGTCTGAGGATGGCCCCAAAGCCAACTGCACCCACGCGTATAAGGTCCTGGCATCAAAGATGTCCATAAATGTCTTATATATATGAGTGAGAATATTTTGGCTGTGCAGGAATGTAGTATGTTAAAAATAGCTACAGCTGCATGGAGATGCATGATCATGTTCCCACATCTCAGCTTTATTTACTGTGTGCAAGACAAGGTTCACACTCCTAACGTACAGGTGTTATCTCTTATATCTGCAGAAGACGTTTAACATACAGCTTAAATGTAGCGTCTAGATTAAAGTTATTATGGGGATTCCTCTAACTGCACCAAGGTTGCAGCTGGACCTGGCTTTGTGCAACACTGTTTACACTTGATCTTAGTTTAAGAGCTCACTTTTGTATGTGCACTTGTCAAACCTGACAATAAGATGTTTGAAAACCCTGAAAGGACCCTGTGAAAGCATACAGTGCCTTGCAAAAGTATTCATACCCCTTCATACGCAACGTATGTTGCTGGCTTATGTTAAACTGCTTTACTCTACTTTTTTTCCACATCAATCTACACTTCATACACCGTAATGACAAAGCAAAAAAAAACTTTTAACATATTTGCAAATTTATTACAAATAAAAAAACATAAATGATTCCACTGTATAAGTATTCATACCTGGGGCAGTTGAAATTCAAGTTAGGAGCATTCATGTTGCTTGCAGATGTTACTACACTTTGAGTAAAGTTAAATTGTGGCAAAATCAATTGAATGTGTATGATTTGGAAAGACACATGTCTTAATAAAAGGACTAATTGCTGAAAATGCACATCAGAGCAAAAACCAAACCCTGAGGTAAAAAAAACTGCCTGTAGAGCTCAGAGACAGGATTGCATTAAGCCACACATCTGGGGAAGAGTTCAGAAAAAAATCTGCTGCATTGAAGGTTCACAGAAGCATTTAGTTTCTGTTACGCTTAATGGAAGATGTTTGAAACAACCACGACTCTTCCTATAGAGCTGGCCTCCTGGCCAAACTGAGCAACTGATGGAGAAGGACCTTGGCTAGAGTGGTGACCAAGAACCTGATGGTCACTCTAGTTGAGCTCCATAATCATATATGCACATGGTAGAAACATACAGAAGGACAAACATCACTGCAACATTTCACCAAACTGGACTTTATGGTGGTGTGGCAAGACTCAAACCTCTCCTCAGTGAAGACACATGAAAACACACTTGGAATTTGCAAAAAAGCACCTAAAGGACCCTCA
Source organism: Cirrhinus molitorella (assembly GCA_033026305.1). Taxonomy (NCBI): domain Eukaryota; kingdom Metazoa; phylum Chordata; class Actinopteri; order Cypriniformes; family Cyprinidae; genus Cirrhinus; species Cirrhinus molitorella. Next base: position 14,191,379 of record CM065140.1, read on the forward strand.
GACTCTAAGATTCTGTTGTCTGATGAACCTCATCAGGCACTGCTCATCACCTGCAAAGTACCATCCCAAAAGTAAAGTGTGCTGGTTGCAGCCTCATGCTGTGGGACTGTTTTTCAGTGGCAGGGACTGAGGGACTCGTCAGAGTAGAAGAAAAGCTCAGTGCACTAATATGTTGAGATAGCCCTAATGAAAACCCAGTCCAGAGCATTAAGAACCTCAGACTGGGCAGAAGGTACGCCTTCCAACAGGACAATGGCCCAAAGCACACAGCAAGAGTGGCTTATAGACACGTCTGTGAATGTCCTTGAGTGGTCCAGCCAGAGTCTGGGCTTGAACCCAATCAAACATTTCTAGAGAAACCTGAAAATGTCTGCCAGACCCCATCCAAGCTGACAGAGCTTAAGAGGTGAAGAGGTGAGAAAAAGAATAGCAGATAATTGCCAAATGTTGATGTGCAAATCTTGTTGCATCAAGTTTTGCTTAGTCATTGTGGTGCATAGAGTGTAGATTGATGTGGAAAAAGTATTTTAAAACAGTTTAACATAAGGCAGCAACATGTGAAACACAATGTGAAAAAAATGGGGTATGAATACTTTCGCAAGGCACTGTATATCAAGACAACATGGTGGCAAAAAAGACCAGCCTTTTTCAATTCTAGTTCAACCCTTTCATGGCAGAACTTTAAAGAGGGCAGATGGGATCCATCTGATTTTTGAGGGTTACAGATAGGAATGAAATGGCACTCTAGCGTTGGCAACTGATGAGACAGGAGCTCAACGAGTGTTAATTTCATTGACAAATAATTTTCGTCATAATTTTCATCAACAATATTTTTTTCACCGACGAAGATGAGAAGATAACAAACCAAAACTTATTTTGAATGACAAAAACTATGACGAAAATCTATTGAGACAGGATTGCATTAAGCCACACATCCGGCAAGACATAAGCTAGAATACACTTGCTGCACATCTCATAAAATGTTCAAAAATGTCAGTATCTGGAAGTAAGAGAAGAGCGAACTGTCTGTTTTGATGAGTATTCATGCAAACACAGTCGATTGTATCTTAAGTGAACGTAAACAGTTGAGAGAATATCAGACGTGTATCAGTACATTACATCCATGCATTCGGTTTTAAAGGAACAGCAGCCCAAAATTGAGTTGCTATTGTCAGAGTCATTGATGTTAATCAAGCAACAAAAGAAAGACTGAAAATCACTCACTGCTCCTGACTGAATCAATTTAGTAGCCATAATAAAGATTAATCTAAATGTATTTATTTAAATAAATATGTTTGCTTAAAGGAATAAAGAATGTGGTTAAGTTGTTATAAAGAATTCATAATTAGCATATAACTTTTGGTATTTCATTGAAAAGACCATGTTTTTGTTTTTTATGCTAAGTGGTTTTATTAAAATGTAATTGCAATGTCACCGCAGTTAAATTGGTGTCCATCATTATACAACCTTAATATCAAACCTATATATTGAGTTTGGAAAGTTTAGAGAAATGCTTAATGAATGCATTACACTGTAACTAAACCTATTAGATTTTAGCCACTAAATTTACTGTAGATTTAGCCGACTAAAATCTTATGATATTTAGTTGACTAAAACTAAGCTAAAACAATTCAGATTACTAAGAAATTTTTGAATAAAGTCATTATTTTTCTTTGCTTTACGCACAAAAAAGTTACGAATGAATCACTGGTCACATGGACTATTTTAACAATGTCCTTACTACCTGCAAGGTCAGAAAGCTCTCGGATTTCATCAAAAATATCTTAATTGTCGTTTGGAACGACATGAAGGTGAGTAATAAATGACAGAATTTGTCTTTTTGGGTGAATGATCCTTTTAATGCATTAAGCTAGTGACCTATTTCTACTTTAAAATGTGTAAAAGTGTTTCTCTGATTGCCATTTGTCTGAGTTCCATTATTCTATGATTAGTAAATTTATACAACACTTAAAATAATACTACCGTCTTAAAAAACAAAACATTATTTTTTCACAGGACAGTGAGGGAGAGGCAAGAACAAGTGGAAGCCCTGTTGCATTGTATGTCAGAGGCCTGGCCACAAAGCTACAATATGGCTTCGAGAGTGTACACTAGCTTGAGTGGAAATTTTATAATGCTCTGTGAAATATCAAACAAGATCTGCTTTTTAAAAATCATGGAATTCATTTCACGCAGTAACACTCAGACAAAGGTTGAGCGTGGCCAAAAAGCAATGTGAAACATATGAAAATATCATAATACACAGATATGACGTGGATATTGACACTCTACCTTATGCTTACGTCTAATCTCAATGAGAACTGGATGTGACAATTTTTAAGCACAAAACATACTAATGATTTCCACACTGTAAAAGATCCCTGAAAGTCTGGGCCTTTGAATGACTCCGAACAAAAATTATCAGTGACTGTTCGAATCAAATCACAGCTGCAGCTCTCAAATCCGACCCCTGAGGGCAGACTCTGGTTTTGCTAGTCTGGAGGCAGCGGTGTTTTAGTTTCATTCACACACCGATGACTGCTAAGTGATTTTCCTAGACATGCTGTTTTCTGCCAGAGAAGAAACTAAAGCCTTCGGGTGGAGTTCACAGCTGTGAGTCTGTGTCTGAACGCATGGGCCGAAAGCACACTGATGAACTCCATCATGTGTAGCCTCCTCTTTTGCGTCTAACCCTGTTGGCATTAGCAGGGCTTCCGCGAGGCCACAGAGAGGGAGTGTGAGGGGAAACTTGGAACGAGGCAATAAGTAAATAAATGTTCGGTCCTAAAAAACTAGGCTTCTCCGTAACAGTCCTCTACTCTTAGTCTATCCTTCACAAATGAGAAGTGATTGTTTGTTTGACTGTGTGATCATTAAACGTCATCTAATTACCTGTGGCAGTGCTGACTGTTGATGTTATAGATTAACATTTGGATTTGAGAGACCTGAAAGACTTGAAATAACACAGGGAGACCACATTTCTTGATGGCTAATGGTTATTCTTTTGTCTTACAATGCAAGGAATGAATCCTTGGTCAAGTAAGGAGACGACAGATATCTTTCCTGTTTAAGGAGATGGTCGAAGCATGTGTGGTGCGTATAAATGAACATCTGTCCAGTGTGCATGAGTAAAACCAGGACAGGTGCAGTGAGATCATAATAAATGCTGTTTATTAGTATGTTGACACTGAATTTGGATTGGCCCGCTGGTGGAGGATGATGTTTTGGTGTTTAGACTGTAGATGTTACTAGACTTGTGGCTTAATGGCACAACTGACATGTTCCTTAAAACGCTGCATTTATATAATCAGCTGTGTCTCATGTATACCTGAGAACATATAGTCGCAGTTCATTAAAAATATTAACTAGCAATTCTGAGAAAAAATGTCTGAATTGTGAGTTTATTTTAAAAAACTCAGAATAGCGAGTTTTTATCTAGCTGAGAAATAAAATCAGAATTGCGAGTTATAAAGTGGAAATTGTGAGACAAAAACTTGCTATTCTGATTTTTTTCTCACAAATGTGAGTTTATATCTCGCAATTCTGACTTTTTTTCTATAAATTGTGAGATATGAAACTGAAATATAAAAGTTCAGTCCAATTTTGAGGGAAAAAAGACTAATATGTTCTCAGAACTGCTATTTTATATCTTTAATTCTGACTTAACTCAGTTGCGTTTTGTAAAGTCAGAGTTGTGAGATATAAACTCGCAATTCTGAAAAAAAATTATAAACTCAGAATAATGAGGGTTTTTTTGGTCAGACTTTTGTTCCTCAGAAAAGCGACTTAATTTCTCAGAATTGCAAGTTATAAGTCGAAATGGCAAGATAAAAACTTGCTATTCTGATTTTTTTCTCGCAATTCAGTTTTTTCTTAGAATTGCATGATATAAACTTGCAATTGTGAGTTTTAAGGTCAGAATTGCTAAAAAATCACTATTTTGACTTTTTTCCTCACAAATGTGAGTTTATATCTCACAATTTTGACTTTTTTTTCTCTTAATTGCGAGATATAAACTGTGAGATATAAAAGTTATAAATTCCAATTTTGAGGGAAAAAAAGACTGATTTGTTCTCAGAACTGCTAGTTTTTATCTTCAATTCTGACTTAATAACTCACAGTTGCGTGTTGTAAAGTAAGAGTTGTGAGATATAAACTCGCAATTCTGAAAAAAGTCAGAATTATGAGTTTTTTTGTCAGACTTTTGTTTCTCAGAAAAGCGACTTAATTTTGCAGAATTGCTAGTTATAAGTCGAAATGGCAAGATAAAAACTTGCTATTCTGATTTTTTTTTTCGCAAACTTGAGTTTATATCTTCCAATTTTGACTTTTTTCTTGCAATTCAATTTTTTCTTACAATTGCGTGATATAAACTTGCAATTGCGAGTTTTAAGGTCAGAATTGCTAAAAAATCACTATTTTGACTTTTTTCCTCACAAATGTGAGTTTATATCTCACAATTTTGACTTTTTTTCTCTTAATTGTGAGATATAAACTGTGAGATATAAAAGTTATAAAGTCCAATTTTGAGGGAAATAAAGACTGATATGTTCTCAGAATTGCGAGTTTATATCTCACAATTCTGACTTAACTCGGAACTGCATTGACATTTGCGAGATATAAACTTTCAGCAATTCTGAGAAAAGTCTGAATTGTGAGAATTGTGACTTTTTTCAGAACTGCAAAATTATATTTTGTAATTCTGACTCTATAACACGCAATTACTAGTAATTAAGTCAGAATTGTGAGATATAAACTCGCTATTTTGACATTTTCTCTCAACTGCAAGTTTATATCTCACAATTCTGCCTTTTTTCTGAGAATTGCATGATATAAACTTGCAATTGTGAGTTTTAAAGTCAGAATTGCTAAAAAATCACTATTTTGACTTTTTTCCTCACAAATGTGAGTTTATATCTCACAATTTTGACTTTTTTTTCTCTTAATTGCGAGATATAAACTGTGAGATATAAAAGTTATAAATTCCAATTTTGAGGGAAAAAAAGACTGATTTGTTCTCAGAACTGCTAGTTTTTATCTTCAATTCTGACTTAATAACTCACAGTTGCGTGTTGTAAAGTAAGAGTTGTGAGATATAAACTCGCAATTCTGAAAAAAGTCAGAATTATGAGTTTTTTTGTCAGACTTTTGTTTCTCAGAAAAGCGACTTAATTTTGCAGAATTGCTAGTTATAAGTCGAAATGGCAAGATAAAAACTTGCTATTCTGATTTTTTTTTTTCGCAAACTTGAGTTTATATCTTCCAATTTTGACTTTTTTCTTGCAATTCAATTTTTTCTTACAATTGCGTGATATAAACTTGCAATTGCGAGTTTTAAGGTCAGAATTGCTAAAAAATCACTATTTTGACTTTTTTCCTCACAAATGTGAGTTTATATCTCACAATTTTGACTTTTTTTCTCTTAATTGTGAGATATAAACTGTGAGATATAAAAGTTATAAAGTCCAGTTTTGAGGGAAATAAAGACTGATATGTTCTCAGAATTGCGAGTTTATATCTCACAATTCTGACTTAACTCGGAACTGCATTGACATTTGCGAGATATAAACTTTCAGCAATTCTGAGAAAAGTCTGAATTGTGAGAATTGTGACTTTTTTCAGAACTGCAAAATTATATTTTGTAATTCTGACTCTATAACACACAATTACTAGTAATTAAGTCAGAATTGTGAGATATAAACTCGCTATTTTGACATTTTCTCTCAACTGCAAGTTTATATCTCACAATTCTGCCTTTTTTCTGAGAATTGCATGATATAAACTTGCAATTGTGAGTTTTAAAGTCAGAATTGCGAGATAAAAACACACAATTCTGAGTTTTTTCTCAGAATTGCATGATATTAATTTGCAATTGCAAGTTTTAAAGTCAGAATTGCGAGATATAAAGTGATAATTGTGAGATAAAAACTCACAATTCTGACTTTTTTTCTCAGAATTGCATGATATAAACTTGCAATTGCAAGTTTTAAAGTCAGAATTGAGAGGTAAAAACTTGCAATTTTGTTGTTGTTTTTTTTCTCAGAATTGCAATGAAGTCCAATTCTGAGGGAAAAAAGTCTGGTATGTTCTCAGAATTGTGAGTTAATTTCTCACAGTTCTGACTCAATAACTAGCAATTGCGTGTTATAAAGTCAAAAATATAAACGTGCAATTATGAGAACAAAAGTAACAATTGCAAGATATAAAGTCGCAATTCTGAGAAAAAAAGTCCAAACTGTGAGTTTATATCCCACAATTCTGCAAAAAAAAGTCAGAATTGTGAGTTTGTATCACGCAGTTCTGAGAAAAAAGTCAGAATTGTGAGAGAAAAAGTCGCAATAATCATTTTTTATTCTGTTTATTTTTATTTATTCAAATGCCATTTTTGGCCAATAATTTTGAAATACTGAAATTTTGGTGCATCTGTAATATGTATTCTAAACATATGGAGTAGATCTAACACTGTAATTTTCCCACAGAGAATACAGACTGCCCCATAAAACCAACAGCTTTCACAACGTAGCTTTATGTCGGCTTCATTTCTCACAATTCTAGCTCTTGAAGACTATCACTTCCAAGAAAATTTGGAAACTACTGCCGTTTGTGTGGAGGATGGGGCTGCTTCTGCGTCACGTTGCTTTAATTTGTCCTCTGGCTGCCAAAGAAAATGATTCAACTGCTGAGGGGGTTTTGCTCTTGGCTTAACAACTGCTATGGCACACTCGTTTGGCTCGACTCCGACAATGAACAAGTGCAATCTGTACAATCTAATGAATTATTATAAATAAGACAAAGAAAATAAAGTGCAGAGCAATAGCCCTAAAGTATAAAAACTGCTGGACTTCCTCCAACTATTCTTGAATGACCTAATTACTTGACTGTTTAAGCCAGTAAGACTATTGTATTGTAACTACATACTTTATGGTGCAGCCTAACTCAGTTTAAGTGATTGATTAGCAAGAGAATAACTGGTATATGCATGTACACTGCATATGGATGCTAGGCAAAATATGGAATAGGAAATATTCATTTATTAAGCTGTGTCATCATCAAGTAATTTCCCATCGTACCTTTAGTCAGCACAGTTGTGGGAAAGCAACTGCACGATCCGGCACGGCAGCCAAGAGTTTTGTGACATGTCAACATCACAGCAGAATAAGTTGGATGACACTCAGATTTCTAACTGGCATGCATCACAAGGTGATCAGCAGTGATTAGTTCTGCACAGATTTTCACTTATTATTAACTTGATCGATTTGATAATAAACATAATCTTTCAAGTGATATAAACAAGTCAGTGACTCATTCACTGAAGGGATTTGTTCAAAAACACTGAATTGTCCAAAAATGAAAAAAGTGATAAAAAATTGTCATTGAGTAATTCACTAAAGTGATTAGTTCAAAAACATAACAACGAAACAAGTAATAAAAAAAGAGTCATTGAATAATTCACTCAAACGATTCGTCCAAAAACTGAGTTAAAAAAACACTGAGTCAATGCAATAATGAAACAAGTGATAAAAAGGAGTCATTGAATAATTCACTCAAGCAATTTGTTAAAAAAAAAACATTATTTATGAAACAAGTAATATAAATGAATAATTTTATTATTTACTCATTGAATCATTTATTCATTTATTCTTTCAGAACTAATAGTGCTTCTGTGATTTGCAATGTTTCTGCTGTTGTTTGTCTGGAACAGTTTTTGTTGATGGAGCGAAAACAAACTGATTGCAATAAATGTCACGAAACAAGTGGTAAATAGGAGTCACTGAATAATTCACTTGAGCAATAATTTCAAAAACACTGAGTCACACAATAACGAAACAAGTGGTAAAAAGGAGTCATTTAATAATTTACTGAAACGATTCTTTTAAAAAAGTGAGTTAAAAAACACTGAGTCATGCAATAACGAAACAAGTGATAAAAAGAAGTCATTGAATAATTCACTTGAGCAAAAATTTAAAAAACACTGAGTCACGCAATAATGAAACAAGTGATAAAAAGGAGTCATTGAATAATCACTCGAGCAATTCGTTCAAAAACACTGAGTCAATAATGAAACAAGTGATAAAAAGCAGTAATTGAAAATTTCACTCAAGCAGTTAGTTCAAAAACACTAAGTCATGGAATAACGAAACTAGTGGTAAAAAGGAGTCATTGAATAATTCACTTTACTAATTAATTTAAAAACACTGAGTCACGCAATAACAAAACAAGTGATAAAAGGAGTAGCTGAATAATTCACTTGAGCAATAATTTCAAAAACACTGACAACACTCACACAATAACGAAACAAGTAAAAAAAAGCCATTAAATAATTTCACTCGAAGTCATGCAATAATGAAATAAGTGATAAAAAGGAGTCACTGAATAATTCACTCAAGTGATTAGTTCAAAAACGCCGAGTCATGCAATAACGAAACAAGTGATAAAAAGGAGTCATTGAATAATTCACTCAAGCAATTTGTTAAAAAAACACTGAATTATTTATGAAACAAGTGATATAAATGAATAATTTAATTATTTACTCATTGAATCATTTACTCATTTATTCTTTCAGAACAATTTCTGCTGTTGTTTGTCTGGAACAGTTTTTGTTGATGGAGCGAAAACAAACTGATTCGTAATAAATGCCAAGTTCTGTTATGAAACTCTAGATGGCGCAGGCTGTTGGGTCATTAACGTAAACTGATGATATTCACAACATTAAACAACTTGGCACAAACTGATTGGTTCATGTTAGATACACAGCCAATGAGCTTACTGCTTTACATTTAAATGGCTGGTTAGCATTCACCAGAGCATTTCGCAGCACTTTCTAGAGTTCCTCTGTTACCCTTCACCTCCCCAGCTCCACCTGTATAGATCTGCTAATATATATTGGTTATTATATATGCTACTAGTGCAACTGCAGTATGTCTTAAATACTTACAGCACTGTATCTGCTTATGTATTGGCAGTAGCTAGTTCCTGTACTTGTTTTGCAGCAGCAGCAATAATCTATAACAGTGGTTCTTAACTTCAGTCCTCAGGGCCCACAGCTCTGCACATTTTGTATGTCTCCCTCATTTAACTCACCTGATTCAGATCATCAGAGAGTTGATGATGGAAATGTGTTTAAAATGTAAGTTATGTTCTTGTTTATTGAAGTGCTGTATATCATGAACCTATGCTGCCCCCTAATTATTCTATTAAGTTTGTGTCTTACTATAGTCCAAGTTCACCATACAAAATAGTGGTGAAATTTGCTCAGACTGTTGTATTAAAACAGTATATCAGTCTTTTTTAGTTTTACAACCAGTTTGCTAGGGTGGAAGATTGTGACAACAGCACTCTTTGTACTTGACCATAATTTACACAGTTGAGTGACAAATTGTAGATTTCTAAATTTAAGCAAATAAATACTGGACTGTTATATTAATATCTAAGACGCTCTGTACTAAAAACAGTTACAGGCATTTAAACAATATTAGTTACAACACTCCCTGGTTTATTAATACTCATATTTGTTAATTTGGAGCCTCTTTATTGGCCATTGCAAAAGACTAAGCTGCATTTTGGGGTCACAGGATTATTCACTTGCTTATCTTATATTTTCTTTTCTACTCACGCCAGCTGTGCAAACTGAAAGCAGATGTTTTGATTAAGCCTGCTTGGATCTGCCAGGAAATGGATAAAAGAAACGCAGTATTACGTCTCAGATGATGTCACGCTTCAGGTGACGGATGGGGCGGAACCCCGCGCACCTTCAAAGCCGAAACACTTCCTGAACCGGTACCTCAGCCGTATATAAACCCGCAGCGCTTCTCAGCAGGGAGAGGGAGAGAGAAAGAGCTCTCGAGTTCACAAAGTATCAAAGCAAAGCTGCTGCTGGACAGACTCAGGCAATAAGGAGACGTGTTTATATCCAAAGACTGCTCTAGCATCTCTGAGAAGGTAGGAGCATTTGTGTGCAGGAGCGATCGTTTATACTGTTAGGGGCAAACGTGTGTAGAGATACAATTATGTTTTTAAATTCTATTAATGAAATGTATGCTAAATCCTTTTGCTAAAATCAATACATGTTTATATTAATTTTTTAGTCCGCTTTTAAAAATATTGAAAGGTTTGTGTGTAATGTTCTTATGACACTATTATTAAAGACTTTTATTTAATGCGTTATTTTGAAAAGTAGTGAAAGTAAAATAAAAGGGGTATTAAAGTTACAACCTGCATTCAGCATTGGGCTTTTATAACCAATATGAATTTTATTACTGATGAAGAACTTTGACAATTCATACAAGTGGGTAGAAGTGGTATTAATTATTCAGAAAGTTTGAAAGCAAAGATGTTATAATGATGAAAAACGTTTTTGCTCTGTGGTACAGTAAGGGTCAAATGACATAATACACTTTATTGCATTCTCTAATAAATGGGAATCGTTTATGTTTCACATGCAGATTCTGCAAAGGGAATAGAAGCCTCTTGCCACATCCCAGCCATCAATCATGAATGAAAACCGCTTGGCTATCGACATTCTGCTCTTGTGTATATCCTGTGGAGCAAGTGCACTGGCAGCCTTCAGTCCCACTGCCTCTTCATCTCTGCCAGCAACCAATTTCACTGATATTGGCTCTGCACCTTCAAAATATCTCAGCGAGGCCGCAAACCTTCCCAAAACCAGACGGAAACGTTATATTTCCCAGAACGATATGCTTGCTATACTTGATTACCATAATAAAGTCAGAGGGAAAGTTTTCCCCCCAGCCTCAAACATGGAATATATGGTAAGTCACTTATGATAATTACCATTTTTCAAATAAGTAGCCTATGATACAATCAGGAACAGTTTGGACTTCAGAAAAAATTTCTGCTTGCTTGAACTTTTGCTCTACACCCTCACAGCAGTTCATTGGGTTCAGTTGTTTTGTTTATTTAATTGTATAATTACCTGGCACTTTGCCTGGAAAGCACATTGCCGCTGTTGTAGTTGGACACGTGAACGTTGCACATGTAACTGCGCTCATCGCAGGATGCAGGAATGACAAACTTCTCCGTGTCCATTTGGCACCAGCAGCTGTTCAGCAGATTTAATTGGCTCGGACCACCAGAGTTGATCCTCTGCAGCATAGATCAATGTGCTAAGACTACAGCTAAGCACTGAAATACTTCCAAAAGTGCAAAGTCACTGGAAATGCTGTATCAGATGTGTTTCAGTAGATCCAAATGTGAGATTTTCTTTAATAATTTTCTGGTTTTACCAAGATTTAAAGGACAAAGCTTATTGAATGATCTACTGTGGTGAATACAACTACATTTTCCAGCATAAAATACATTTCTCTGGGTGGGAATTTTAAGAAACTATGCAATTAATCAATCGTTTTTTTTTTTTTTTGTGGACTGATTAATAGTATATTGCATGTCACAGGTCTGGGATGACACTCTTGCAAAAACAGCTGAGCAGTGGGCGTCCACATGTATGTGGGAACATGGTCCTCGCAATCTTCTTCGGTTTCTGGGTCAGAATCTTTCAGTCAGAACAGGAAGGTATGCATCTTCATCATCATTTATATCATCAGTGATGTTTCCTATGGTTATTTTCCACTGTACACATGGATATTTCATCACTTCATAATGAGATTTGGTGCTGTGTTTGGATTGTTTAAAGATACAGGTCCATTTTGCAGCTGGTAAAGCCTTGGTATGATGAAGTGAAGGACTATTCTTTTCCTTACCCTCGAGACTGCAATCCCAGATGTCCACTTAAGTGCTACGGACCTATGTGCACTCATTATACACAGGTGAGTTGATCATGATTATCTTTGTGTCATTTATTTCTTCAGGTACACAACCAGTCAAAAGTTTGGTGTCAGTTATATATGTATTTTTTTTTTTTTTTTTAATACTTTTATTTACCAAAGAAGCATTACACTGTCATTAAAGATGTTTTACAGACATATATTTTTATCTCAAAGAAATGCACAGTTTCCACAAAATATTAAGCGGCACAACTGTTTTCAACATTGGCAATAATAAGTAATGTTTCACCAAATCTGCATATTAGTGTGATTTCTGATGTCACATGATACATTCAAAACTGCAGTAATGGCTGCTGAAAATTTAGCTTTGCTATCACAGGAATAAATTATTTTCTAAAATGTATTAAAATAGAAACTGGTTATTTTAAATGAAAATAATATTTCAGAATATTCCTGTTTTTATTGTATTTTTAATCAAATAAATGTAAACTTGGTGAGCAGTTTTCACAAAAATACTAAGTGGCACAACGATTTTCAACACTGACAATAATACAAAATGTTTCACCAAATTTTGCATATTAGAATGATTTCTGAAGTATCATGTGACATTGAAAACAGGAGTAATGGCTGCTGAAAATTCAACTTTACCATCACGGGAATAAATTACTTTCTAAAATGTATTAAAATAGAAATGAGTTATTTTAAATTATAATAATATTTCAGAATATTCCTGTTTTTATTCTATTTAATCAAATGCAACCTTGGTGAGTATGTTAGCCTTCTGAATGGTAGTAAATATTGCTTATGTTTTTACCAGATGGTGTGGGCAACCTCAAATAAAGTAGGATGTGCCATCCACACATGCCATAATATGAATGTTTGGGGCTCAGTATGGAAGAGAGCGACATACTTGGTGTGCAACTATTCTCCTAAGTAAGTATATGTTTTATTGTGCTTTAGCTAAGCTAAACTGCTAAACTCAAGAGTGAAAGTCTTCAGTAACATAATTAGGCTAAGCTAGCAACCTGACACTTCTCTGTTAAAAACACTTTTGACGTGGACATCCATGGGACCTTCTGGTTCAAAGACCTAGACGACCTCTTGCATTCCTGCCACATGTGGAATTTTAGCGGAATTCTGCCTCTAATTCCAGAATCAAAGCACTGTAATCTTGTGTGGCTGGTGACTTGTGACCTTCTTTTTTTTCAGTCTTATGAGGCGGCACACGTGAGAAAATTCTTAGACTATGTGGAGCAAGTTATTTATAAACTCTAGTTAAGACCAGACTTGCTACCTGAGAACTAGTTGTAGTAAATCCAGATTGATTTAAAGCGTGTCTTCTCAATATAGGAATGGTTAGAAATGGAAATTTACGGCCAGATTTACTAACAGCTTGAGCCAGGGAAAACTTGGTGTTAAAGGAACACTCCACTTTTTTCGTAAATGGGCTAATTTTCCAACTCCCCAAGAGTCAAACAGATGAGTTTAACCATTTTTAAATCCATTCAGCCGATCTCCAGGTCTGACAGTAGCACTTTTAGCATAGCTTAGCATAAATCATTGAATCTGAGTAGACCGCTAACATCTCTCTCAAATGACCAAAGAGTTTCAATATTTTTCCTATTTAAAACTTGACTCTCTTGTAGTTACATCGTGTACTAAGACCAACAGAAAATAAGTTGTGACTTATTTTCTGTTGGTCTTAGTACACAATGTAACTACAAAAGAGTCAAGTTTTAAATAGGAACTCTTTGGTCATTTTTGAGCAAGATGCTAACGGTATAATTCGATTCAATGATTTATGCTAAGCTAAAAATGTTACCGCCAGACCTGGAGATTGGCCGAATGGATTCAAAAATGGTAAAACTCATCTGTTTAACTCTAGGGAGTTGGAAAATAAGCCTATTTTCGTACTAAAACGTACTAAAGACGTGCAGTGAATTAGTGCTGAAAAGGTGTGGACACAGTTGTTTTTGCACCTGACCTTATTGTATATGCATTTGTAGGAGTTCCCTTTCAGACACAAAAATTATGGAAGGAAAAGAGTATTAAAACGAATCCCGCAATGTGATTTACTACGTTTGCGCTCGTCAAATTGCTGGTCTTTGTCCCAAAAAAACATGTCTAAAAGCAGGTGGTAATTTGCGCTGCTGTTGGTAGATTGTCCTGGTCATTATGGAAATGATCTGGCTGCATCTGTTCTTTTAATGTGTGCATTGTTAGTAAATCACACTGAATTTGTCCCCTCCCATCGCTGCTTTTATGAATTGTGCTTTAACGCTAAATTGCCCTGTTTAGTAAATCTGGCCCTTAAAGGATTAGTTCACTTTCAGAACAAAAATGTACAGAAAATGAACTCACCCCCTTGTCATCCAAGATGTTCATGTCTGTCTGTTTTTCTTTCTTTTTTCAGTTGTAAAGAAATTGTTTTTTAGGATTTCTCTCCACATAATGGACTTCTATGGTGCCCCCAAGTTTGAACTTCCAAAATGCAGTTTAAATCCAGCTTCAAAGGGCTCTAAACGATTCCAGCCGTGGAAGAAGGGTCTTATATAGCTAAATGATCTGTTATTTTTTAAACAAATTTTCAACCTCAAATTAACCTCGTCTTGCATGCGTAGTCTGTGTAATCCGGGACAATACAGTTAGGGTATGTCCAAAAACTCCCATCTCGTTTTCTTCCCCAACTTCAAAATCATCCTACAACGCTGCAGAAGTACAAACCCAGGGTTTACAAGGTGAACATACAAATGTCAAACGCCCTTTACAAGAAAGGTAAAACAGCGATGTAGGACGATTATGAAGTTGAAGACCTAAATGAGATGGGAGTTTTTCGACATACCCTAACTGTATTGACCCGGATCACACATTCGCGTCGCAGAGACGAGACAAGAGAAGCATTTGAGGTTAAAAAGTATGTAAGTTGTCAATTAACTGATCGTTTTGCTAAATAAGACCCTTCTACATCGGCTGGGATCATTTAGAGCCCTTTGAAGCTGGATTTGAACTACATTTTGGAAGTTCAAACTTGGGGGCACTATATAAGTCCATTAAATGGAGGGAAATCCTGAAATGTTTTCCTCAAAAAAACAATTTCTTTACGACTGAAGAAAGAAAGACATAAACATCATGGATAACAAAGGCGTGAGTACATTATCTGTACATTTTTGTGCTGAAAGTGAACTTATCCTTTTAAAGTCTAGCAATTGAATTGCAAACACCTCATACAGCACACTTTAAAGTGTGATTAATTTTGTCCATTAATGTGTCATTGACAGTGTTGTTGCTGTTGTTGTTTACAGGGGGAACTGGATTGGTGAGGCCCCGTATAAAGTAGGTGTTCCTTGCTCCATGTGCCCTCCAAGCTATGGAGGATCATGCAGTAACAACATGTGCTTTCCTGCTGTGAACTCAAATTACCTGAACTGGTTCAAATAAGCACAGACAAACAGAATGCACATGCCCCATCACAGAGACACTGTCCCTCATGGGATTTTGCACAACATTCCTGCATTACCCTTTTTTTTTTTATATATATGGGCCATATAGGACCATGGGTTGCAAGGCAGCCTTTTTTTAAAGACTTGTACATAACTTATTTTATAGTGTTTATACCATAATTATATTATTTTGTGTATAGACCCATGTATAGGAAATAGTTTATTTCCTGAGAGGGACTCTACTGTGATAAGTCAAGACATGATTGGTGCTTACAGTATTCAACTGTAACTGTACTCGGAGAACGCAATGCGCAATTGCTGAAACTCCCATCAGGCTTTGTTAGCAAGCCTAACAATGCAAATTGTCTGTAGTCCCAGACTAGTTTTGAATGGAATCCTGGGTATTAAGACTTGTATGGTTTAATACAATGGAAAACCCATGAAAGATTTGCATTATCTTAAAAATCCACATTGTTTCATACATATTTTGGATTATGGGTGACACCATTATTTCGATTATGTCAAATGGTTGCACTCATTGAGCTACTGATTCTACCTGTTGCTATTTTTAATGCAGCACAACTCTGAAAATAAAATACTGCTACGATGACCACAGCTACTGAAAGAGCTTATAAGTGGTGAGGCTTAAACCAAAGGATGTACCATCGATTTTCCCCACAAGGAGTCTAAATACCCCCAGATATTGAGTGAAAGCTGCACTGAGAAACTCCTTCAGTGGTTGCTGTATCTAGCATTTCTTATCTCTGCTGTTTGTAAGCTCTTTCAGTAGCTGTGGTCTATTAAAAGCTTCAAAGGCATCAGGGCTAAAGTGGAAAGAACAAAGACGCAGGTCTTTAAAGTTTCTACAATATATTTGGTAGTAACTTCTTAGTATGTTTAAAATGTATATAAAACAATGTGGATTTAAAAAAAAAACGTAATTCTGGGTTTTCTACTACATATTTCAGTAAAAGACATTGTTATACTAAGCCATATAAGTCTAAATTCCCAAGGTTCCCTTTAAAGGGATAGTTCACCCAAAAACTAAAATTCTGTACTTCTCTTTACTCAACCTCATGTCGTTCCAAACTTGTATGGCTATCTTTTAGTTGTGGATATTTTGAAAAAAATTTAAGCTGTTTTTGTGTACATTATGAAAATCAGAAAAGTCCTTTTTATCGTACACACAGAAACTGCTAAAACATTCTTCTAAATATCATGTTTTGCGTCCCACAGAAGAAAGTGTGTCATCCTTATCTTCACGACGTTCCAGACTTGTATGACATAAAACAAGATCTTCTGAAGAATGTTGGTAACCAAAACAGTGTTTGGTTGCCAGCGTTCTTCAAAATATCTTTTATATTCAACAGAAGAAATGAAGTAATACTGGTTTGGAATAACATGAGCATGTGTAAATGACAAAAATTGACATTTTTGGGTGGACTACCTATTTAAATCAATGCAGTCAAATGGCTTTAGTTTTAGCAGCCTGTTTTGTGTGATGTCCTATCTATTAACCCTGGAGGTTGACTTTTGGTGCTTCAGATTCAAAGTTAAGCTAGCTCTTCTTGAACTGGGCTGGGACACAACAATACTTCACTGGTTTGAATACACTCACTGGCATTGCTTTAGGTCTTCCTTTTTTGGAAGGCTTCCA
Source organism: Cirrhinus molitorella (assembly GCA_033026305.1). Classification (NCBI taxonomy): domain Eukaryota; kingdom Metazoa; phylum Chordata; class Actinopteri; order Cypriniformes; family Cyprinidae; genus Cirrhinus; species Cirrhinus molitorella. The sequence goes on from CM065140.1 coordinate 14,208,217, forward strand.
CATGCTTAAAGTCTATAACTGTGTGCTTGGGGCTTAGAAATCATGGAATGTTGATTAGTAATCATTTGGGCGAAAAACTCTGCATTTTGCAACCTCAGAAAAAGCATTAAGTGCGATGGCTAATCATGCTGTACCCTCATGAAATGTTGAGGCGGATTAACATGGAAACATGTTTGATGTGTGCACCTTAAAGTGTTTTGTAAATGTTTTTTTATTTTGAAAGCTGTCAGTGGTGATTTTTACCAATTGTATATACATTTATGATTTCAGTGGTGTAGTCTTTACAATGCATGCATAACAGTGGCACACTATTGCATTGTATTGCACTGTGTAGATTTCACATTTTGAACTGCATCTCAAAAGCACTTAAGGAATCTACCAGGCAGTGCTCTGCAATAATTAGGACATGGAGGAGGGGATATAAAGCGCTATTTATCCCTTTCTCCCATAGATTCAGCATGTTCAACATGACATCATTGGTATTTTTCTGTTCTGTAAAATATATTATTTTTAAATTTTGTCATAGACTGCATCTCTTTTTGTGTGTCTTTTCAGACCTCTGATTTTTGTGCTAAACAAGTTATGGTGCTAGATTTAATGAGCATAATGTAAATGTGTGTATGTGCACCTATAGTGTTAAGACTCCATATACAGTACATAAATGTCAACTGTATTTCAGTAACACTTTATTTATCATTTGAAATAAGCTGTACATAGCCTTTTTATACAAATCTTTTTTTTATATATATATAAAATTTGTTATTTAAACTTGTCCCTTTGTGCCTCATTGCAAAGCTACAACACTGTTCAAAAGTTTGGTGTCTGTATTATTTTAAGACCGCAAATTAATTCATGGTGTCACAAAGATTTACATTTCGAAACGAATGCTGTGTAAAAAATGCATTCACAAAAATATTAAGCAGCCTTTGTTAGCATAAGAATCTGCTTTAAAAACCATTCGAAGATTTTACCAGCCCAACCTTTTGAAAGCTCTCAAATAACACCCATCACCAACAGATTTTTATAGTGAGAGTTTTGGATCAAGACTAGTTGTTGAAAGAGACGTCATCAGTGCAGGTTGAGGGCTGAAACGATTTTGGCCTTCGGCCTGCAAGCAAAAACAAATACGTTCAAACCAGAAACCTAGTTATTATTTGAAGTATATGTGTTTTAATCCTTGTTGATTATTTAAATTGTTGTATTTATACTTTTTAATCAGACTGCTTGTTGATGTATTTTATATTGTTGAATAAAGCTGAAAACCATTTGTTTTTCTTCGAACGTGTTAATCAGATATCTTAATCAGTCCCATATTCCCTCCTTTTTTCTCTGTCAGCCCATCCCCTTCTCTTGTTTTCTCTCCTCTCTTTCTCTTTACACAGAAACAGACAGAGCTGATAGTAATTACAGGATCTTTGAGGAACTCTTTCTCATCCCTGTTCCTTTTGATGCTCTGTTTACAGTTTCACTTAAGCATTGTAATTTTAAGACCATTTTCTTGATATGAAAGCTGCTTACAATTATATCTTGATAAGAAACCGTTGACTTTGGCTCGGGCCGATACCCGTCTACATAAACAAAGCGTATATGATCTTACGAGAGGGGCCCTCGGTTTTGCAACGGAGTGTATGAAACCGATGAACTCTGTGAGAGCTACAGGCTCCGCCTCGTGCGCTCATTCGGGAGAGGGTGGGGCAAGCAGGCAGACAAAGTCTCACCGCTACCAAATTCAGCAGATTTGGGAGAAGTATGCAGATTTCACAGGGAAATATGATGCCATAAATGTTTTGATCTATTGGACAGACACAGCTGTTCTTCTACAGACTTCCAGCTGTACGAAGAGGCAGAATCCTGCCAATGGCGTACAAAGAATAACAGGTCATCGTACCCTTTTCTAAACCTTATGGTATGTGGAAGCTGTGCAGAAAATATGCCAAAACATTAAAAAGGTAGTGTTTCACAGGAAGGATGAAGTAGGTGTACAGTAATACTGAATGGGCAGGCTACATCAGCATTAAAAATGGACCATTTTCTTGGTCTTATTGTGCACAGTTAATTGTTTTTCACTGATTCAATCAAATTGTTTCAAATTAAAACCTGTTAAGGCCCGTTTACATCAAGAATGATTTGCGTCCTCACCAGTGAATGATAACTGTCTGTTTTTGTTGCATTTACACGAATTCAACCAGTAGATGTCCTCAGCAGGCTCGTTTGATTTTAATTTTTTGTCCTCAGCACGCCTGTTTGAACCGCATCTAAACAGTGAATATCAGCGTGAACTATCTGATCTATAACGTAGTCCATGTAGTGGGATAAAAACAAAACAATATGGACTCTTTTCTACTGCACCTTTAAAGGAGGCAAGACAATGTTGTCCAACCCTGCACTGAATTCCTGAGGTAATTTTATGGTTTATGTTACACTGTTTGCTGTGCAATGTCTGTTTGCTTCTCTACAATGTCGCCTGCTATTTCAAATGCGCAAGGCCTTTGAATTTGAATAAAGTCTGATTAGCTGTCAGTGTTTTATCGCTCATCAGCTGTATAAACAAATAGTTCTGAAAGTGATCCCAACGATATCATTGCCCTGTATTATTATCGTTATAGTTGTGGCATGAACCATTCTCTTCAGTTTGAAACGATTTTTAGAACGTTTTCTTTATAGTTATCATTATCTTTCTTGGTGTTGACAGGCCTTTAGTCTTATTAATCATTAATCAAAATGTAATCAAGCACTTTTTCTCAAAGGATTTTCCCACTAAGGTCAATCGTTCTAAACCCTTAAGACCTTCGTTCATATTCAAAGCACAAATTAAGATATTTTTGATGGAATCTGAGAGCTGCATAAACAGCATTGCAGCTGACACATTCAAGGTCCAGAAAGATAGTAAGGACAACGTTAAAATAGTCTATGTGACATCGGTGGTTTAACCTAATATTACGAAGCTGAGAATACTTTTTGTGCGCAAAGAAGACAAATATAACGACTTCACTGAACAATTTATTCTCGAGACGCATGTGTGTGATGCTGCTGAAGCCATCTCTTTTAGTTTATCGCCTGTATTTTCTGGTTCAAATCAGTGTTGCCAGATTGGGTTGACGATTTTCCTGCCCAAAACCTCATCATAACCTGCCCACTTCAACAAAAATCAGCCAAGAATTTTAACTGCCAAAATAATGTGATAGAATTTTCTTGCCATGTCAATCAATGTTGATAAGTACCATTTTTATCTCTTTAAAAAAATAATGACAAAATAAAATAAAGATAATAAATTTCACAGGAAAATGGATCAAAACAGGGCAAATGCATTAAAGGGAGTCAAAATATGCTGAAAATGTTTAGAAATTATTTCAAAGTGACAGTCAAGAATTTAACCGACAGTACAATTCTTTAAAAAATGTTGTGCAAAAAGTGCACAATAAAGTGATCAGAAAGCAATGTAATTTAGCTGGCATTTACTCTCGTTCATGCACACATCACGACAGCCAGAAATGTGTTATTCATTGATACATACTGTATGATAATCGGACAGCAAAAATAAGATAATAAATATAGCTGCGAGCAGCGATTGGCAAGCCCTCGCCCTCAGCGCAATCGCCCCTCTGGTGCAATCAGGAAACCGGTGCACAGCGGGCACATGGATTTACAGTATTGCTCTGGCTGTCTGGTTTCAAGGGTTACAGCAATGAAGTTGCTGAATTCTGAAGTTTCATCAGAATCAGACAATGTATGCAGTGGTTATTAGACACTTAGACTAGTCTAGACAGTTTAAAAGATGTTCTGATCCAGCACAGCGTCATATATAGTCCCATATTCAGTTTTGATTTAACTGTTCATTCAACTGTTCTCTTATTTCAGTTACAATCATATTTAGAAGTCTTCTATTCATCTCTCACCATTCATATTCATGCGCATCTCGTCAGTAAAGCCGGTTCTTTGATTAGCGGTAAATCTCCATCACCTGTTTTCAAATGGTGTTCCAGTTAATGCACAGAGCCGTAGATCACTGAAAAGCTGCTCCAATGAATCACCCGCGAAACTGAACCCGATATTGCGTCGCTTGTCAGTGATCTACGGCTCAGTTTTTAACTGGCGCTCCATTTGAAAACAGGTGATGGAGATTTACCGCTAATCAAAGAACCGGCTTTACTGATGAGATGCACATAATATATCGATATATATATCGCCCATCCCTAATGACTAATAATAAAAGCGAAGAAAAAAGCAGCTGATTGGGCAGCTTTTAATTTTTTAAATGCGTTATTCTCCGGTCCAAGACTATCAAAAGAAGCCCAATCTGGCAACACTGGTTCAAATAATTAAGGCTGGGCAAAAAGTTGCAAGTCATCCTCTCTCTCAAAATCTTAAAACATGTTTCTGAAGACTTTTATGTACAGGATATGTCGTCTTCTGCTTGTAAATAAAGCGCAACGCATCTGGATTTTATGTCAGAACGCTGGCTCCTGCATCAGGAGCAATACACGCATACATGCATTGATACTCTCGTGAACATGTGGCAGAGACTAACACGGAAGAGAAGAAATTGTTAAATGAAACCTTTATTTTTGTTTTCTTTGCACACAAAAAGTATTCTTGTAGCTTCATAACATTACGGTTGAACCACTGATGTCACATGGACTACTTTATCAATGTCCACTATGTTTCTGGGTCTTAAATGTGTCAGTTCCGTTGCTGTCTATGCAGGGTCAGACAGCTCTCGGATTTCATCAAAAATGTCTTAATTTGTGTTCCGAAGATGAACAAAGGTTTGTATGGGTTTGTAATGACATGAAGGTGAATAATTAATGACAGAATTTTCATTTCTGGGTGAACCATCCCTTTAAGGGTGTGAATACTTATGCAACATAAGGAACTAGCATTAGGCTGCAACATTTTGCCATATTTTTTGTATATAGTGAGTCTAATTAAATTCTACATAAGTGGTTTGGAGATTAATTCATTTTATTCCATTATATTTAAAGATATAACTCATTATTAATCAAAGGTTCTATTGAGTATATCTCTGTTCTGATTTTTCACTTGCCTCATTGCTTCATATGCCTCATTACGCTTGTACAATACAGCCCTGTTTTAATTTAAGCTCTCAGGTCAAAATGACTAATAGTGTGCTTTTGTAAAATCCATACAAAGTCCAGCTCAAGTGGAAATTAATGTTTCATGTCCTTAAACAAGAGGCTCCTCAGACCTGCAATTGTGCACTTGTTTGTATCCAACAAATTCTGTTTGACACTGTTTATGTTTGAGCAACCCAAATTAGAGTCACAAAATTTCAACCTCAATTATTTTTATAATAATGCAAAACTGTGAATTTTAAAAGTGTTTTAAAATGACATTTTTTTAAAATGAAACACACAGAATTGCTTTTTCTTGGAAGAACAGGTGATTAATTATGGGAGTATGTGAGCTTTCAGCATTTTTTTTTTATAACATGCCCTCAAAACTTTTCCAGCTAAACATCAGGTGAGTTTGTGGCTGACAGAGGATCTGAAGAAAGATCCAGTGTGTCTTTGGCTTGCAACTGCACATGGCACACCAACAACCTGCTGATGAAAACTTGGCTCCTGCTCGTTTTCTTTCATGTCTCCCGGGAACCATCGCAGATAGCATTTTTCAATTCTTTGTGTGCTTTTCCCCTTTCCCTCTCTCTTTCTTTTTGCTGTTCCCTCTGTCTGAGGAACCCACAACAAATCTGTTCATTCGACAAGCGTCCCTCCTCCCCCTCTGCCTGCGCCTCCTTCCTCTCATCTGAGGTGGCTAAGTTCAGACTGGCCTCTGCTGTCCTCAGCCTGCCTCTTAAATACTGTCCCCACTTTCCATGATACATGAGAAAAAGCCAGCTGTTCATCATAATGGAGCTTTAAGCTTTACACAATGCTTGCCAAATACAGCTTGGAAGAAAGCTTGTAAATTCATTTATGGACACTATCGAAACTCACCTTTTATTTCCTAGGAGTTGGGAGGGAAAAAAAACCCTTGGTGAAATGGAGGGTGACCACGGCTGCAGAGTAACATCCTGCATCTGGTGCTCTCCACAGCTAGATCTGGTCTGCTGCAAAAGCAACAGGGCGGACTGTAAACATCCCCTGCGCAATGCCAAACCGTCTCTCCAAGCTCAAAGACGGCAAAGAGCTAAAGGTGTTGATGAGGTAGCTCATCCAAATATGCAGAATCAGTCATGTTTTTTGTTCCAAACCTGTATGACTGTATTGTACCTGTGGAAATAAGGTATTCTGAAAAATGTTCAGTATTGTTTTGGACCTCAAACAGTGTAAACATTCTAATAAACATAAATATCTTCTAAGTCATATTATACTGGATATTATTTGGCATTGTCAATATTATCATTAAAATGTTTCATTTTCATTTTTAAATTAACAACGATCAATACTGTAAATAAAAAAAAACCTTCTTTTCAAACTGAAGCTAAATACATAATTAAAGGTGCAATAGGAGATCTTGGGAAATGCTAACTTTAGCCTGATAGCACTGAAAGCAAATGTCCCAGCCTCCCTGCAAATTGCTGTCTAAAGCCACACCCCTGAACGCATCCAACGTTACACACACAGACCAGAGACAGCATCACTACAATACATTGTTCAAATTAACATGTTCAGCAGTTAAGACAGGAAAACTGTGTGGTGCCAATAATGCATGGTGTTTCATTTATCTAGTACAGATCAGGGATTGAAATTAACTTTTTCACTTACCAGCCAATTTGGCTACAAAAATGTTCAAGTTTCCGGCCATTTATAATTTCTATTAGCCAAAAAAAAAAAAAACTTTATTTTGTTATTTATTATTGATATTGATTTTATCGATAAAGATAATTAGACAATATTTTGCAGAGTGTGTTATTGTGCTGATATCTTAAGGACTACTGTGGACAGCTGACTCAAAGTTTTTGATATTCTTCATATTCTCTGTGGTTAGTTCACAGCAATGACAGAAAGTAATCTTTTCCAATAAGTTTAAATTGATTTTTACCTTTTTTGGGGCATTTTTACCTTTATAAAGCCATTTTTTTCTAAAAGTGTTTATCATCCTTTGAATCAAATTCTAAAATTTAATCAGTTAATTATAATTATAATAGTAATAATAATACATTTAGGCTGTTATTAAACAAATGAAATCAGTGTCAGCAAAATTCATATTTGCATAAGTTTTATATGAAGTGGCATTTAGATGTATTTTAAACATGTAACATTGAATAGGCCTACTGATATTTGAATTTTTTAAAATTACTTAAGTTCAAATGTGAAATTAAAACTGCAAGTGGCAGTAAATCGCTGTTAATAAGTGAGTCATTGCGATTGAACCGAATCATTTTAACAGTTGATTCATTCAGGAACAAAACATTGTCATATTGCTCAGAGACGCAAAACAGTGCTGGGGCTGTTTGGAATGATTTTTGTTGGCGACATAGAGCGAAAACAGCCAATATGGTGTGTGAAACATAAGTCTCTTGATATTAACTTATTGTTTATTGAACTGTTGAATAAAATATCAATACCACATTTGTAACCATGCTTATTAAAAAAAAAAAAAAAGTCACTCTTCATGTGACATTAACTACATGAAATGCTATAAATATATACATTTTCTGCCCCCTTATCTCAAATTATATGATCATTCTTAATTAATAGGCTATTATTAGACTGAATAATGCAGTGAAATAACACACTCTAAATGCGCACATGCACTAAAAGTTAGCCTACCAGACTTCATCAAGTAATCGCCTATGCCTGCACTCTGTAGGTGTGTTTTGTTTGGTGTTTGCAATATACTCGATAATTACTAAGAGTTCAGTATTTGCACTAAACCTGCGCAGATTTGGCTTGCATTAACTTCCCCAGGAAATGAATGAGTGAACATAACTTACGAAAAGTAACCCGCCAAATTGACTAGCGATTTGACAGCATTACCCACCACAGCTGATTTTTACCGACATTTGGCAGGTTGGCGGGTGTTAATTTCAAACCCTGGTACAGATCACCCACACAGAAACACCGTTTCAAATGCAATGAGCATAGATTTTAATCACAAACACAAATGTCTTGTATTACTCAAAACACTAGTGCCCCCTAGTGGCACTCATCAGTACACACGGGAGACGAGAAGATGGCGAGAAGATTCTCCCAGAGTTTAATAAAAGGCCTCTCGCGTCGACACACTTGTCCACATACATGGGGATCAAGCGTGGAAAAATGTACACAAGCATGCATCCAACTCAGGTCACAAACAGAAAGGAAATAAATAAAATAAAGAGAGACAGATGTCAGTAGAGCAAGTCACCTCTCCAGAACGTACAGGCCAGAGCATGTGAGCGGAGCGGAGCGTGAGCGGAGTGGGGAGCGGAGCGGTAATATTTCCTTAAGAGCGCAGAGCGCCTTTCTGAAGTTTCCGCTCCGCTCGCTCAATACGCTCAGCGCCGCTCGCTCAACCCAGAATACCCTTTGGTGATTTACTTGTTCGCGATCGATAAGCTGTAGAGATCGAGAACAGTAGAGCAGTTATGGAGTTCAGATATTGTTTCAACGAACTTGCAAGCCTTATACATAAGTGTAAAGTACTACGCAAACATGGTGTAGGCTAAGGTTATATTCGGTCGTACGGAGCCCCGATCATCACGGCATGCAGACAAAATCACGGCCACGAATTTAGAGCAGTTCAGTTTTTATGCGAATTAAATTCATTTTTTCGTTTAGTCTAAATTATGGCCACGAATTAAGCATTCGTTCTCTTGTTTAGGCTTAGCTGCCAGCCTGCCACGAATTCATTCGTTCGTTAATTCGTTCCTTCCCAAGATTTGGCTTAAATTTTGGAACGAATTATTAGGATATATTTCGTAATTAGGCCTACTTATTAAAATAATTATTGCTTAAAATTAATAAATAATAAGTAGACCTAGGCTACAGAATGTAGGCTAGATAGGCTATATGCATCAGTAATTTATAATCTAATATAACGCACGCAGATTTGTTCTTTACAAAAAAAAACTGCAAAAGGCCAAAGGGAGATAAACAATTTTTTCCCTCTCCATTGTCCCCAGTTCCCCGTGTCCGTGTGTTTACTTTAACAGGCTTTATAATAGAGGTGAATTTTGTAAAGATCTGCGCACAGTTCATCTCATGTGTGTCCGTTTGTGTTTTAAATGTTCTATTACACAACAACGGCAGCTATTCACGGAAATAAAGTTAACGAAAATCAAATACAAGTTTTTGCATTTTAGGTAGGTTTGCTAAGGTTATTCGTGTATTTAATAGCCTACATTTTAATTAATACAATTAAGAAGAATGTAAGAATTTTGCTCTGAAACATGCATGCTTAATTTTAGACAATTATCCAAGAATTTCGGTACAAACAGTAAACAATAGGCCTACTAGAGAAATTTTATGTCAGAGCGGGATCTGAGCGGGATTTGGTTTACCGGTGAGCGTGAGCGGAACATTAGCGGAGCGTTTTGCTTTGGCCATGAGCGACTGAGCGGAGCGCACGCCCCCAGAGCGGAGTGCTGAGCGGAGCGTCACGCCGCTCCGCTTCGCTCACATGCTCTGGTACAGGCACATCCGCAGTTTGTCAGTCTGCCAACGGTTTGCCGTGCGTTAAAGGATTTTAAATGCACGACGTGGAGGCTAATAACAAAGTCTTTAAAGCCGGGCTCACACTGTGCGATTTTTAATAGTCCTTTACGATTGTTGCTTGTCAGACTGTACGAACATGATGATCATGTCACACTGTGGGATCTCAGTGTCATTGATGTCAGACTGTACGACAGTCAAGACGCGTTCAAAACGGGTGCGCGTACCATACATGTTCAATGACTATTCATTTCAATGGCTTGCATGGCGCGAGGACGGTTTGTTGCTGCGTCGTTCAAAGTACACGCGCAGTGGAGCGCGCAAGCCGCGCTCAAAGTTCAAAATAGTTTAACTTTTGCCGCTGCACTATGAAGGGCTGCGCTGAACCCCGCGGCCAGCGGAGTGCTTAAATGTTGGCTATCATTACGTTTATGAATAGCGTAAGCAGCACTACAAACACGCAAATGGAAACAGCTGCACAACCGGTGTTTATTTTAGCAAATGCAGCATATCATATGATTTCGGTGCTGATGGGAGTTTATGCGGTTAGAAGAAATCTTTAGCAATAATTCTAATCATGGCTTGTCTTGAAAAACGGAGATCGTTTGACGTTCGTCGTAGGAGGTGTCACACTGCAGGAAAGTATCTGAAATCTTCTGACACTGCCAGAAATTCGTCGGAGGTAAAATTTGATCGCAACGGCCATTAATCGGCTGTCGGTGAACATGTCAAACCAGCGATCAAAGACTGCAGATTTTACCCTAGGATTATAGGAATCTTTTAGGATTTCAAAATTTGTCTCAGACGGCCAAATCGTGGCCAAAATGGCACAGTGTTAAGTCATTCCACTCGGCGGCCCTCTTTGAAATGCTTCTGGGGCGTGCAAGTGCAGCTCCTGTCTCTTTGAATGGGGAAACATCAAATTCTCCAAAACTGTTTATGATTAAATTTCATATTTGAAATCCCTAATGAAATATGACAAGAATCGCCTCATAAATATGGTGCATTGTGCTTTAATAGTGTTAAAAAACGCGTATTTGTCAGGCCAGATCAGCCAGTGCGCATGCGCAGTACTGAGCGCAGGTCTTAGAACGCCGATTGTTTCTATAGCAACCGGGAATTCTAACGGCAGCTGCAGTGACGCGCTGACTTTACTAATCAACAATTGGCTCTTTCATTAAGAAGGAAGGCGTACAAAGGCCGGGCTTTGCTGCCATAATGAGCGCATTTTTCCCCATTCAAAACTATAGGAGTTGACACGTCTTGGGTATTCTATAGTCTTTGCTAATAACCGCCCGACGCGAAGCAGAGTGCATATAAAATCGTTTAAAGCACGGCAAGACGTTGATTATCCTGCTTATTGCATGGTCATTTGCAAATGTATAGACAATTTAAATCTAGTATTGCTCTTTGCATCTCAGTATTTGACCGAATGGGTTAAAATGACGGTAATTTTCGTCAGTTACGGCTCGTTAACTCTTGCATTTTATATGCTTCAAATCAGACACAGAGATGGAATAGTGCAGTAAGATCAGATTTATTTGAATGAATTATAGCATTTATTTCAATAAATTATCGATTTAGAGAGGGAGAGAGGGAGAAAGAGAGAGATGACAGTTGTATGTGCGTGTTACCTTCCTGCTGCGCATCTCTGCGAATTAATTAAAAAACAGCGGTTTACCACGTCGTTGCTGAGGAATGAATATAATGTAGATCTAGCATCTAAGCTATTTTACTAACAAGAATCGCAGGGAAGCGCTGACAACAAGTTTATCTATACTTATTTGCTCAGCGGAATGCGATCTACGACCCCTCCCTCCCTCTCTCTCTCTCTCTCTCTATCACGCGTTTGCGTGCATCAGTTAAAGCAGCGCATTAATATAGAAGGGTGATTAAACTTGGAACTACCTGTGCATTAAACGATTTTAATGCATACCTACCAGCCAATCAGAATCCAGTATCCAGACATTCTATAGAATAAATGTCATTAACCATGAGAACACTTTATAGTACAGTTAGTAAAAGTATTATAATACCAGGAAGGAAGATCAGGTTGACGTTTGAACAGGGTGCGCAGAGGTATGCAAATACATGGTAGAAAAGTCAATAAAAACGCTTGGACTGAACTGGACGAACATTTCTTGGTCCTATGCATTCCACAGAATCTATAAATACATACAAATGAATTTAGACCACTTAACGTAGGCTAATGATTGCTATCGAGATGTAGAAGAGACTTTCATCCAGCATAACAAAAAATGTTTCTGAAGACAATCACCTATGCATCTTTAAGCATACAATTTTTGAGAAATACAGAATGAAACAGTTTATTTAAATAAGATTAAAGGTTTGAACCTCACCTAAATATCATTTTGTTTAATTTAGTACTGCCTTTCAGAAGCAACAGAAGATACTTATATGTTTCCCAGAAGACAAAATAAGGTAAATTTACTCTGATCTTCAAATTCAAAAAGTCCCCAGCTCTTAATGCATTGTATTTCCTTCTGAACCATCAGTGAGCATTTCTATAATAGTTGCATGAGTCTGATCTCAGAATCATACAGTCATTGTTGGAAAGGGTTAAGATACACAAAAATGCTGAAAGACCAAAGAATTTGTGGGACCTGGAGGATTTTTAATTTTTATTGAAGAACAGCGTTCCTTTAGCTAATAAACAAAGCCTTCATTACTTGTATACGATGTGTATTTTGTCTTTCCACACTGTACATGGAATTGCTGGCTGCTGCAATTACAGCAATTTTGCTGATATTTCATGTTTATTGTACATGTGGAGTTGGTTAAGATTTACATGAAATTTACATTGTCCCTACAGCAAATCACATCTTGTTGATGAAAGTGTGAAGAGGACTGTTGAAATTATAGGACTCTGCTTTTGCGGTTTGTGGTGACTGGAGCAGTGTGAATTTACACACATCTGTTTGACAGATAGCAAGGGCTCCAACTGGTTGGAGATCCTCACAGATGTTGGCGCATGATTGTAAAAAGGTTCTCAGCTGTAAATCTCAGAGTTTGGTAAGGTATCACTCTGACTCTGTTCTCAGGATGCAAGTAAGTGAGCTGTGTCTCTTTTCAACAAGAAAAATAACCTGTGGTCAGCTTCTCCATGACATCTGTTTGAGTCCCTTGTGTTGATGTGATTTCTTCCTAATAGTGTTCTTATAGGCCTAATCTTAGTATCAAGTGATAATGTTCAAAGTGAATTGAACTTTAACAATTCAGTGTTGTCAAAAAATATTGATTTTGCCTGTTCACTTTTAGTGTACCTCTTAGAAACAATATCTATAGTATATTTGGTGACCCGTGTTCTGTGTTTGCCTTAATCTAGTTTTTGTCTTGGAGAAGCGTTTACATTGGGAGAACTTCATAGATTTCAAAAACCATTATTCATGCCAAGATCAATGTCTGTATGGAATGCAACACTGAGATAGTGTCATGCAGTCAGATTGGGCTTTTCCAGAGTTTCCTTGAAACAGTCCATTTCGTGTCTCTAAGAGGAAACCAGTTGTGCTGGATGGCTTTGAAGCTGAATCAAAGCAGTTGGTACTGTATAATGTGACATAATGTGATGAAGGTCTCTAAAACGTTTTGTGGAAAATATGCTCAATTCAGATAATGAAATCAAGTCATAAAATAATGGTACTTTGCTAATGTACTGAATCACCAGCAGATGGCAAGCTTGTCCTATATGGACAGAATATGATATGATATCCCTGCTGAAAAAAGCCCCCAGCTAAACCAGCCTAAGCTGGTTGGCTGGTTTTAGCTTGTCAACCAACCTGCTTTTAGATGGTCATAGCTGGTTAGCAGGTTGGTTTTAGAGGGGTTTTGGCCACTTCCTTAGCTGGTCAGGCTGGGAAACCAGCTGGAAAGACAAGCTAAAACCAGCCTGACCAGCCTGGAAGACCAGCTAAAACCAGTTACTTTCAGCTTAAACCAGCTAAGACTAGCCAACCAGCCTAGGCTGGATTTAGTTTGCTTTTTTCAGCAGGGATATTATAGATTGTTTCCCTATAAACTGGAAATTAAACCATATATAACCGTATATAAACCATATTTTGCCAGCCACCCTTAATCGTGGAAAATGTATTTATTTTTTTTGAAGGTCATTTTGCACTTTTCACACCTTGGCACTTTGCTAGTTCTTTCACTTTACTGGTGAACATAAAACTTTTAACAGATAGCTGGAAGCTCACAATTAAGAAGACGAAAACAGGAAGAGCAAGAAATCGTTAAGGGTTGTCATGTAATGTAGGCCTACTGTCTTGAAGCCTTAAGATATTCTTCAGGTAATCTAAAATAAATTTTAATTCAAATCAGTGTTTAACGACCATTTGTTTATTTAAGGATCTGTGTAAATAGCAGGATAACAAGTACATTTAAAAATGTTATGTTTATTGATCTACCTTTACATGTAATCCGTAGCCACAGATCAATTTATCTCATATGACGAAAGCGTGGACCTGAACTGATGGCGCTGTTGTTTACAAAAGAGAAGGAGGAAAGGTGTGCAGCAGGCCACTTGGTTTTATCAAAATATTTATATTTGTATTATTCATGAAAATGGTACTGTGTGGAAATAAAAATAAAAATACAGTGTTCGTCCAGTCCTTTTTGCTGAATGTTGACCCACCATCTCCGATTCTTCTCCATGGTCATAGAAACATGAATATTTACAATGACAATATTTTATACGTTAAGAAACTGATGGACTTCTGTTTGCTTGTTAAACACAGACTTTTATTTGGATATTCTACTATATGACAGCTAAAGCAGTAGCGAGCGTCCAGCGGGTGACACTGTTCTCATGGTAATCACATCTACAAAAGTTAAGTGAAAAATATTATAAAATTATCACACAATGTGATTAAATAGCTTCTCTTCTCTGCAGTCGATACAATAACAAAAACGTGAATATTTAACTTAAAAGCAAAAACAAAACAAATGATAAGCGAGTCTCCTTATTAATTTCAGATTGCAGAATGACAACGGTGCCCCAGCATGTAACGCGGCGCGACATAGAATCACATTTTTTAAGGAAATATGTAGTTGTTTAATATATTAACTTAATTATTATATAAATTTTACAATATATTCTATTTATATTTTGTTTTTTCATTTTCTTTGAAGAAAGACTTGTGTTTGTGAGTCTTCAGTAGCCCCAATGCAGCGCTTCTGATATGTGACCCACTTGATAAAGTGCAGTAAACGGTAAAACAATTGCTTTGCAAATTTATGTTTATTACTACTTTAATATGTGTAAAATAATTTGAATACAAATACTAATTTACGACATCCAGCAGCACAATGAACTGTTTTGCACAGCTAATAGGCTAAATGCAGATTGTTGACACCCCACTCGAACAAGTTCACACCAGCTTTTACATTCAAAATAAGATGGAAATATAAAAAATTAATAGTATCCATGGATCTAGTCTTTGCATCTGTTTATTTGATGTCTCCATTGTTGGAGTAGAATTGCTGGATGGCACTGTCCCAAAAAATAGAGTCCTAGAAATGTGGTCTGGACGTAAACAACGTACGCTGTTCTGTATCAGCCACAACACACGGATACATTTTCTATGTGTATTTACGCTATGATTCGAACGAAAACAGCGCATCCGTGTGAACAGCGTACGTTGTTTATGTCCAGTGGATACTTTACAAAATGATGCTACGGTGACATAGAGGAGACGAATTGTTGACTAAAGTCGTTATTTTAGTTTTCTTTGCATACAAAAAGTATTCTCGTAGCTTTGTAAAATTATGGTTGAACCACTGATGGCAGATGGACTATTTTGACAACGCCTTTCATACGTTTCTGGGCCTTGACAGTTTTATTTACTTGGCAGTCAATGAGACAGTCAAAAAGCTACCAGATTTCAAAATCCAAATCCAAATCCAAAATATCTTAAATTGTGTTCCGAAGACGATCGAACCTTTTACGGGTTTGAAACGACATGGGGGTATTAAGTGATTAATGACAAAATTTTAATTTTGGGGTGGACTATCCCTTTAAGACCAAAGAGAAAAGTGACCCATGTTTTTACCCTGTAAACGCACAGTGCTGTAAATGTGAACTGGTGGATCATTAAGAAGATATTCTTGTGTGTTTTTTTAATTAATATAATAATTTATTAATACTAATCGTTTAAATTAATATAATGCTTCTGATTCATCCATTTTTTTTTATTGGTACTTTAATGGCTGAAATGTGAAGTGAAACATTTCATAATTTTGTTTTGTGAAAATTTGTATCTGAACGTTTTTTACAGTGATTTTACAGTTTATTATTTAACCATAGAGGGTCATGCAAAGTTTATTTATTCAGCTTTTATTTATTTATTTATTTATATTTTTAAGGACATTTCTGTGAAAGGAATAGCCCTGATTTTATGCGATATGCTGGGATGTCAGTTGTGAAAAAACAAACAAACAAACAAACAAACTCTTAGCTATTGACATTCTTCAGTCAGGAACACTTTGAAACATCAAACTGAAATAAATTACTTTAAATGTTTCAATAAGACTACGATGGATTATTTTAGTGTTTGTATATTTTTATATCTAAGGTAGATTTTCTAAAATAGTAATAGAAAAGTAGGTCAGTGAGCTCTATGAACAAATCAAATCTTTGTTAATGTCTGAGGCAGGATAAAGTGTCATTAATCAAATCAGCTAAAAGTATTGTGGTATTTAGCACTGTGTAATAAAATAGAATGCTAAAAGCAGTGTATTTTGTGTTTCAGCTCTGGGGCAGCTCTATAACAAAGACAGTGAGTGGTGGACATCCACAAATCTATTTAGGGACACACTCCTCCCAGTCTTCATAGGTCTTTGGGTCAGAAGATCACAGTCTGTTCATCAAGGTTTGTACCTTAATGTTGATCAAATGACCAGCTGTGCCAAGTTACTGATAATAATTAAACTGTGTTCATTTATTCTTTAGAAAGTTTTCTTTAGCCCTGATTTTGAATATTAACACAAATTTTGTACAACTACCATGCTCAAGGCCCAGAAAGTTAGTAAGGCCATAGTTAAGTCTTTGCATTTAAGTTCATTTTCTTCAGGAACAGCACCGTTGTTACCTCACTTGTGAGAACTGTTTTTAAGTTGTTACTCATCATTAGAATCATTAGAATGTAAATTAAAAATAAATAAAATGGGACTGATAGATTAGTAGACATTTTACTCAACACAACCTAGGCTAAAATGAATCTGTGTATGCCAGCTGAACTTTAAATTTATTGTCTAAAAGTGTTATTGTAAAAAAAAAAAAAAAAGTCATGTATTTTAAACTTTTGAAAAGACAGAAAGTTCAGTTTATCAGGTTTACTCTCTGTTGAAATGTTTTAAGGTCAGTTTAAGAGTAAGAGTCTAAGGGCTGGTTTCACAGACAGGGCTTAGACTAAGCCAGTATTACACTGTAAAAAACAAGAAACACAATTTGTTGAGTCAACTTAAAATAATTGGTTACTCTGCTGCCATAAAATTGTAAGTTCAGTCAACTCAAATAAGTTTATTCAAATTGAAATGTTAAGTTGTACTAAGTGACAACTTAGATATTCAAGTTGACTAAACTAAAAAATTGTTTGTTAAACTTAACAGCTGTGTTTGTTACTCAGCTGCCTTAAAATATTAAGTTGAATCAACTCAAATATCCAAAACGTCACTAAGTAAAATGTATCATTTCAAGTTTGCTAAACTTTTTTTTGAGTTGAGTGAACTTAAAATTCTAAGGCAGCAAGATAACAAATTATTTTAAGTTGACTTAACAGATTTTTTACAGTGTAGGCCGTAGTTTTAATAGGACATTAAAGTCACATTACTGGTGTCCATCTTGAGTGAAAACAGACTTATATTTTATATAAGGCCTAGGACTAGGCTTAAGCCTTGTCTGTGAAACTGGGGGGTAAGAGTCCTAAAGAAATCTATGAGATGCTCAAATATGAAGAAACATGAATCCTTACTGTTGGCCACTATTATTTATTCTCTGTATTCTTAATTTTTGTCTGCTATGTGTTGTGTGTTTTCTTTCCGTCTGAAAGATGATTTTGTGCTATGCAGGCTGAATCCAGAATCAAGAACAAACATAGGTATGCTCAGACACAATTTTGCCTGAACAATTCTGTTAGACACCAAAATATGTCTTAAAACAGTATATGATATAGTATGTAACTGTATAAGACTATGGTTGTTAGGACTTTTCCTTTATAAGTTTGAAAGTAGATTTCTAAAATGGTAATAAAAAATTAGTTTGATGAACTTAATGATAAGTAAAATTTGTGTTAATGTCTGGGGCAAGATAAAGTTACTATACACTATACCCTCTTAAAAATAAAGGTGCTTCACAATGTCATTTTGTCTAAATGGTTCCATAAAAAACAAAAGGTTCTTTGTAGTGAAAGAAGGTTCTGCAGATTATAAAAAGGTAAGAAATATATGGTTCTTTAAAGAACCTTTGACTGAATGGTTCTTTGTGGAACCAAAAATGGTTCTTCTATGACATCGCTGTGAAGAATCTTTTAAAGTACCTTTATTTTTAAGAGTGTAGTGTTATTTATCAAATCAGTTAAATAGAAAATGGCACTGTCTAATAAAATGGAAATACTAATACAGTGTATTTTCTGTTTCAGCTAAGGGGCGACTGTACAACAAAGACGGTTGATTATAAGTTTACAGTAGTTATACAGTTGACAATAAGTTTATTTGCAAAGAAATTAAGCTTATCTTAAGAGCATTATCAAGAACCTGAAACCAGTGCATGTGATTCCCAAAACAGTACTGTTGACTGTGATGCTATTGTCATGGTTGTTTGTTTACAGGAGGAACACAGTAGGTTGTGCTTCATATAAATATAAATGAGATTCACCTTGTTCCATGTGCTCTCCCAACTATACAGGAAGATTTCAGCTTTCCTGCTGTGAAATAAAATTACCAGTGCTGCTTGGAATAAACACGGGCACAGATTTTTACATATATTTATTATACATCTCATTATAATCTCTGCAGGTTTTATGCATGACAACAGACCTTGGTTTGGCAAAGCGTATTGCATTCTCTTGTTTACTCCTGCTTTTTTTTTTTAACCTTATTGCACAAGCACTTGCAGAATCTCCCAGACACAATTCTACAATGATGTGAACATAGAGACCGTTCCTCACTTTCCTTCTGCATGTTATTTTTATTTAATTTGTGCACAAAAAGTAGCTTTATAAAATTAAGGCTGAACCACTGATGTCACATGGACTATTTTAATGATGTCCTTGCTACCTTTCTTGGCCTTAAACGTAGTTGTGTTACTGTCTATGTAGGGACAGAAAGCTCTCGTATTTTATCAGAAATATCGCCATTTGTGTTCCGAAGATGAAGGTCTTACAGGTTTGGAACAATGTGAGGGTGTTTTCATTTTGGGGTGAACTATCTCTTTAAAATATCAGGGTTGATGCTGAAAGGCATTTCAAAATAAGTAGCAGAGGGGAGCTGCATTAGGACAAAGATTAGATTGCCATCTACTGTTGATTCACTACACAGTGCAAGAAAAAAATAATTTGAGACACATTTACTGTCTTAAGACATCCAAGAATAGATTGTTACATTTTACCAAATATTTTACCAAAATAAGAGGTACCATATAAAAATGCACGTTAGTTTTTATTTAGTACTGAGCTGAATAAGATATTTCACATGAAAGATGTTTACATATAGTCCACAAGAGAAAATGTATAAAAAAATACCCTGTTCAAAAATTTACATACACTTAATACTACTTGAGGTCCCACAAATTCTTTGGATTTTCAGCATTTCTGTTTATTTAAACCCTTTCCAACAATGACTGTACGATTTTGAGATCTATCTTTTCACACTTATGGACAACTGAGGGAGTCATATGCAACTATTACAGCAGGTTCAAATGCTCACTGATACTTCAGAAGGAAAGACGATGCATTAAGAGCCGGAGGGTGAAAACTTTTTGAATTTGAATATCAGGGTAAATTTAATTTATTTTGTCTTCTGTAGCTTCTGAAGGCTGGTACTAAATAAAAAATAAATATGATACTAAGGCAAAATAAGAAAAATATACACATCGTCATTCTGTTCAAAAGTTTTCACCCCTGGCTCTTAATGCATCGTGTTTCTTTCTGAAACATCAGTGAACATTTGAACCTTCTGTAATAGTTGCATATGAGTCCCTCAGTTGTCCTCAGCGTGAAAAGATGGATCTCAAAATCATACAGTCATTGCTTGAAAGGGTTCAAATACATACAAAATGTAAATGTAAAATCAGAAAGGATTTTTCCGAGGAAACAGTGGGTAATTTAATTCTTCAGGACAAACAAGAGGCTCATAAACAACTATCACTAAAAAAACCAACCAAACAAACAAAAAAACAGCTGTGAATCATCAGGTAACAGCACGGTATTAATAATCAAGTGTATGTGAACTTTTGAAGTTTGTGGACTATATGTAAACATCTTTTATGTGAAATATCTTATTCAGGTCAGTACTAAATAAAAAATAGCATGCATTTACATAAGATCCCTCTTATTTTGGTAAAAAAAAAAAAAAAAAAAAAAAAACATTTAGCAAATTCTGCAAGGTGTATGTAAAATTTTGACTTCAACTGTACGTAGTAACAACAGTATATCTTGATATAATTCCACTTAGAAAACAGTAGAGGGAGACGTTGAGCTATTTTTTAATCTTGTGTTTCTGGGTTCATTCAGTTTATTGGGAAGTAAATATGCACAAGACACTAACTTACTTATCTGTCTCATCAGCCTTAAAGCACATCTACACTTGGAAAGTGTAAGAAACTGAACAGACTTCAGACTTCTTTTGTGTTTAACAGAAGAAAGAAGCTCATAATGGCTTGGAACAACTTGAGGGTGAGCAAATGATGACAGAATTTTCATTTCTGGATGAACTATCCCTTTAAACGCGAAGCAACCATGACTCTATACCGACTGTGTCTTATGAATCACTGTAGTGTTTTGTGGCAGCCTCCTGCTGGCACACGGAGCACCTTGGCATTTCTATTTCAGTTGTAGAGAGTCCTGGTCTCTTCACACAGCTATCCATTCTGATGGCTGCGGTCGCGGCCCCATGCCAGTGACCTACAGAACCGGCCGCAAACTCTGGTTCATTGCTGTTTAAAATGTGGTAGGTCATGCTGTAGAGGCTCATTATAACATTAAGTGCAAAGTAAAGCTGTACTTCAAAAGCACTGCGTCTGGTTTGGACAGTACAGAGATGCTAAATATGAATTTAAGAGTCAGCAATAAAACTGGATTGAGTTCAGATGAATGCACATGAGCTATAGCAAGAAAGGACAGTGACTTGCATTAAAATACAGCGTGAGCTCTGCAAAATGTAAACAGGAAAAAAATGTATATTCTGTAAAGTGTATTTGCCAAACATAACCATAACATAAAAGCAAACAATTTAATAGCTTAAAACCGTCCATATTGGCAATACTCAAATACAAACAACAGCATGGATTGCTCGGTTAATGTACTGCTGAATACGTTGTTCTGCCTAAACAGCTGAAAAACATGTGGAAGCTGCTAAATCATATAGAGAAGGTCTTAGTAAGCAGGAAAGGGCGCAATATTTTGACAGGCTAAATTAATATTTGTTAATAAATAAATACATAAATAATAATAATAATAATAAATACGTACAAGCAGTAGGCTATTAATTAAGATATTAGTCTAATATTTCACCTACCTGACCGGAAATAAGAACACAAATGTTGTAAAGATTCTTGCCTTGGAAATCAGTTTGGCAGTTTTTTCCACACTTCTCCTTGATTTGTTTTAACGCTTGTCAGTCTATAGCACTCCAAATGTTTTTTTACCCGTCCAGCCGATTAGTACAGCCCAAAAAATGACAGTAACTGACCATTTTCGGCAGCAATAATCAGCAAAATAGTATGCAAGTTTCGTTCGGTTCAGTGGCATTGTTTACATTCAGTGTCGCCAATACACAAAACACTATTAAAGAATGCAGATAATGTCCAGTGTTTCTGTTGTTAAACATCAAAAATGTGAAGAAATGTTATCTGTGACTACTGAATGATTTATGGTGCCACGCATAGTTTAAGTATAAACTGCTGATTTTCTGGGATTTTTATGCACAACGGACTCAGGGGATAGTGCAAAAACAAAATAACAATAACCAGTAAGCAGCATTTTTGTGGGTGAAAATGCTTTATTAATGAGAGAGGTGAGAGTAGAATGACCAGGCTGGTGCAATCTCACAGAATGGCAACAGTATGTGAAATAACCACATGTTACATCAGTTCTTTGCTGAGGAACATCTCTGAACACTCATCAAACGTTAAAGTACATGGGACAGCAGTAGATGACCTTTTTTTCTGAGGCTTCCAAGCACAGGTACTATTCCATGCCATTGTGGGCACTTGCTGACTACAACTGGACTATAGATGTTGTCTGGATGTTACTGGCCCTCATTCAGATTGGTTCTACAATGGGTTTCAACACAAAAAGCCAACCAGTCATTTTGGGATGTTTAGAAAGAGATCTAATATAAATGCTTTTAAATCAACATGGTCAGAATTCAGAGATCAACCTAAGTGGATAACAATATGTTGCATAACAATAACGATGTAGCCTATTTTGCAGTAGCCTCTACCACACACACACACACACACATTTAAATACAAAAAAAAAAAAAATCCAGGTTAAACGGGTGGGTTGACTGAAACACGGGAGGTGTGGTTTCCAAAGAAATTCGACACTGTGAACGAAGTTGAGTGTGGATTTAAAGAGATGCTGCAGGCTGTCCCATATAGGGGGAACCGAGTCTCCCCGGCACACTGATGGTCGTTAAACTGCATTTATGAACGTGATTACAGATGCTTTGGAATCTATGGATGAGCATTCGCAAAAACATTACTGTCACAACACTTGCATTCCTCAGTACTGAAACTTTTAGCAAGTCTGCAGAAAAGCTGAGTGAGCGCTCATTCGCTGGATACAGAATCTCAGGTAATCATTCAAAAGTATAACTTAATAAAAATAGACACTTTTTAATTAGTTGTCAGTCATGATCAGTTGTTCTGCATGTGTTGATTCGAGGCTGATACCTTTTAACGAATAACTGGTTCAAAGTGTAATTACTGGTATTATTGTACCTGACACCGTCAATCAGAGACTGTTTGTCTTATATCCCCATTTCTTAGTGTACTTTATGCAGCAGCAAAATAACAGATTATTTGTTATTTAGCACGGTGTTTATCATCCTATGTACAGCTTGCATTGATTCTGCGTTATATTTTAATTGTTAGTCTATTCTAGACGCCATAGGTCAGACTGACTTACCTTTTTTTTTACTTTTTTTAAGTAAAAATAGTTTTTAAGCTTGTCATACCGTTGCTCTCATTGGCTCATTGTAGGCTAATAGCGGTCTCAAATTCGGAATTTGAATCGGATCTTTTGAACGAATCGATTCTTTTAGATTAGTTGAAAAAATTGATCCTTTTGAACAATTTGCTCACACGACTGATTCGATCCTTGAGTTAATTCACCTGACTCAATGAACCGAGATGTCTTTCGGACTTCGTAATGAGCCAAGAGCATCTTTGTAGTAAACTGATTTAAAAGCTGCATTCAGTTTTATTTCATTGCTCTCATTGGCTCATCGTAGGCTAATAGCAGTCTTAAATTTGTAAACGAATTATTCTGTTTAATCGGATCTTTTAAATGAATCAAGGTTATGAATCAGATTTTTTTAAGTGAATCGAAAATTAATTGTTTTGAACAATTTGCTCTCATGACTGATTTGGTCCTCGAGTCAACTCACCTGATTCAGTGAACCAAGATTTGTTTCTTTCTGTCAAATTCGTAATTAGCTGAGAGCATCTTTGAAGTGAACCGATTTAAGAGCCCCATTCAGTTTCATTTCATTGCTCTGACTGGCTCATTGTAGGCTAATAGCTGTCTCAAATTCATGAACGAATCGTTCATTTGCATCGAATCATTTAAATGAATTGAGTCTTTTAGATGAATCGGTAAATTAATCATTTTTAACTAATTGCTCAAACGACTGATTTGGTCCTCGAGTCAACTCACCTGACTTAAACCAAGATTTGTGTCTTTCAGTCTAATTTGTAATGAGATGAGAGTGTATTTGTAATGAAACCGATTTAATTTATAATTAGTTAAGAGCGTCTTTGTTATGAGCCAATTTAAGTACTGTGTTCAGTTTCATTTCGTTGCTCTCGTTGCAGGATAATAACTATCAAATTCAAGAACGAATTGTTCCTTTGAAACAAATTTTTTCAACGAATCGAAGTTATGAACCGGATCTTTTAAGTGAATCAAAAAATGAATTGTTTTAAACAATTTGCTCACATGACTGATTCGGTCATTGAGTCAACTCACTTGACTCAATGAACTGAGATTTGTGTCTTTTGGACATCGTAATGAGCTAAGAGCATCTTTGTAGTGAACCGATTTAACGATGAGCTGAGAAGTAAGTTACTTTAAAATCTGAATATCAGAATTGTAAATTAAACATAACGGAAATATGGTTATTAATTGATTTCACTGCCGTTTCATCAGGCTACGGAATTTAAATTTTTAGTACATATTATGTTTTTAAACATCTAAAATACATTTTAGGATGAGATGTATTCGTAAAGTAAACTCATATTTAGGTTTGTGTTAAATATTCTGGTTTTATTAGCTGAATAAAATCATATATTTTATTAACTTTTAGATTAGGCTGCAACAAACTGAATTAAATACTTAATATATCGATTCAGTTCTTTGTGAGTCTAATTTCCCACTAGTTTTAAATGCAAAACAAGTGCCTTGTTCTATTTGTACCCTCCCTTCATCTCCAAAATTACGTTAGTGTCTATTTTTATTAGTGGTATACTCCTAGTAATGTTCCAAAGGCTTAGATGAATTTTCATATTGTTTTTGTATTTTTATTCTAAGGCAACCGTTCCTTCATATCCTTCTCTTTTGTTGTACCCATTTAATTTATCAGCTTTATTTCCTAAAAAGCTCTTGCTCTTCTCTTCAGATACCCTCAGACCCTCAGAAATCATCAAAACTCATCCACCATGGGTCACTTAACTTTTGCATTACTGAGGGTTCTCTCTCTCCTTCTGGTGACTCAGAGTGTGTTTGCCATGGTGCTGTTTAATGCCACAGATCTTGGCATTCTCTTGGAGAAGTACCTGGATGATGATGGAGACTGGATGGTGGAGAAACAGCGAAGCAAGAGGGCCATTACTGCCAGTGACATGCAAGCAATCCTGGACCTTCACAACAAACTCCGGGGGCAGGTCTACCCACAGGCTTCAAATATGGAATACATGGTAAAACACCTCTACATTGCTACAAATGATGGAGTATGGTGAATAACACATATTAGAAAGAATTATCTACTCAACTTGGTGTGTGTACATAATACAACTTTGCAATCAGTTTGTATCATATTTTAGGATAAATCACTCAGAGGACAGAATGTATTCAGATAATTATGTATAACAAGAGGCTTTAGAAATCCATGTGTCAAGTTTGCAGTAGGCTTTATCAAAATGTTCTGACTGGAGAACAGTATAAATGGTGTCTGTCTTAAAAAAAAAAATGCTAACATTTAATTAGCTGGTCTTTGTTTGCAAAGTGAATGGTGGGGTTCCAAAAGTTTATGAGAAAAAAAGAATGAAAAGGGATGATATTATTACACAGAGTTGGTGTCATTGCAGGACAGAAATAAAGTAACAGAATATTATGCATATTTGAAAGTTGCATAAACTTCACTGAACTTTGATGCTTGTGGCATAATTACGTCCTGATATCTTTGCTCAAGCATTGTCAGTTTTCAGCGGGCTGTTTAACAGAGGACCACACACTTGCAGACACTCACCACCAACCGTACTTTAGTCTGCATGAAAAGCACATACATTGTTCTGTCTGAGGGTTCATTGTCGAAATGGAAGAAAGTATTATTCCCATTATTCTTCCAGACAGTCTGTGAAATGGACAAATAACCCCTTCAGCACAAAGTTGACTCATGGATATATAACCAGCAGAATGGCAGCATCTGAGGTGTTGTAAAACAAATACAGTTAAATATTGTTTCAGAATCAGTGTTTCCTCATGCTTAGTTTGGCTGGCATATCACCAAACATTACAAAGCCCTCAGCTCCTAAGAGGTATTAAAGGGATAGTTCACTCAAAAATTAACATTTTGTCTTCATTTACACCCTCATGTTGACACATTCTTCAAAAACTTGCTTTAAAACAAGTCTGATTTGGAACTGTATAACAGAATTTACATTTTAGGAGAAACTGGTTCACCCAAAAATCTAAATTACCCCATGATTTACTCACTGTCAAGCCATCCTAAGTGTATATGACTTTGTACTTTCATACGAATACTGTCAGAGTTATATTAAAAAATGTCCTGGCTCTTCCAGGCTTTATAATGGCAGTGAATGGCTGTTGAGGCTGTTGAGAAGTCCAAAAAAGTGCATCCATTTATCATTAAAGTGCTCCACACAGCCATATGGGGTTAATAAAGGCTTTTTTTGAAGCAATGTGTTGTGTAAGAAAGTGTTGTGTCATTCCAGCGGATGACATTGGACGTTTGGACATTGGACAGTTTCTAAAATTTTAAATATGGATATCTGTCTTAGACAAAGCCTTTATTAATACCCAGAGCAGTGTGGAGCACTTTTTATGATGGAAGGATGCACTTTTTTGGGCTTCAAAATCTCAACACCGATTCACTAGCATTACAAAGCTTGGAATAGCCAGGACATTTTTTAATATGCAGCCCTGGACCACAAAACCAGTCATAAGGGTCATTTTTATGAAATTGAGATTTATACATCTGAAAGCTGAATAAATAAGCTTTCCATTGATGTATGGTTTGTTAGAATATTTGGCTGAGATACAAATTTGAAAATCTGGAATCTAACGCTGCAAAAAAATCTAAATACTGAGAAAATCCTCTTTAAAGTTGTCCAAATGAAGTTCTTAGCAATGCATATTACTAATTAAAGTTATGTTTTGATATGGTAAGAAAATGTACAAAAAATATCGCCATGGAACCTGATCTTTGCTTAATATCATATAATTCTTGGCATAAAATAAAAATCTATAATTTGACCCAACCAAATGTGTTTTTGGCTATTGCTACAAATATACCCACGCTACTTAAAGGAACACTCCACTTTTTTTGAAAATAGGCTCGTTTTCCAACTCCCCTAGAGTTAAGCAGATGAGTTTTACAGTTTTTGAATCCATTCAGCCAATCTCCGGGTCTGCCATTAGCACTTTTAACATAGTTTAGCATAAATCACTGAATCAGATTAGACCATTAGCATCTCAATAAGATTTTCAATAGTTTTCACATTTAAAACTTGACTCTTCTGTAGTTACATTGTGAACAAAAACCGACAGAAACCGGCAAACCTGGAGATCAGCTGAATGGATTCAAAAATGGTCAAATTTATCTGTTTAACTCTAGGGGAGTTGGAAAATTAGCTGAGTCCTTTAAAAATGTTCCTTTAAAGGATTACTCCACCCCAAAATGAAAATGTTGTCATTAATCACTTACCCCCATGCTGTTTCAAAACCGTAAAAGCTTTGTTCATCTTTGGAAAACAATATAAGATATTTTGGATGAAAATCAGGAGCTTTGTGGCTGTCCCATTGATTGCCAAGTAAATAACACTGGCAAAGCCCAGAAAAGTATGAAAATAGTCCATCTGCCATCAGTGGTTCAACCATAATTTTACAAAGCTATGAGAATACTTTTGTACACAAAGAAAACAAAAATAACTACTTTATTCAACAATTTGTCTCCTCCACATGGTTTTGTGGTCCAGGGTCAACTTGGTTTGCATGTAACTCCGATTGTATTCGTCTGAAAGGAGAAAGTCATATACACCTAAGATGGCTTGAGGGTGAGTAAATCATGGGGTAACTTTTCCTTTTGGCATGAACCAACCCTTTTAATCTACTTCTGTCAATGTTGTTCATTTGAATTGAAACTAAATAAACAAAATTATCTCGACTGAATAACTTTAGTAGCTTTATACGAATACATTTCCTACTTGAATGCTGATTTTAAATGGTCTAGCAAGGAGATAAACATTGGCACACACTAAACAAACTGGTACCATGAGACTAATACAGTCCAAACTCTTAGATCAGGAAAAAATAAGTGGTGCATGGCCCTCTTGAACACTAAGACCCATTTATATTTCAACTTTACAGAAAGACGGGTAGTGCTTTTAGAGATGCCTTGCAGGGTTTGTTAACTGGGTGTAGAGAGTGGAGTTTGGGCAGCTCAGCAGTGTGAGAGTAATAGGAATGGTGTGATGGATGTGGAGACATGGAATGTGATGAGCCTCTTATAATACCAGATTCAGAATTCTAGGCAAAACAGCAGAATTCCAGACTAAAGCAGGGAAATCAAGCAATCAACAGGCACACATACTCTGCACAGCGGCTGCTTTGACTCTACATTTCTCATTTAATACTTTCCCTCTCAAGCTCCTGAGGGACGTTGGAATTTTTTTACTTTCTTGGAATTTGACCAGATGACAAAAAACGTGCAGCTGATGAGGTGTCAAATGAAGTAAACAATGGTGTGTGAAAGAGTGTGAGTGTCTGCACTGACGGGGATGTGTTTTCCTTTACCGGTCCTGTCTAAGTGCGGTCGGATTCTTGGGGGCCTCCCCTACTGAGAACACTGTGCAAACAGAGTCAGTTTACCCTTTTTCATTTACAGATTTTGCAGGATACACCATTCACTGGTGGAAATGTGCAAGTCAGTGCAATCAGTACTCACTGCAGTTCAGTTTGGGATTTTGGCCAATGAACAATTGTGGTTTAGAAGTGATTGATTTGGTTGTATACGTGATTTAGTACACCTGAAGTCATCAATATTCATGTGCTAGTTGATTATTTCTAATATTTCTGCTGTAAAATCCTCCAAAACTGGCCCTATCCACTCTTATTGTAGTCTCTTATTTTTGAAAAGAAATTTAGGAAATAATCAAAATGCTGTCATTGAGCCTAACTTGTATTGAATGTAGAATGTTCCTTTATCGCTACAGTATAAAGACCCACTTTGATGGGTGGCTTAGCAAGCCAAGCAGACATCCAGTTGGCAGGTGCTCACTTCAAGGATTAATGTCTCAGGCAATTGTTTCAGCTATTTTAGGGACCTCATTGGGCCAGGTTTACCGCTGGACTGTGCTTTGGGACTTCCCAGGGAAAAAAGTGTAACATGTATGGGCAGCGACAGGGCAGATAAGTCCCCCATCGCCCCCGCCACAAGTTTGGCTCCGGTTTCTCTCCAACCTTGAGTTTTGTATGCTTTCCATTCAAGGTGAAAGTGCTGTTTTACTTTTCCAGAATAATGAGATGTTTGTGTTAAACAGGAAAATATGGGTCAGATGGACAGAAAAAAAACAGTTACATTTTTGAGTGGCCTTGAATGATGTAGCATGCAACCAAAACTTGCAACACAGAGCAGGAACTACAGAAACAAAGACATATGGAGAACATTATTGTGTCTAAGAAATCACTGTGCCTTTTGAATCAGGGCACAAGAAAAATAAACCAGGAGGTGGACCAGAAAGAAACCCGGTTCTTGCTCTTAAAGGGATAGTTACTGCAAAAATGAAAATTCTCTCATTAATTGCTCGCCCTGTGTTGCTCCAAACCTGTAAGACCTTTGTTCCTCTTCAGAACATAAATTTAGGTATTTTTGATGAAATCCAAAAGCTTTCTGACACTGCATAGACAGCCATGATGTTCAAGGCCATGAAAATTAGTAAGGACATTGTTTAAATAGTCCATGTGACATCAGTGGTTCAACCGTAATATTACGAAGCTATTAGAATACTTTTTTGTGTGCAAAGTAACAACTTTTTTCCACAATTTCTACTTTTTCAGTGTCACATGGACCATTTGATCCTACCTGATCTCATAAAAAAAAAGTACATCACTGCAGTTTCCAACAAAAATGTCCACTACTTTTCGCATACAATTATGATTATAGCTTCATTTGTTGCGTTTGCTGTCTATTCAGGCCCGGAAAGCTTAATTTGTGTTCCAAAGATGAAAAAAGGTCTTACAGGTTTGGAACGACATGAGGGTGAGTAATTAATGACAGCATTTTCATTTTTGGGTGAACTATCTCTTTAAGGCAAGACAATGCAGGTGAATAGGGTAAAAAAATGAACGAATAATTATCGCCTTACTTACTCAGTTGATTGATTACAATGATAATTGCAACCATTTTTTATATTACCATTTTTCTGAAATGTTAGGTTTAAATATGCAAATGAGACATTATTTAATGAAATATTGATTTAATTTATTTGCATACATTTCTAGAATCAAAATATAAACACTGGATGGAGTCAGTTTTAAAATTCTTGTTTAATTTTTTCAACATATTAGAGTCATTTTTCGTTTTTACAGAGGGAATTATGGGTATCTAATTTTTGTCACTCCATAATTCAGAAAATACTTAGAATAGACAGAGAACAATATATTTTCACAATCTGGGGGGAATAAAATGTTGTATATAATAAAGCTTACTCAAATGGAGATTTATGGTTCAGTGTAGGAGAAAAAAAATAATATTGTGAAAATGGCCTTTAAAATGATGTATTGTAATTGAAATGTATTGATACCAATAGATAAAGTTCTATAAAAGAAACACTTAACAGTGTATTTTGGATGTTTTCTTGATTTACTAATAAAAAAAAAAAACCTTTATGAAAAACCAAAAAGCCTAAAATCTCAAACTTGACAGGTGTGTGAAAAAACTGTGTTTTTGCCTGCAGTGTCTCTCATTAACCTACAAAAACTGTCATACTATTACTGACTATAACAGCCTTTGACTTTCACAGGACTAAATTTGTTTCCTGTTAATCACCTTCTAACCAGGTCATAATCGTAACTACATATACAAAGCGTTAGGGATTAAACAGCTTTGTGTAGCGGTCTACTTGCCGCCCGTTTCCACTTGAATCTCAGCCATGACTCTGTGTTTCTTTTAGGTGTGGGACACTGAACTGGAGCGGAGCGCTCAGGAATGGGCTGAGACGTGTCTGTGGGAACATGGCCCAGCTGGCCTGCTGCCTCAGATTGGTCAAAACCTAGGAGTGCACTGGGGAAGGTCTGAATGTGCTTTGGTGTTTTATAGCAATGTGAGCTTACTAGTCAACTCTTTAAGTTGAACTTCTATACAGCTAGAATTACTGTTCAAACTGTTCAAAAGTTTGGGGTTATTAATTATCTTGAGACTTAAAGAGGTCTCAAGATAGAGCCTTGAGGGACCTCACAATTTTTTTTTAAGTAAGTCTCTTGTGCTCACCTGCATTTATTTGTTTAAAAATACAGCAAAAACGTAAATAGATTAAAGTAAATTAAATGTATTTTATTTCTAATGACAAAGCTGAATTTCAGCAGCCATAACGCCAGTCTTCAATGTCACATGATCCTTCAGAAACCAGAAAACACTTATTATTATTTTCAGAGTTAAAAACAGTTGTGCTGTTTGATATTTCAAGGAAAATGTCATGCTTTTCTCAGGATTATACCTTTGTATGTCTTTACTGTAACTTTTAATTCCTTTTAATGCATTCAGTAAAAATATTAATTTCTTTAAAAAACATCTTGCTGACCCCAGAATGGTAGTGTATGACTAACATGTATTTAAATTAAACTAGCAAAATGTTATATTTACATTAGTCTCAGTGTCAGATGGCACACCCAAAGACCACCCACAAGCTGTTCACTGACAGCTTGATGCATATTGCATATAAAACTGGAGATTGCTTTTTAGATCTGGCAAACCATAATCCGGTTGGCTGGCTTTACACAGCTTTGGTCAGTAAGGGCAGACAGTATTTTTTTTTATCAGTCCACCTGGAAATGAAGTCATGTTTACAAAGTACCATGCTGATACAGTGAGCGGTTTTGAAAAACCTTTAAAGTTGGTGTCAACAGATCTTTAAAAGATACTGGCACTTGAGATATTTTCTACCAATGTTTGAGGAACCTTTTAGCAATTTAACTAGATATCTAGATATCTAAGTATTCATATTTGTTTTCTGAGTTATGTCTGTGAGTCTACCATGCTGGACTATTATTGTTATGTATATTTCAGCATAAGACACTTCTTTTAAAAACTAGCCCCAAAATTTTAAACAGTGGTGTATATGTCAACTAACTTTTGGCTTTATATTGCTTTACTTCAATTAAGGCTATTACTAATGATGCTTTTTTTAATATTCACCCCAGATATCGTCCACCTACTTCTCATGTACAAGCCTGGTATGATGAGGTCAAAGACTACTCGTTCCCATACCCCCAGGAATGTAACCCTCACTGCCCTTTTAGGTGCAGTGGTCCAGTCTGTACCCACTACACTCAGGTAGATATACAGTAATAACATACCTCATAAGCACATCACATGTTTATTTAGGTGCAAACCCATTTATGGATTTGACAGATCTGAAAACAATTCAGAAATGTATGGGAAGTCACTGAAGGACTTCTTTTACCATTGTAATATGTGCTCTGATTTTGGTTGTCAGCACTTCAGCTGCAGCCTTTTTAAATAGTTTGGAGTCTAACCGGGGGTTTTGGAGAACACCAGACAAGGAAGCATTGAAGCGCTTCAGTCTGCTAGCAGTGAACATGAGTGCCAATATCTGTGTGCCTTTTTGACAATGATTTTAGATGTTAGAAAGCAATTGTTATCCCTGTAAATTATGTAGTAGCATATTAAAGGAACAGTATGTCATTTTGCCGCTAGAGGGCGCATATTCAAAACAAACAAAGGCTTAGTTTGATTAAGTGTGTCATCATGGAAGTTGTTGTCTTCATCCTGATGGAATCCAACTGGACTCAGGCAGAAATCATGTTCATATCATCATCATGTTCTTAGCATAGATATTTTTTTGACTTTTCTGTAGTTACTTTGTGTACTTAGTCCGTCAGAAAAAGATATTACACAACGCCTGAAAATAGTCCACAGCTATTTTACTATCAGTTTAGTGGCTTAGTGCCGGTCACATTGGAAGTTAGCTAGGGACTATTTTCAGGTGACCCGGAGATCGGCTGAATGGATTATTTGTATATAAAACTCTTCTGTTTGACTCTAGGAGAGTTGGAAAATAGCCTATTTTCAAAAATAGTGGAGTGTTCCTTTAACGTTAATGTAGTATGAAGCAGGGTGGTATGGAAGCCTGTTTCCACCACAATTCTGAGAAATAAGCTTGCAATTCTAAGATTCTAGGAAATAAACTTGCAAAAAAAAAAAAAAAAAATGCAATTCTGAGACAAACTTGCATTTCTGAGAAATAAACTTGCAATTCTAAGAAATAAATGTATAATTCTGGGAAATAAACTTGCAATTCTAAGAAATAAATGTATAATTCTGGGAAATAATCTTGTAATTTTGAGAAATAAATTCGCAATTCTAAAAC
Organism: Cirrhinus molitorella; assembly: GCA_033026305.1. NCBI lineage: Eukaryota > Metazoa > Chordata > Actinopteri > Cypriniformes > Cyprinidae > Cirrhinus > Cirrhinus molitorella. The sequence continues at coordinate 14,241,340 of CM065140.1, forward strand.
ATAAACTCACAATTCTGAGAAAAAACGTACAATTCTGACACATTAACACGCAATTTCGAGAAATAAACTAGGAATTCTGAAAAATAAACTCGCTGTTCTGAGGCAAACTCTCAATTCTGCAAAATAAACTTGCAATTCTGAGATTCTAGGAAATAAACTTGCAATTCTGAGACAAACTTGCATTTCTGCAAAATAAACTTGCAATTCTGAGACAAACTCAAAATTCTGAGACAAACTTGCATTTTTGAGACATAAACTTGCAATTCTGAGACAAACTCTAAATTATGAGACAAACTTACATTTCTGAGAAATAAACTCACAATTCTGAGACATAAACTCTGAATTCTGAGAAATAAACTTGCAAGTCTGCAAAATAAACTTGTAATTCTGAGACAGACTCACTTCTGAGAAATAAACTCACAACTCTGAGAAATAAACTTGCAATTCTGAGACATAAACTCTGAATTCTGAGACATAAACTCTGAATTCTGAGAAATAAACTTGCAATTATGCAAAATAAAATTGTAATTCTGAGACAAACTTAATTCTCAGAAATAACCTCACAATTCTGAGACATAAATTTGCAATTCTGAGAAATAAACTAGGAATTCTGAAAAATAAACTTGCAATTCTGAGATTCTGGGAAATAAACTTGCAATTCTAAGACAAACTTGCATTTCTGAGAAATAAAATTGCAATTCTGAGACAAACTCAAGATTCTGAGACAAACTTGGATTTCTGAGAAATAAACTTGCAATTCTGAGACAAACTCTAAATTCTGAGACAAACTTACATTTCTGAGAAATAAACTCAATTCTGAGATATAAACTTGCAATTCTTCAAAATAAACTCGTAATTCTGAGACAGACTAAATTCTGAGAAATAAACTCACAATTTTGAGACATAAACTTGCAATTCTGAGACATAAACTCTGAATTCTGAGAAATAAACTTGCAATTATGCAAAATAAACTCGTAATTCTGAGACAGACTCAATTTTGAGACATAAACTTGCAATTCTGAGACATAAACTCTGAATTCTGAGAAATAAACTTGCAATTATGCAAAATAAACTCGTAATTCTGAGACAGACTCAATTCTGAGAAATAAACTCACAATTCTGAGACATAAACTTGCAATTCTGAGACATAAACTCTGAATTCTGAGAAATAAATTTGCAATTCTGCAAAATAAACTCGTAATTCTGAGACAGACTCAATTCTGAGAAATAAACTCACAATTCTGAGACATAAACTTGCAATTCTGAGACATAAACTCTGAATTCTGAGAAATAAACTTGCAATTATGCAAAATAAACTCATAATTCTGAGACAGACTCAATTCTGAGAAATAAACTCGCAATTCTGAGACATAAACTCGCAATTCTGCAAAATGAAGTCAGACTCAATTCTGGGAATCAACTCGCAATTCTGAGACAAAAACTTGCAATTCTGAGAAAAAAACGTACAATTCTGACACATAAACTCACAAGTTTGAGAAATAAACTTGCAATTCTGAGACATAAGCTCGCAATTCTGTGAAATAAACTCGCAATTCTGAGACATAGACTCGATTCTGGGAAAAAACCTTACAATTCTGAGACATAAACTCGTAATTCTAAGACTAACTCACATTTCTGAGAAATAAACTTGCATTTCTAAGACATAAACCCGCAATTCTGAGAAATAAACTCAAAATTCTGACAAAATAAACTTGTAATTCTGAAAACATACCAGTCTCCACCCCCCTCCCCCTCAAAATTTGACTTTGAAACTTGGAATTGGGAGTTCATATCTTACAATTCACAGTTTTTATCTCACAATTCTAACAATTCTAAAACAAGGCCACTGGAACGTTTGCTAATGAGAAACAAGCTGCTCAAAAGAATTAGAGCTTTTATTATGGCACAGTTGACCGCTTCTGCTCTTTCTGGTCATGCGTATGTGGGGTAAAGACTTGGGGTCATTGTAAGGACAAGAGAGACAAGACGACCCATGCAAAATGTTTGAATAACACACATATTCATGTGTTAAAGATAATTCCTAAAGCAGTTAAAGGATAGATTTATTTAAGGCAGTTATGTTTGACTGACAGTTTTTCTTTCTTACTCTTTCCAGCTTGTTTGGGCAACTAGTAGTCGAATTGGCTGTGCGATCAATGTGTGCTACAACATGAATGTGTGGGGCCAGATCTGGGCGAAAGCTGTTTATCTGGCGTGCAACTACTCACCAAAGTGAGTTACTTATTCATTATTCTTCATTTATTATTAAATACTGCACTCATTCTCTGTCATTTATATTACGATAGATTGTCAATGCTGTTTGTCCTTGTGTGTGTTTTGTCCTTTGCAGAGGTAACTGGTGGGGATATGCCCCATATAAGCCTGGAGCCCCTTGCTCTGCCTGTCCACCCAGCTATGGAGGAATGTGCAAAGAAAACCTTTGTTATAAAGGTTTGTTGTGTGCTTTTAATACAGTACCTTCTAACATTGTCCATACATACACTACTGTTCAAAGTTTTGGAGTCAGTATAATAACCTTACCGACCCCAAACTTTTGAATAGTGATGTATTAATAATTTATAGATTGCTTGTTGAATAGCATCAAAGATACCGTAACTTGATCCAGGCAAAATATGACTGCTCATTTCTCTGTTTCACTTTCAGGTGAGGGAACAAATAGACAAAGCCCACGAGAGGAAACAGACGAAAGAAATTCTATAGAACCAGAGACTCCTCATAGCCCTGGGCCCCGTTTACAGGCCCCAAGTCCAACCAGACGCCCAAATGCAGTTGTGAGCAATGAGCAGATGTGTAAGCTGTTCTCTGATTGTACATTCCAGCTCCATGAAATAAAAGTTGTGCTTGAAAAACTCCTTTGTAATCTAAAAATTAATTTTCTGAATGTGACTGCACACAAAAATTGCTTGCACGCAAACGTATTTCTGTTTAACTCTGATTGTTTTGATGTTCGCCAGGCATGGATCTGTCGATCTGTTTTTTTTTTCTTTAAACATATATTTAATGTTGCAAGTCACTTTTGTGCAGCAGGGAGGTTTTTTTGTTCTCATAATGTGATCTCCCTGCTGAGTGTGTTTGCTTTGGGGACGATGAATACTTGTGGGTTTTAAATTGCTTCCTTTGCTGAAAGCGGGTTTGGACTGAAAGCTGAGATCTCCTGCTGTTGGCCACCATGAGCTCCTGCTGGAATTCCACAGCTTGCTTTTACAGAACTCCAGGAACAGAGCTGTGCATTTCTGCAGCGCTGCGGAACTATAGAGCATATCTGAACATAAATGAACCACCTGTGTTTTATTCTGCTTTGTTGCGCAGCCCAGATTGTGACATGTGACACAAAGCTAAGAGACCAGTGTAAAGGCACCACATGCAATAGGTAAAATAAAAAAATATATGCCATGTATGTCACATAGCCATTTTCATGATAATAATTCAAATTTTCACTCCAGTTTCTGCAATTAATTTTCAAAATTATTTTTTTTTTCCATCTGTAAAGGTACGAGTGTCCTGCTGGTTGTTTAGACAGCATGGCGAAAGTGATTGGAACAGTGTATTATGACATGGTAAGCCTGGCATAAAGACATTTTTTCAGTTTATCCTGTCACGTATAGTCTAAACTTTTCATACTGACAATATCTTCGCCCTCAGCAATCCAGTATTTGCCGGGCAGGCATTCATTACGGTGTCATTGACAACGATGGAGGCTGGATGGATGTCACAAGACAGGGCAGAAAGGACTTCTTCATCAAATCATACAAAAATGGGCTTCAGTCCCTTGGGTAAGCAATCTGTTCAAGATTGACTTTCATGCACGTTAGAGACAACTCCATCTAACATGATGAAAATGTTACAGGAAATACCAGAGTGCCAATGCCTTCACAGTATCCAAAGTATCAGGTAAAAGACAATTTAGAATATATTTAATGGTTCTCTGTAATAATTGATTTTGATTGGTCAGTTGTGTCATTCGGCAGTAAGATATTTTATATAATAAAGTAATAATCATAAAGTGTATATAAATTTGCCCCAAAAAATCCTACATGGTTATGCTAGTTTCACGCCTTTTTGTATAATTGTGCATTTTTTTCACATATAATAAAATAATTTACATATAAGTATTTATTTCATCAGTATTACGTTCCCCGTCTGTCGTTCACGTTCGACGTTGTGTCGAAGTGACGACTAGGGGTCGCTCTTGAGAGCCCGAATACCTCTGACAGCTTTGAGCCCGCTCCGCCCCGGAGATCCGGGCATAAGAGGGGGGGGCTAGGCAACACTCATTGTTCTGTTTCTTCGGAGCCGAATGCAGCGTCTCTTCATTGAGAAGCAGCGTTACTCACCTCTCTCGTCGTTGGATCTACGGCACGGGCAGCGGTCTCTTCCTTCTCGAACGCAGTAGCAGTGAGAGTCCCCTGGGTGCTTCGACGGCGAATCTTGAAGAGCAGATTTCCTCTTAATAAAATCTAAAGAGCAAATTTCTCTAAAAGAGTGCAGACACGGTGGGTTTGTGTGTTTACTATGCCTTTCCTTCCGTGTCCTTCTGGTTGCGGCTTCTTTCTCTCCCAAAACGATCGGCACGAGCTCTGTCTTCAATGTTTGGGTCGTGACCATGCTGAAGCAGCGTTCGGCGAGGGCGGATGTCCTGCTTGCGAGGACATGCCCCTCAGCACACTTCGTTCGCGAGTCGCGTTCTTTACTAAAAGACCGCGGCTCGCATCAACCGCTCCCGCGGCTCGTCCTTCTACTTCCGGGTACGAGGCTGCCGCGGCGCGTGTTGATGAAGAGCGAGAGAGCGCGAGCGTTTCGCCGGGTAATTCCCCGCGTCCCTCGCGCTCTGTGTGTCTGCCGGTCGAGCTTTCGGATGACTTTGAAAACTCGTCTCAGTACGGGTTGGATTGGTTATTCGGGGCTCCTGCGGGGGAGGAAGAAGTGTCTGCAGCATCGGAGAGTGGGCAGCCATCTGAAGCAGACGCGCTGTCTGAGGCACCCGCTGCGGGGGCGGGTTCTCAGTCAGTAGCAGACGCGGAAATGGCGGCCATGCTCGAACGGGCGGCCAAAGCAATCGGGATTGAGTGGAAGTCTCCGCCCCGTCCTGAGCGCTCACGGCTGGATGATTGGTATCTGGGTAACGACCGTGGTTCTCGGCCACGTTCTACCCCAGTTCCTTTCTTCCCGGAAGTGCATGAGGAACTGACTAAGTCGTGGAAGGCTCCTTTTTCAGCCAGAACGCGTCTTAACGGTTCTTCCTCTCTCACCACCCTCGATGGAGGTCCAGCGAAGGGGTATACGGAGGTTCCCGCCGTGGAGCGTGCGATCGCGGTGCATCTTTGCCCGCAGACCGCCGCCACCTGGCGGGACCGCCCAAAACTCCCGTCCAGGGCATGTAAGGCTTCTTCCGCTCTCGTGGGGAAGGCTTATGCTGCTTCTGGACAAGCTGCGTCCGCCCTTCACGCTATGGCCGTCCTGCAGGTCTATCAGGCCAAGGTTCTTAGCGAGTTGCACGAGGGTGTTCCCAAACCAGAGCTTTTGCAGGATCTGCGCTCGGCGACTGACTATGCTCTACGAGCTACGAAGGTCACGGCGCAGGCTCTGGGGAGGGCGATGTCCACTATGGTGGTCCAGGAGCGCCACCTTTGGCTGAATCTGGCGGAAATGAAGGACGCTGAGAAGGTTCGCTTTCTTGACGCCCCCATTTCTCAGGCTGGTCTCTTTGGCGACACTGTCGAGGAATTTGCACAGCAGTTCTCCGCAGTGAAGAAACAGACGGAGGCTATCAAACACATCTTGCCTCGTCGGGCGCCGCCCCCCGGGCCCGCACCCCCGAGGCAGCAGCCTCCGCCTGTTTCACGCCGAGGACGACCGCCTTCCAGACCGGCTCAGGGCCCGCCACAGGCTGGTCCTGCACCTAAACCAGCCTTGCGGTCGAGCTCTCGCAAGAAGGTGGCGCCGTTAGCTCAGTCTCAGGCCGCTAAGAACCCTCGTCAGGCTTCGAAGCGTTCCTGAAACGAGCAGCCCGGAGGAGAGAGATCTGCTGACCTGTCTGGATCCACACTCGGCGAGGGGACGAGTGTGGGTTTCGGCTCCACCCCGGCTGTCTGCCTCTCGGCAGACGGCCACCACATGGTCAATAAAAGAGCAATTTTCTTCTCTGGGCGAAAAAATCTATGTGACTGCATCCCTCCGGGGTACCCAGCCACTAAAACATGTCAAAGCATGCTCAACCGCAGGGCCTGCGCTTCGGCATGCTTTGACGAATCAAGTGCATCCATCAGTCGATCCCCTGAGCTCAGGCGATCTTCTGATGGATCCTTGTCTGTCGGTTCCGATGGTCGATCCTCCCATGGCTGGGTCCCTCCGGGGTACCCAGCCACCAAAACACATCAAAGCATGCTCAACCGCAAAACTTGCGCTTCTGCATACTTTGACAGAGAAACAAGCGCATCCGTCAGTCGATCCCCTGAGCTCAGGCGATCTTCTCACGGATCCTTGTATGTCGGTTATGGCGATCAAAGCACCTTGTGTCCTCCGGGACAGCACGCCCCCGAACAAAGGGCTTTCACCACAACTCAGTCACACCGTACCCACCCGAGGTACGTCGGTGGTCCCCCTGAGACCGTTGGCAGAGAGTTTTACAGCTTGGCTCGAGATACCCAACCTCTCTCGCTGGCTTCTCAGAACCATCCGACTCGGCTATGCTATCCAATTCGCACGCAACCCGCCCAAGTTCAGCGGCATCTTCTCTACCGCGGTTCGGGACGAGAATGCTGCGGTTCTTCGGGCGCAGATCGCGACCCTTCTGGCGAAGGACGCGATAGAGCCGGTCCCCTCGGCCGACATGAAGAAAGGGTTCTACAGCCCCTACTTCATTGTACCCAAGAAAGGTGGCGGTTTAAGACCAATCCTGGATCTGGGGATTCTGAATCGGGCCCTTCACAAGCTCCCCTTCAGAATGCTAACGCTCAAACGCATTCTCACGTGCATCAGATTCCAGGATTGGTTTGTGGCGATAGACCTGAAAGACGCGTACTTTCATGTCTCGATTCTTCCAAGACACAGGCCCTTCCTGCGGTTTGCCTTCGAAGGTCGAGCATTTCAGTACAAAGTCCTTCCATTTGGGCTCTCCCTGTCTCCCCGCGTCTTTACGAAAGTCGCAGAGGCAGCCCTTGCCCCTCTCCGGGAGAGGGGCATCCGCATTCTCAATTACCTCGACGACTGGCTGGTCATAGCACACTCTCAGGAGTTGGTATGCAAACACAGGGATGTGGTTCTCAACCATCTGGCCCATCTGGGGTTTCGGGTCAACTTGGAAAAGAGCAAGCTCGCCCCGGTACGGAGCATCTCTTTTCTCGGTATACAACTAGACTCGGTTGCCATGAGTGCACGGCTCTCCCCGGAGCGTGCACAGTCAGTGCTGAGCTGCGTCCAGAAGCTCTCACGCAGCCCGACGGTCCCCCTCAAACAATTTCAGAGGCTCCTGGGTCACATGGCATCCGCAGCCGCCGTCACGCCGCTGGGCCTGATGCACATGAGACCGTTACAACACTGGCTGCGTTCCCGAGTCCCGAGATGGCCATGGCGCCAGGGTTCATACCGGGTGCACGTCACACCCGTATGTCTAAAAACCCTCGGTCCTTGGAAAGACATTTCGTTCCTACGGGCCGGGGTGCCCTTAGGACAAGTGTCCAGGCGCATTTTGGTTACGACAGATGCATCCAACACAGGCTGGGGCGCCGTATGCAATGGGCAAGCAGCTGCAGGGCTCTGGTCGGGCCCTCGGCTGCATTGGCATATCAATTGCCTCGAGCTGCTGACAGTGTTTTTGGCCCTGAAGAGGTTCCGACCTTTGGTTCAGGGCAAACACGTGCTGGTCCGCACAGACAGCACTGCGACTGTAGCCTACATCAATCACCAGGGCGGTGTACGCTCCTTTCGCATGTCACAGCTAGCCCGCCATCTCCTCCTTTGGTGTCGAAACAATGTCAAGTCTCTACAAGCCACCCACATACCGGGCGAACTCAATTGGGTAGCGGACGCACTCTCCCGACAGACTTCGCTTCGGGGCGAGTGGAGACTTCACCCTCAGACGGTTCAGCTGATCTGGAGTCTTTTCGGTCAGGCCCAGCTCGACCTGTTTGCCTCGATAGAGAACACTCACTGCCAGTTGTGGTACGGTCTGTCCGAGGCGCCCCTCGGCACAGATGCACTGGCACACAGCTGGCCTCAGGGCCTCCTCAAGTATGCGTTTCCACCAGTGAGCCTAATTGCACAGACCCTGTGCAAAGTCAGGGAGGACAGAGAACAGATCCTGCTGGTGGCCCCCTACTGGCCCAACAGGGTTTGGTTCTCAGAGCTGGTGCTCCTCTCCCCCGTTCCTCCCTGGCGCATTCCCCTGAGGAAGGACCTCCTTTCACAGGGGAAGGGCACGATATGGCACCCGCGCCCAGATCTCTGGAACCTCCACGTATGGTCCCTGGACGCGACCAGGAGGATTTCAGAGATCTCCCACTGGCAGTGGTAAACACTCTGTTGCAGTCGAGAGCTCCTTCCACGAGGCGGCTGTACGACCTCAGATGGCGCAAATTCACAAACTGGTGTTCCTCCCGGGGGGAGAACCCACGGAGATGTGGCATCCGAACGGTGCTTTCCTTCCTCCAAGGAGGACTGGATAGACACCTTTCTGCTTCAACACTTAAGGTCCAGGTAGCCGCTATTGCCGCTAACCACGACCTGGTGGAAGGCAGATCGGTTGGGAAGCACAATTTGGTTATACGATTCCTTAAAGGTGCACGCAGGCTGAACCCCGTCAGACCGCGCCTTGTCCCCTCTTGGGATCTGTCTGTGGTCCTCCGGGGCCTACAGTCAGATCCCTTTGAGCCGCTCCAGTCAGTCGAACTCAGTGCTCTCTCCCAAAAGACGGCTCTCCTGACTGCGCTCACATCGATCAAAAGAGTGGGAGACCTCCAAGCCCTCTCCGTCAGTGACTCGTGCCTCGAATTCGGGCCGGCTAACTCTCACGTTATCCTGAGACCCCGGCCCGGTTATGTGCCCAAAGTGCCCACCACTCCCTTCAGGGACCAGGTGGTCACTCTGCAAGCTATCCCTTCTCAGGAAGGCGACCCCAACCTCTCCTTGTTATGCCCAGTCCGTGCCCTGAGCATTTACTTGGAACGTACTGAAAGCTTCAGACGGTCGAGTCAGCTCTTTGTCTGTTTTGGAGGACAGCAGAAGGGGAAAGCTGTCTCCAAACAAAGAATTTCCCACTGGATTGTAGATGCGATTCGTTTGGCCTACCAGGCCACAGGGGTGCCCTGCCCGCTGGGGGTGCACGCCCACTCCACCAGGGGCGTCGCAGCGTCGGTTGCGCTGGCGAACGGGATCTCTTTAACAGACATTTGCAGAGCTGCAGGTTGGGCTACACCTAACACGTTTGCCAGGTTCTACAATCTGCGTGTAGAACCAGTCTCTTCGGGAGTCCTGAACGCAAGCCCAGTAACTCCTGAAGCTGACACGGTGTAGAAGCTTGCTGAAGCGTCGTTCCCCACGGGTGATGACGCTTCCCCAGTTCAGTAAGTTTCCTGGCGTGAACCCTGAACGACAATTTCCATCATGTTGCACCCGCAACGTAGCTATGTTCAGCGGAGGAACTAGCTATCAGAATCTAATATGAGGTTAGGTTGCCTCTTGTGAACTCTCATATTAGGTTGGTGCCCCACATGTAGTGGCTCCTAATGCGGCCCCATGTGTGTATCTCCACCTATACTCCCAGAGATGCGGTGTTTCCCTTAAGACAAAACTTGTCTCCGACCCTGAGCTCAGCAGTCTCTCCTCATGCGGAGCCTGCCTCAGGATCGTCCCCTTGTTGTGCTCCCCTAGTGCGAGCCCTCAAGTGTATTCTCCACACAAATACCTCCCTCCGGGCAGGGTGTGGTCTCCGTAGTGCCCATCCCCCCCCGGGGAGGACGGACACTGGCCCAATGTTCTCCAAGATGTTCAACCAAAGGTGAGGAAAGGCTGGCTGAAGCTCTTGGGCATTGGAAGGTCACGTAGAGGTGAGTGACATTTATCTAACACGCAAGACCTGTTAATATTTGCACTCCATGCACTCGTGACGCGGTCCGCTGGTTGTGGCGTTTTCAACTGGGACCCCTAGTCGTCACTTCGACACAACGTCGAACGTGAACGACAGACGGGGAACGTCTTGGTTACGTATGGTAACCCTCGTTCCCTGATGGAGGGAACGGAGACGTTGTGTCCCCCTTGCCACAACCTCGGACCGCCTCTGAGTGTAGCCGGGTGCTTCGGCTCCTCAGATCAGAACAATGAGTGTTGCCTAGCCCCCCCCTCTTATGCCCGGATCTCCGGGGCGGAGCGGGCTATGCAAATACTGCATACCAATTCTCATTGGCCTTTTCTCAAAGCTGTCAGAGGTATTCGGGCTCTCAAGAGCGACCCCTAGTCGTCACTTCGACACAACGTCTCCGTTCCCTCCATCAGGGAACGAGGGTTACCATACGTAACCAAGACGTTTATGTTTCTGAAAGAAGTCTATGGAAGCCTGTTTCTGCCACTGAATAAAAAATAAAAAAGGTAGTTGTGACTTTTTATTTCAATTCTGACTTATATTCTCTGCAAGTTTACATCTATTTTTTTTTTCAGAATTGTGTGATATAAACTCACAGTTGCGAGATATAAACTTACATGAAACAAAGACTGATATGTTCTCAGAATTGTGAGTTTATATTGCAGTTCTTGCTTTATAACAGGCAGTTGCAAGTTAGTCAGAATTTTTTATCTCACAATTCTGACCTAATTTCTCACAATAATGAGTATATATCACACAATACTAAGAAAAAAATTAGTTTGTCTCATGATTGTGAGTATATATTACACAATTCTGACTTTATTTCTTGCAATTGTGAGCTTATATCATGCAATTCTGAGAAAAAAGTCAGAATTACGAGTTTTTATCTCGGGATTATGAGTTTATTTCTTGCAATTGTGCATTTATATCACGCAGTTCTGACTTTATAACTCGCAACTGTGAGTTTATATCACAATTCAGAGAAAAAAGTCAGAATTGCGAGTTTTCACTATTTCTTGCAATTGTAAGCTTATATCACAATTCTGAGGGAAAAAAGTCTTAATTGTGAGTTTATATCACACAATTCTGAGAAAAATGTCAGAATTGCGGGTGTTTATCTTGGAATTGTGAGTTTATTTCTCCCAATTCTGACTTTATAACTCGCATTTGTGAGTTTATATCACACAATTCAGAGAAAGAAAGTTTTTATCACGCAATTCTGAGAAAAAAAGTCAGAATTTTCAGTTTTTAATCACAGTTCTGACTATATTTTGCAGTTCTGACTTTATAACTCAGTTGAAGTTTATCATGCATTTCTGACTTTATGACACAACTGTAAGTTTATATCACGTAGTTCTGAGGAAAAAGTCAGAATTGCTCATTTTTCTCACAATTCTGACTTTGTAACTCACAACTCTGAGAAAAAATGAGTTAAAGCTGCAATAACCCTTTTTTATTTTTTATTTAGTGGCGGGAACGGGCTTCCATAGAAGTCTCTTAAGCTCATCAAAGCTGCATTTATTTTTAACTATTTGAATACATGACAAATGGATAATTTTCAGCATCATTACTCCATGATTTAGTGTCACATGATCCTTCAGACATCATTTGAATATGCTGATTTGATGCTTAACAAACATTTCTTATTGATATCAACTTTGAAAACAGTTATGGTGCTTAATATTTCTGTAAAAAAACATAACTTTTTATTCTTTGATTAATTAAAAGTTCAACAGAGCAACATATATTAGTAGAATATTATATATATAGAAGTAGAATTATAAATTATAAATGTCTTCACTGTCTTCACCTAGAAAATTTCCCCATGTTTTACTTATCCTCAAGCCATTCTATGTGTATATGACTTTCTCCTTCCAGGCAAACACAGTCAGAGTTGTGTTAAAATTTATCCTGGCTCTTGCAAGCTTTATAATGGTGGTGGATAGTGGCTGTTTTTTTGAAGCTCCAAAAAGAGCATATATTTGTCCTAAAACTAACCCATACGCCTATAGGGGTTAACACATGTCTTCGGAAGCAGATCCATGGGATTTTATAACAAAACAAAAAAACAATTAAAATCATAAACTCAAATCATTGACTTTCGGCAACGCAATATGCGCGTTCACATTAGTCGAGATCCAGCTTCTTTGTTCACCTCTGACTCGATGTATGACATAAGCCACATTCATAGTGTAAGCTCTGGTGAGAATAAACAAATGAGGATAGAGCAATACTAAAAGCCGGTAACAAATTAAAAGTCGAAAATGAGAAGTTAAAAAAAATGTCAGCGGATTTCACTATAAGAGCAGAAGTGCTTGAGTTTTTTGCACAGCCTTATTTGTTTGAGTTTATAATGTTAAAAGTATAAATATTTTTGTTATAAAAACCCATGGATCAGCTTCAGAAGACATGTGTTAACCCCCTGGAGACGTATGGGTTTGTTTTACGACGGATATATGCGCTTTTTGGAGCTTCAAAATAACAGCCACTATCCACCACCATTATAAAGCTTGGAATAAATTTTATAAAGCCAGAATAAATTTGAAAACAACTCCAACTGTGTTCGTCTGAAAGGAGAAAGTCATATACACCTAGGATTTCTTGAGGGTGAGTAAATCATGGGGAAATTTTCATTTTTGGGTGAACTATTCCTTTAATGCACCCTTGCTAAATAAAAAAATTAATTAATTAATTAAAGTTATTGTATATATTTGCTAAGTAGCTGAGAAAGAAGCACAATAATAAACAGTTATTATTATGGTATATTACCTATACTATTCATTTCATCATCTTCCCTTTGTTTCAGTAAAAGCTATCACATGTGAGACTACAGTTGCTGTTCTGTGCCCTTACCAAAAGCCTACAAGACACTGTCCAAGGTAAAACTCGATCTGTAAAGAACCAAACCTCCAGGTGAAATTCTTTTATCCCACCTGTTTTGAAACGAAACTTGCCAGCAGCATTTGAAACTACTATTACAGTGTCCAAAAAATAAATCTTTCCGACCTGTTTTCCTCCCAGAATTTACTGTCCTCGAAACTGCCAGCAAGAAAATCCCCACCTTTCTCGAGTCATTGGCACCAAAATGTATTCAGATGTAAGCTTGTATTATTATTCAAAATAAAACTTAAAGCTAGAAGATTGCTTCCCCACCAAAGACTTAATTTTAAATTCAAATTTGTTTTGCAGAAATCAAGTATATGCAGATCTGCAATTCACGCCGGAGTTTTAAGCAACGAATCAGGTGGCTATGTTGACGTGATGCCCACAGACAACAGGAATCTGTACATTTCTTCATATCAGAATGGCATAGTCTCAGAAAGGTAGGTTTTATCCCCAAACTGGCTCGTGTTGAGCCGGTGTAAGGCAGAGTATGGGGCGGCCTGTCTCTCCTTAAGCTTTTAAAATCACAGGCCTTTATTAATAAAGCTGATTAGGGTAGAGCCGTACCAGTGGTTCCACGCAAAGCGTGGTAGAGTAAACTTCGAAGGTTTGGTAGACAAAATCACAGATGAATAAAAGTGTTCTACAATTAAACAAATTGACAATGGCTTGTAATGACAAAATGAACATAACCATCCCATCAAATAATCACAAAGGATTCATCACAATATAGTAAACATCTTCTTACACTAAATAGGCTTTTCACCATAATGAACACAATTATGTTTAAGGGTTGGGAAGCATTGCTTATTTAACTTCTGTGTTCTCTCACAGCCTGCAGAACCCCGCGGGAGGCAAGGCATTCAGAGTATTCGCCGTTATTTGAGCGTGTGCTGAAATCGCGGTCACTCATCAACTCGTTCTCTTGATTAGGCTGTAATAGTGGCCATTGTGAGGCCTTTTCTGCTCTAACTAGCCTATACTGTATTTTCTTTCACACGAATGTTGACTGAACTAAGTATTTGCTGTATAGATGGAGACCCTTTCCAATGCATCAAGCTGATTACCCATTGTATTGCCTAAAAAGCATGTAATTAGAGGATCATTCAGGGAATATGGTGTCTGTATTGCAGAGAAAAAGCACTTAAGGAGTTTTAATCTTCGTTATTGTCATAAAGAACTTTTTAGAAACTGTCACAGCTTTTTAGTTTCATTACATGTTGAGTACGGTTTTCTTTTTTTCAATATGTATTTATTTTTATATATATAGTTTTTTGCTTTAGGGCAAGAAAGGACTGCTGATATGTTTTTTTGCAGATTATTTTGATGATAATTAAGAATGTGGGTATAATCCTGCAGGGCAGGAGATTACATCTAAAAACATCCAACCAAACATAATATGAAACGTCCACATCGTTAAACACTGTAAATAGCTTGTTGTGAATAGCTTGTTTCTAATATTAAAGGGATAGTTCACCTAAAAATGACAATTCTGTCATTAATTACTCACCTTCATTTTGTTACAAACCCGTAAGACCTTTGTTTATCTTCACAACACAAATTAAAATATTTTACCAGAGCTTTCAGATCTAGCATCATAATGGTACTACCACGTTCAAGACCCAGAAAGGTAGTAAGGACGTTGGTAAAAATAGTCCATGTGACATTAGTGGTTCAACTGTAGTGTTATGAAGCTACGAGAATACTTCTTGTGCGCAAAGAAAGCAAAAAATACAGACTTTACTTAATTTATTCTCATCCGTGTGAGTCGAATCGCATTCACAAGGTTTGGAATTACATGAGGGTGAGTAATTAATGACAGAATTTTTATTTTTGGGTGAACTATCCCTTTAATTGTAATGAGGTGCTGTACTCATGGGTATTGTGTACTGTCTCAGAACAAATGTATTATTAATTAATGATTTCGTAGTTTTCTAAAAAAAAAAATCTTTTATATTATGTCACAATGAATTTGAGGTGCTTTTTTTATTCTTAAAGTGACAGGTCACCCAAAAATGAAAATTATGTCATCATTTACTCGGCCTAAAGTTTTTCCAAACCAGTATGTTTTTTCATGTTGTGTTGAAGATATTTTAAAGAATGTTTGTAAGCAGTTGACGTAGCCATCGACTTCTTTAGTATAGAGGAAAAACACTATGGAAGCCAATAGCTTTTGTCAACTGTTTGGTTACCCAAATTCTTCAAAATAACTTTAATTTGAGTAAATGATGACCATTTTTGGGTGAACTATCCTTTCAGTGGTTCTCAACTGGTTTGGTAGCAACCAAAAAATAGTTGCAGGTCTGTTATGTTTTGGAAAACATTAACCATATAATTCTGCATAGCATAGCTAAATAAATAAGCTTATCAACTTTTGAAACAGAAGGGGAATGTTTGTATTTTGTTGTTGACAAAAGACTGCATCCCCAGTTAAAGGAACACTCCACTTTTTTTAAATGAGGCTCATTTTCCTCCCTTAGAATTAAACAGATGACTTTTACCATTTTTGAATCCATTCAGCTGATCTCCAGGTCTGCCGGTAGCACCTTTAGCATAGCTTAGCATAAATCACTGAATCTGATTAGACCATTAGCATCTTGTTCAAAAATGACTAATATTTGCCTGCTGCACCCATGGTACGGCAGCAAAGTTCCTTGATTATTACGCCGGAGTATAGTTCCTATCGCAACTTTTAAATTTCTTAGTACACAATGTAACTACAGAAGAGTTTTAAATAGGAAAAATATTGAAAATCTTTGCTCATTTTTGAACGAGATGCTAATGGTTTAATCTGATTCAGTGATTTATGCTAAGCTATGCTAAAAAGTGCTAACGGCAGACCCAGAGATCAACTGAATAGATTCAAAAACAGTAAAACTCATCTGTTTAACTCTAGGGGAGTTGGAAAATAAGCCTATTTTCAAAAAAAGTGTTTCTTTAACACAAAATATTTTTAGAACTACAGTCAAACCAAAATTTATTCAGACACCTTCAGCATTTCTCACAGTATCACAGTTTATTCACTGTAGTTTAGAAAATGTGACCCTGGACCACAAAACCAGTCATAAGGGTCAATTTAACGAAATTTAGATTTATACATTTGGTTGAGATACAATTATTTGAAAATCTGGAATCTGAGGGTGCAAACAAATCTATATATTGAGAAAATCGCCTTTAAAGTTGTCCAGATGAAGTTCTTATGAACTATGAACTATACTTTCCTGCTCCCACTAGTTAAAAATACCAAAAATTATATCTGGTGCCTGAATAATTTTTGGTTTGACTCTATGGCTGATATCATGGCAAGGTTCTCTCAAACCTTTTTACATTACTATAAAAATTATTGTTCTTAATATAATGTATGTTCAGAGTTCTGTAGTGTTTAACACAACCTGAACTCATGATGAAAATGTATAGGTGGGAATGTTTTCGCAAGACGTGAAATATGTACCGCCATGTACGTTTGGTAACATATTCAATGTGAAATGCCCACTGACTTCTTTTTTGATCAGAGTCATGTTTTTCACAAGATTTGTACTCAAGGATTCCACATCCTAAGTTCAATTCCATGCCGGCTAAACTACTGAGCAAGCTTGTTATGTCCAGAAAGTGAAACATATGGAGCTGTAATCATAATCAAAAACAGTGTATGAAAACAATTACAAGTGTTCCCTTTTTTACCACCTCTAGTGTTCATTTCTGTTGGAAACTGCAGTGATATGTAGTTATTGGTACATATTTCGCGTCTTGCAAGAAAGTTCCCACAGGTATGTTTTCGTCATGAGATCGGATAGGTTTAACAATGTTTAACATTAACGCAAAAGCGTTATCTATACATTGTTCATGGAATGTTTTATTTATAAAACGGTTTAGTTGGATGATCATCTTACATTTTTTAAATGTTACTACTTGTTTCAGAACATTCAGAGAACAGCAGTTATTTTTAGTCATACAAGTACAGCTCTGTTCTGCTTAAAGGGATAGTTCACTGACAAAAATGAAAATTCTGTCATTAATTACTCACCCTCATGTTGTTCCAAACACGTAGGAACTTTGTTCATCTTCAGAACACAAATTCAGATATTTTTTGTGAAATCCAAGAGCTTTCTGACCCTGCATAGACAGCAATGCAACTGACATGTTCAAGGCCCAGAAAGGTAGTAAGGACATCATTAAAATAGTCCATGTGACATTAGTGGTTCAACCTTAATCTAATCCTTGAACCTTAATCCAACAAAAATAATGACTTTATTCAACAATTTCTTCTCTTCTGTGTCAGTCTTTTACAAATTTATGAGAGTACCACAACCACTGATGCCACTGACTATTTTAACAGTGCCCTTACTACTTTTCTGAGTGTTGCTGTTTATGCAGGGTCAGAAAGCTCTCGGATTTCATCAAAAATATCTTAATTCGTCTTTCAGAGATGAACAAAGGTCTTACAGGTTTGAAACAATGTAAGCATAAATAATTAATAGCAGAACTGTCTGGGTGAACTATCCCTTTAAATGGGAAAACTCATCTGAATCAGATATAAGTCAAAAAGGTTGTGATTGGTACTTTACACTGTCCTCCCTGATGTCACAATGTCTGTTTTATTGGCCTAATGTATGCATATGATTGTATATATTTGCGTTTTCTACCTCACATTGTTTAAAAACATTTTCAAACAATTTTACAATAAACTTCAGTAATCACTTTCAGTGACTTTTCATCTCATGCTTTTTTAAAATGAAAATATAGTGTGCATTCAGCCCACAATGTGATTTTTTTTCTCTTTTTTTCCTCTGGACTGGCACAATGCATGGACTAGAGAAAGTATTGAGGCCATCTGTTTGTAATGAAAACCAGATGGAATAATTTTCAGTGTTTACTGCTCTCTCACCCTCAACGTAACAGCTAAGAAAATTCCCTTATGGATTATAGAATCATTTTATTGAGCAACACGCTTCCACATTACTTTCATTCATTCAAGTCGATAGATGCTGTAGATCTAATTTAGTAGAAGAATTGAATGTCTTCTCAGTAAGAAGGATGGGTAAATATGATAACTACTAAACCAGGAGCTGCTAGTGAATATTAAACACCTGCCGTTTCAGACACCTCAGGTCATCTGTTAAATAACTTGTTTATTAGTTAGAAGTCCATTTCGTCAAAGTTTCAGACCTGCCACAATTGCAGTCTGCTGTGCTGTAGAACGCCAATATTTATGGCTAATGTCCAAAACATCACTCTCCATCCAGGTTGTGTTCCACCTGGACGCCTGCGGTCCAGAAACACAACTTGAGTGTAATTACCAGCCAGCCACACTGACATCATAACAAAACAGAGTAATGCAGGGCGACTGCCACACTAACATATGTTTATATTATAAAGTGCCACTAACATATAATGACACGGTTTCAACACCTTGATAAATAACTTTGCCTGTTTATTGGAGTTTGGTGCCTTTGGATGGAAATTACTCAAAAAAGCAATAACGTAGGACGTGGAAATATTACTGTCGCCACTGCTTTCTTACAGCAGAATCGACAATGTAAAAAACAGAGGGAAATACCCACTATATTCAAGGAAAATGAGAAGTACACAAAGTTAAAGATCAACTGCTCTTTTCAGCTAAGTGAGAACAGACAAAGAACAACACTGAACATGTCAGAATAATTCTGGTTATTGAACCTGAGTTCAGTTGAAAGGCAATGTCCTTTCTTATTTACAAATATTTACATGTATACTGCACAGTTTGCTTGTAAAGATAAGAGAAAGTTCACCAGTACGTTAATGCAAATATCTAATCACCTAATCAGATGACGACTCTTGCATTTAGTCATGTAGACATAGTCAAGACAATCTTCTAAAGTTCACATGGAGCATCAGAATGGGGAAGAAAGTTGATTTAAGTGACTTTGAAAATAGCATGCTTGTTGTTGTCTGAGTATTTCAGAAACTGATTATCTACTGGGATTTCCATGCACAGCCATCTCTAGGATTTACAGAGAATGGTCAGAAAAAGAGAAAAATATCCAGTGAGCCGCAGATCTGTGGGCGAAATGCCTCGTTGGTGCCAGAGGTCACAGGAGAATGACCAGACTGCCTCGATCTGATAGAAAAGCTACAGCAACTCAAATAACCACTTGTTACAGCCGAGGTATGCAGAAGAGCATCTCTGAATGTACATGTTGAACCTTGCAACAGATGGGCTACAACAGTAGAAAACCACATCAGTTGTCACTCTTATCAGCTAAAAACAGGAAACTGAGGCTACAGTTTACATCGGCTCACCAAAACTAGACAACAGAAGATTGGAAAAAGGTTGCCTGCTCTGATAAGTCTCGATTTCTGCTCTGACATTTGGATGGTAGGATCAGAATCTGGTGTAAACAACAAGAAAGCATAGATTATTCCTGCCGTATAAATGGTTCAGGCTTGTAGTAGTAGTGTAATGATGTGAGGGATATATTCTTAAGGCACTTTGGTACCAACTGAGCATTGTTTAAACACAACAGCTTACCTGAGTGTTCATGACCACAGTAACACACATAACATGCCATTTCTCAGCTCCCTTTAAGTTCAACGTTATGTCGACACTGACATTAGGGGTCTCACTTGGGAGCCCCAATCACCTTCAAAAAATGAAAAGGCCAATAACAATTGGCGAGTGGAATTTGCATGCCAAGCCACTCCCTGTATATACGGGTATATACAGTAAGGTAGTGGCGTGCATCCACTCATTCAGATTTTTGTTTTGGAGTCGATCGCTTTGTGAACACTTCTTCCCTTCTATATTTTAAAGAGAAAATTCTGCAAGAAAATCATCTGCAGGAGTTTCTCGGCTGTGATCAAACCTGCATTCAGCTGAGAGTTCGCCCTCATCTAGTACAGATAAGTTCTCGTCTTCTGACAGAGCGGCTGCTCAGTCGGAGTCTAAGGGAGAGTTGAAGGCCATGCTCCTTCGGGCAGCCAACAGCGTCGGGTTGGAGGTGAACTCTCTGACCTTCTCCCAAGTGCTCAAGGCTTGATGAATGGTATCTGGGTTCCGGATGTGACTCTCAGCCACGCTCCACCCCAGTGCTTTTCTTTGAAGAGGTCCATGAGGAGCTCACCAAAACCTGGAAACACTGTCAAGGATTTCAGCAGTCCAGAATTAGACAGAGGCCATAAAGCACATATAGCCCTAATGGAATACTCCAGTCACCAAGCCACTGAGGGCCCAGTCTTCGTCGTCTGTTCAGCCCTTGGTCAGACCCTGCGTTTCTATGGGCAGGAGTGCCCTTAGAACAGATGTCGAGGCATGTTGTTGTCACAACAGACGCCTCCAAAATGGGCTGGGGCACTGTATGAAATGGGCATGCAGCTTTAGGCTCCTGGACGGGACCTCAATTGCAGTGGCATATCAGTTGCCTCGAGGTTGCTTGCGGTACTGCTTGCTCTTCGCCCATTCCATCCACTGCTGCAAGACAAGCATGTGCTTGTCCGTACAGACAACACTGCAATGGTAGCATACGTCACCCATCAAGGGGGAGTTCGCTCTCGTTGCATGTTGCAACTCACCCGCCATCTCCTCCTCTGGAGTTAGACAGAGCTGTAATCACTACATGCTGTTCTTGTTCCGGGAGAGCTCAACTGTGCAGCTATGCACTCTTACGACAGCTAATTTGGAGTCAATTCAGGGAATCCCAGGTGGACTTGTTTGCTTCCTGGGAATCCTCCCATTGCCGGTTGTTCTATGCTACTTCTTTACAGAGGCTTCCCTCGGCACAGATGCACTGGCACACAGCTGGCCACAGGGTTTACGCAAGTACACCTTCCCCCTAGTGAGTCTCCTTGCACAGAACCTATGCTAGATCAGGAAGGACAAGGAGCAGGTTCTGTTGGTTGTGCTGCTCTGGTCCACCTATACCTGGTTTGCCAAACTTCTCACGACAGCTCCTCCTTGGGAGAATTCCCCTGAGGAGGGACCTTCTCTCTCAGGGGATGCGCACAATTTGGAAACACCTGTGCCCCGATCTATGGAACCTGCATGCTACTGTGCCTTTCTCAGGCCGTGATAAATACTATCACCCAAGCTAGAGCCCCCTCTACTAGGCAGGCCTATGCTTAAAATGGGATCTGTTCGAGAATGGTGTACCTCCCCTGGGAGGACCCGCAGAGATGCTCGGTTGGTGTGGTGCTTTCCTTCCTGCAGGAAAAGTTGGAGCGTAAGTGTATGTTGCTGCCATAGCGGCACATCAAGATGCAGCTAATGGTATATCCCTGGGTAAGCATCACCTGATCGTCAGATTCCAGAAAGGTGCGAGGAGACTAAATCCTCCTAGGCTGCACCTCATCCACTCTATGGGATCTCACTGTGGTCCTGGCAGGACTGTGGGGAGCCCTCTCTGAGCCACAGGATTCAGTGGAGCTAAAAATTCCTGTCTCTCGAGACTTCGCTCCTGGTTGCGCTTACCTTAGTTAAAAGGGTGGGGGACCTGCAAGCATTCTCAGTCAACTAATTGTGGCTTGAGTGGGGTTCGGCTGATTCTCACGTTGCCTTGAGACCCCGGCCAGATTATGTGCCCAAGGTTCCCACCATTCCTATTCAGGATTAGGTGGTAAACTTGCAAGCGCTGCCCTCAGAGGAGGCAGACCCAGCCCTTGCGTTGCTGTATCCTGTCCATGATTTGCGCATTTACTTGGAACCTTCTCTCACAATCCTTTGGTGAGTATACGTGCGCTTGTTTCTCCATTAAGTTCCCCGTTGGTAAACCCTTGTTTCCTCCAGTATCCTGCAGCCCTGTCTGCCATTTTCTCTGCATATGAGCAGCTGTAGAGACAACGTCTCGAAAGCAATGCATAAGTTTTGTAGTTGGCTGTAAAAGTGAACAAGAGTCTTAATTTTATCTTGACATTGGAGCCACTGAGGACTCAGTGAATTAGTTTTGTTTTTGATGGTAATGCTCCACCGAATACACATAAAATGGAAGAAAGGGGGGGGGTGGAGTGAGTAGCAGCTCATTATCATTTAAAGAGACATGTACCAAACCAGGTCGCTGTGAACAGAGGTGTTTTTGACAAGGTAAAAAGGTGTTGTTTTACACTATCTTTCACGAAGACCCCAAAGAATAAAAAAAGCAAAGAAAAGTACTTCTTTCTTCACAAAGAAAAGGTCTTTTGTAGCATATAAGCCCAAACAGAAAATTGCGTGAAACAGAAAGCAATTCATATGTACCATTTGACTAAATAAGGCATAAAGGACTGTCTTTGGACAGCATGGCAGCAGAGGTTCACGCAGGACAAATGAGACTGGGAGTTGCCTCAACTTTCCATTGACACGTGCGGCGGCTGGCAGCAGCAGATTGAAGACTGAAGATGTTTGTGCGTATGATGAAAGACAAACCTGAAGACTTATGTTTTCTGAGAGTCATTTAAAATAACAGTCACCATTAATAACTTTCTAAGCTGCTGTTTGATGACCTGAACTGAAAGCAGCATATATATTCACCAGCTGGCATGAAAACATTCAGTCTTTTGGAACATCTTCAACAATCTTACTCATTCGTTCTTCTATTTACATGCTGCATTTTCCTAAACCTTTGAAAACGGTTCAGCCTGGCAGCCACAAGGTTGCTAGCAATGAATTGAAATATTATGGTGACCAGAAGTAATGTCTGCCTTTCTACGCCCACCTTTTCCTTGGCATCAGAAGATGAAGGGAAATGCTAAAAATATGACACACAAATTGAATATATTTTGAGTGGAAGGAGTTTAGACTTCGCTTGACCTGCCAAATGAGTCTTACAATTGGAGCTATTTCAGAAAAACTGATTTTAATTCATATCTGGGCTACTGAAACACAAACTCCTGCTTGTTTCTGCACGTTTTGGATTAATGTGAACGTGATGTGCACGTGAACGAGTGATTTGATTTATTACTTCTGACACATTAACAGGACTAATAACGTCTCAATCTAAGCATAGCCAGCATCCCATTTTTCATATAAAAATGACAAGTCTATTCCCAATGCAATTTACAACAAATTTCACAGAAAAATTACAGAAAAAAAACAGCAAATATTTCAAGCTGCACAAAAGAGAGCAATCTGAACATTACAGAAGGGTGACAAACAGTAATGAACAATCATTACGGCAGATGAGCTGTCAGATAGATCAGGAACATGTGCTTCAGTACAAGCAGTATTGAGTAAATAAAGCTGTTCTTGTTTTTGCAGTAATGCAGTCATTTTGTGCTGAGTGAAACTTTTCCTTTAAACATGTATGCTGTGCCACGGTCACGGTTTTTGGATGACGTTTTAGTCAAATATACTATAACTGGTTAAAATAACAAGATTGCTATTGTAATCTTCATATAAACATGAATTTTTGTACTTAGAAGAAAAAAAAGTAATTGCTGCCATTCATTGTACTAGACATTCAAGCCAAAACTCCATCAGCACAAGTCCAACAAAAACATTTGCTCATTTGAGTTACAATAAAATCAATGTGGCATTCTCTTACTGGACGCCAGAAAAACCATAACAAATTTTTACTTCAGGTGTGTACCATATGTCGAAGGTTCTTGAAACTAGAGCATCCAATTTCTGAGATCTTCTCCAAAGATTCCCAGTTTTTGGAAAGCTGTTGGTATTTGTGCATTAATATTTAAACTTTTTATGGTGCACTGTTGATGAAAGTCTTGAAAAATGCATTATGTAAAATGTTCGGATTATTATTATGATCCTGCAGACTCAAAAGTTTCTTCTTCTTAAATGAGAACAAGTAGTGTTTTAGTTTACTGAAACAACACCACATTAGTAAAATGAGGAAATACCTTTAAATAAAGGAACCGTGTAAGATATTAGAGCGCTGTCTACTTTGGCATTCCTGTGAGAAGGAATCTAGGTCAGATAGGATGAAGAAGAAAAGTAGAAGGAATCAAGCTGAGAATGAGTGAATCCAAAAGAATAATTTCCAAAGAAAGTATGGGATCTGGTAAGGATATATATATATATATTTAGCTGTTTTTCTCTTAACTTATTAATGTTTATTAATTTAAACTTACTAATGTTTTTTGAGTATGGTATATTATAGTGTGTAATATTAATGTTGTTCATATATATGTATATGTATATATGAAGAACATAGATAAATAAGAAATGATAAATAAAATGAACAAATATTTTTCATAAAACTTTTTCAAGTAAACATTTCATTTTTGTTACTTTTTCATATTATTATTATAATACTTATAACTTTTTATTATAATATATATATATATATATATATATATATTATAATAATCAAGAAACTACCATTTTGGGACTTTTATGTTGAAATCCATTGAACGATAGGACATTGCATCATATACCAATTTGCTAAGGACCCATGGAAGCATCAAGCAGATTTGTAGCTCTCTTTTAAATTTGGAAAAATCTAAACTTTTTAACGTTGGTATGTAGTTGCCAAATTTGGATATCATGTGGTATGGCCTCAAAAAAACAATGAATACTAAGTTATTTCTATTTATTTCTAAGTATTTATTTTTATTATAAATTTCTTAGTGACCTTTTGTGGAAAGCTAGTTTGTTTTGTTTAGGTGGCCAATTCTGTGCATGTAAATTGGCCTCAGAGGCCTGCTAAATCCACCTGCAAGTCTGCAAAGTGGCCCTGACACGGGTGGTCCGGAGATGGAGACGTTTGCTCTTCGTTCGGACACCAATGCCTTTGTCCTGCATGTGGAGATTGCAGTTTTCCTGGCGAAGGACGCAATCGAGCCGGTCCCTCCACATTAAATGAAATCGGGATTTTGCAGTCCTTATTTCATCATGCCCAATAAAGGCGGTGGGTTATGACTGATCCTGGACCTTCAAGTGCTGAACCGGTCCCTTAACAGGCTACCGTTTAAGATGCTTACCTCAAAATGCATTCTTTCATGCATATGGCACCAGGAGTCAGAAGCAGCTCAAATCGCTGCGGGCCACTAACATCCAAGGAGAGCTGAATCCTGCAGCCAACGTGCTCTCACGACAGCGCACTCATCCTGGCGAATGGCGTCTCCATCCCCAGGTGGTCCAGCTCATTTGGAGTCGATTCGGCCAGGCGCAGGTGGACCTGTTTGCCTCCCTGGATTCCTCCCACTGCCAACTCTTTTACTCCCTGAGCAAGGCCCCCCTTGGCAGGGCCGCATTTGCACACAGCTGGCCCCAGCGTCTCCTCAAGTAGGCCTTTCCCCCAGTGAGCCTCCTTGCACAGACCCTGTGCAAGATCAGCGAGGACGTGGAGCAAGTTCTGCTGGTTGCGCCATACTGGCCCACCCGGACCTGGTTTTCCAACCTCCTGCTCCTTGCGACAGCCCCTCCCTGGAAGATCCCCCTGAGGAAGGACCTTCTTTCTCAAGGGGAGGGCACGATTTGGCACCCATGCCCCGATCTGTGGAACCTACATGTGTGGTTTCTGGACGGGATGCGGTTGACCTCACTGGCCTTCCCCAGGCCATGATAGACATTACCACTCAAGCTAGGGCCCCCTCTACAAGTCAGACCTACGCTCTACAGTGGGGTCTGTTCGCTGATTGATGCTCCTCTCGCCAAGAGGACCCGCAGAGATGCTCGGTCAGAGTGGTGCTCTCCTTCCTGCAGGTAAAGTTGGAGCGGAGGCTGTCCCTCTCCACTTTAAAAGTGTATGTCACAGCCATTGCGGCATATCACAATGCAGTTGATGGGTCATCCCTAGGGAGGCATCACCTGCTCTTCAGGTTCCTAAGAGGTGCAAGGAGGATCAACCCTCCCAGACCGCTCCTCGTTCCCTTTTGGGATCTCTCCGTGGTCCTCCAGGGCCTCCGGAGAGCTCCTTTCGAGTCACTTAGTTCAGTCGAGCTGAAATATCTGTTGCTTAAGACTTTGCTTATGACTGCGCTGGCCTCCATTAAGAGGGTTGGGAACCTGCATGCATTCTCGAGCAAAAAAACGTGTCTAGAGTTTGGACCAGCTGACTCTCACACGCTCTTACGTGCCCAAGGTTCCCACCATACCCTTTCGGGACCAAGTCGTGAACCTGCAAGCTCTGCCCCAGGAGAAGGCAGGCCCAGGCTTAGAACAGCTGTGTCCCGTTCACGCCCTGCGTGGACCGCACCCAGAGCTTCAGATGTTTTGAGCAGCTCTTTGTCTGCTTTGGGAGACAGCAGACTGTTGCCTCCACCTATGCGCTGGCGCACGGCGCCTCTCTAAAGGACATATGTAGAGCTGCGGAATGGGTGACACCCAATACCTTTGCAAGGTTCTATAAACTTTGCGTAGAGCTTGTGTCCTACCGTGTGGTAATTTGTGGGAAGATGGCTCGGTGTAGGCTTGCTGTGCCATTCCTCACGGATCCATGCGTTGTTTCCCCAGCTAGGTGAACTCTGGGTCCTCCTTACCCCACAGCCCGAACTAGGATGGAGTAGTCCGTGACTGTGCTCTGGAAGGGGGTCTCCTTCGCCCCATCCGGTTGTGGCAACATGTTTCAATATTTCCACGGTAGCTTCCATGTTCCCCTATATATCCAAAGTTAAGATTTATTGTTCTTAATTCCCACGTGACTTATGTTCGTCAACGTGCTCTGCCCTCATTGGTTGCTTCAGAAACCTGGTACCCCTGGTGGGCCATCAGTTGGTCTTCAGGGCGTTTGAACGGTTACGCATTGAGCCCCCTTGTCCCGACACGCTAGCCTGTCGGCATTGGGTCTGGACTGCATAACGCAGTTCAGGATTGTGTTTTTTTCCAGAGGATACCGAAATGACATCATTGACGTAATGTCAATGATGAACAACTGAGGGGGAATGAGGGTTACGAAGGTAACCCTCATTCCCCGAAGGAGGGAACGAGATGTTACATCCTCCTGTGACAATCCTGGACTACACTGAAGCCGGGTTGCGGTTCAGCTCCTCAGTAAATCTGAATGAGTGGAGGCATGCCGCCATCTTATATACCGGTATGTACATGGGAATGGCACAGCATGCACTGGCCTTTTCTCTTAAGCTCAGAGGTGATAGGGTCTCAAGGTCGATCCCCAAAGTACGTCATTGACATAACGTCTCCATTCCCTCCTTTGGGGAATGAGGATTACCTTCGTAACGGTGACCTTTTCCAATTTATATATTTATCTCATTTTCTCATTTGTATAATATTTTTTCTAATATATCAAAACATATCAGTTGACCTGGTTCACATCCATTACAGCAGCATACAGGACACAGTTAAGGTTACAGACTATGGTGAGCACTAGAGGTTGTGCTACTCTTCCACGTCACCACTGACCTTTCTCTGTTTATAAAATGAATTTCTTTTTGCTTCTTTTTCCATGTTCACACATGAGCCGTTGTCAGGACCCGTGGGAGGTAAAAGAGTCGCTTTGTCTTGATAAAATGGCAGCAGCGGCCACACATGTTTCTGCCAAAACCAGCCAAGATTCAGAGCTCCACAAACTTCACCTGTTTTATATTAAACCTGTCAGATTAAATGAGTGAGCCGATAAACTGCTGCGCAAAATACAGTCTGAGCCAAAATACACGCCTCTACCCCCTCACTGGCCCAAGTTTCCAGCTGATCCCATGAATGATTCTGTATGGCCTGCTTGCAGTGACAGCTTGTGAAATGAAATCTGCTCTGAAGTCAGCAACAGTTGCTTGTTAATCAATTCATTTCCCTTCCAGTTGGATAACTAATAAAGCAATAAACAATACCAGATAATTACCATTTAATCAAATCTCACTTGTTGCATAAATTAAAACAATTAATAAATTACAGCAATGAATCAAATGAACTATAAAAACAGTTTTTAGTCTTGAAAGTGGTGGTATATATATATATATATATATAGGACCCAGGCATAGACTTTTGTTCTCTGTTAAAGGACATATTTTAGCAAAAATCTCTGAGACCAATCTGAATAATTATTAAACATCTCATTAAAACATTTATGTTTTCATAGGTTTGAAATCAGAATATGTCACAAAACAGGATATCAATATTACACATATCTTCTGTACAGGACACTTCATCAATATTCCTATGAATATGAGGTATTCTTATGAAAATGTTGCACCTAGTTATTACTCTTATTATTACACTTTTTATTGCCCTAAGAACACATTAATATGCAAATTACATACAATGTATAGATACATTGTACATAATAGGAATACTAATAAATTGCTATTTTACACACATATTGCAAAAAGTAAAATAATATAACACATCATTCTGTTATATCTTTCCTAGCTGAGAATCATATATATATGAAGTTTGGTTAAAAAAGAAGAAAAGAGAGAGAGAATAAACATTGTTTTTGCCTATGTTTTTTGTCTAGTGTCCTTAACAAATTACATTAAATATGAATTAAATATTTTTTTCTCTCCATTTGTTTATTATGCACCAAACAATAAAATAAATATGTAAATAAATATTTATTAAATCCATTGTTTTTGTCTATACATTTCTTGTTATTAATGTCTAAGTCCTGGCATCCTCCACACAGAATATAAACTATGAATTAAATATATATATATATAATTGTTATTTCCCCCATTGTTTTTGCCTATACATTTTTTGTTTTTGTATAATGACATAAACAAACAAACAAACGTTTTTGCCTATTATTATTAAAAAGTAATATTTACTTTTTTCTATTAATGTAAATTTTAAATTTTTTATTATTATTATTATTATTATTATTATTATATTATGAAATATGAATAAAATGTAATTTGTCTTTTTTTCTCCATTTGTTTGTTATGCTCCAGACAATATAATGACAATATAAAAAATTTTAATTATAAGAAGAAGAAGAAGAAGAAGAAGAAGCCTATACATTTTTCTCTATTAATGTCTGTTTTTTGTTTTTGCATAATGACATAAACAAAGAAACAATGTTTTTGCCTATAAATTTTTGTCCATATGTCTATTATTATTATTATTATTTTTATTATTATTATTATTATTATTATTATTATTATTATTCTACATGGTGTTCTACACACAGAACATGAAATATGATTGAAATATAATTTTTATATTTTTTTCCTCCATTGGTTTATTATGCTCCAAACAATATAGTAACATAAATAAATAAATAAATAAATAAATAAATAAACATTATTTTTGCCCGTAATTTTTTTGTCTATTTATTTATTATTATTATTATTATTATATAACTGAGTCCTCACGTTCTACACACAGAACATGAAATATGAATGAAATATAATGTTTATATTTTTCTCCATTTGTTTATTATGCTCCAAAAATAGTGAAATAAATAAACAAACAAACATTGTTTTTGCCTATATATTTTAACATTTTAAACATTTGTTTTTGCCTATATATATTAATGTCTATTTTTTTTATATTATTATTATTATTATTATTATTGTTGTTGTTCTTATTATTATTTTACAGTTGAGTCCTGGCGTTCTACACATAGAACATGAAATATGAATGAAATATAATTTTTTTTTTTTTTTTTTTTTATTTGTTTATGATGCTCCAAACAAAATAATGATATAAATTTTAAAAAAGAAAAAAAAAAAAACATTGTTTTTTTCTATACATTTTTGTATATGAATATGTCTAAAATCCTGGCATCATCCACACAGAACATAATTTTTTTTTCTCTCCATTTTTATATATATATGGCAAAAGGTGCAAAATCAATACATCATCAATGCAGCCTTAGACTTTTA
This sequence comes from Cirrhinus molitorella, assembly GCA_033026305.1. Classification (NCBI taxonomy): domain Eukaryota; kingdom Metazoa; phylum Chordata; class Actinopteri; order Cypriniformes; family Cyprinidae; genus Cirrhinus; species Cirrhinus molitorella. The sequence goes on from CM065140.1 coordinate 14,271,005, forward strand.
ATTTAAAAAATATTACCAGTAGAAACAAAGCATAATTGATGTTCATAAATGAAAATCATCTCACTTTCATATCCTTCCGAATCCACTTTTGTCTCTGAAACACAAATAGAGAAATTCAGAATTCAAGTTATTTTTCATGCACAAGATTAAAATGAAGGATTGTAGCATTCAAAAAGAATAGAAAAACACCATAAATTTTCAATTTCACAATTTTCGTATTATATTCCAAGTCGTCTGAATTCATACGATAGTTTTGCATGAAAAATAGTAATAAACTTAAGTCGTAAATCACTGAAAATCATGTTGTAGCGACAACCACTCTTTCTGCAAACCAGGATCTATTAAAAAGAGAGTTTTATCATTTATTTTATTAGTTTGAGTTTCACATACACCATCATTACGAACTCAGGGTCATGTTTAAAAAAAATTACAGAAAAACATTTCAAAACACTAGCTGAAGAGAACTCCAAACATCTTCTAGTCTAAACAAAATAAACATCTGAAGACAAAATATGAGTAATCAACCAGTCACTGTCTGGCAAGTTATACAAGTCATAAATTCATCCACTTTGTTCCCCAGCATTGAGAATGAACCATCCAGCCATTGAGAGAATAATTGATCACACATATAAAAGAATTGACGTCATAAGTGCCCCGTCCTTGGCTGATGCACAGTGTGCAGTGATTGTTTGTTAAATATGAGGGGAGCAAAGGATGCAGACAACCCACGAATTCTTGATTCTCTGTCTGAGGCCCCTGAGGATCAGGCCCAGCAGAACAAAACAGCCCAACAAAGAATAACAGAAAAAGCATTAAGAGATCTAGCAGTTCTCCACATCACACCACCTGCAAACCGTCTGCCTGTGATGACGTCAGACACTGAAACGGAGAACAGCGTTTTTATAATTAGCACACGAATTGCAGCATTAATGCCCTATTCTTGCATGACTTATTTTGATGACCAATTTAGAAGTCTTACTATTTTAATTCATAATTGATTCCCATCTTCAAACAATTCATTAGGCAGAGCATTGTTAATTGCATATACATATTTATGACCTCAAAAAAGCAAACAAATTGTGTCTCTGGAGAGGGTTGTTTTATTGAAATGACATGGCACTCTGTGTACTGGATTCTCTGAACACTCAGTTTCACTGCTCCCTGTCTTAGAGTTTGGATTTTTGTTTTTCAAGGTCAAACATTTCTCTGCAAAGGGAACAGATGTAATCATTGTTACACTGGATTTCATACATACATAAGTATTTTCTGCATAAAATCTGCACACAAAGGTTTGACACAGAAATGCTGACTCATTAAGAACTTTGTACAATTCATAAATATTTAAATATTCAATTTACATTAAACAAGGTTACTCTTTGTAAAAAGTCTTAGCTTTAAAATTAATTTTAACGAAATTCAGACAACAATAAATATCACCTCAGTTCAAGCGGCAAGTGAATCGATCATCTCTTTTAATATTTACTTAAAGCACAAAACAAACATGTATTGAAGCCTGTTTCTGACACTGAATTTAAAAAACAACAACATTATTTTGACTTTTTGTCTTACAACTCTGCCTTTTTTTCTCAGGATTGTGAGATATAAATGCACAATTCTGACCTTTTTTCTTAGAATTGCATGATATGAACTTGTAAGTTACAAAGTCAGAATTGCATGATATAAACTCGCAATTGTCAAAGTTATATTCACAACTGCGAGATATAGTCACAAGTATAGTAAAGTACAAGTATAGTATAGATATAGTACTGACTTTTTTCTCAGAATTGCTGATATAAACTCACAATTGAGAGTAATAAAGCAAGAATTTTTGACTTTTTCAAAACTGCATAATATAAAGCAATTCCGACTTTTTTCTCTCAAATGCGAGTTTGTATCTCGCAATTGTGGGTTTATATTATGCAATTTTGAAAAAGTCAAAAATTCTGGCTTTATTACTCTCAATTGTGCGTTTATATCAGCAATTCTGAGAAAAAATATCAAGATGTAAACTAGCAATCCCTGTTGAACAAAATAGCATAGGTTTTGATAGTGGGATGCTGGTTTTAGCTGGTTTATACGTGTGATTTGCGTGATATAAACTCGTAATTGCAAGTATAAAGTTAGAATTATGAGATATAAAGTCACAATTCTGACTTTTTTCTCCAAATGCAAGTTTGTACCTGGTAATTTAGACTTTTTTCTCAGAAATGCAAGATATAAACTCACAATTGCGAAATAGAAACTCACGATTCCGGATCCTTTCTCACAAATGCTAGTTTGTATCTTGCAATTCTGACTTTTTTTTTCTCAGAATTGTGTGATATAAACTAGCAATCCTTGTTAAAAAAAAAAAAAACACATGCTGGTTAGGTGGGTTTCAATGCTGATTTTAGCTGGTTTAAGTTGGTCCTTAGCTGGTTTATGCTGGTCCTTAGCAGGTTTTATGCTGGTCCTTAGCTAGTCATGTGCTGGTGCTAAACTGGTCCCCACCAGAATTGTGATATAAACAGTTGCCAGTTATAAACTCAGAATTGCGTGATAGAAACTCACAATTTCAACTTTTTTCTCCAAATACGAGTTTGTATCTCGTAATTCTGACTTCTCAGAATTGCGTGATTTAAACTAGCAATCCCTGTTGAAAAAATAGCATAGGTTTTAATGGTGGGATGCTGGTTTTAGCTGGTTTATACTGGTCCTTAACTGGTCATGTGCTAGCCCTAAGCTGTTCCCCACCAGAATTGAGAGGTATAGTCACAATTCTTACTTTTTTTCTCAGAATTGTGATGTAAACAGTTGTGGGTTATAAACTATTGCGTGATAGAAACTTGGAATTCTGACTTTTTTCTCCAAATGCAAGTTTGTATCTCATAATTCTGACTTTTTGTCAGAATTGCGTGATATAAACTCGTAATTGCAAGTATAAAGTTAGAATTGTGAGATATAAAGTCACAATTCTGACTTTTTTTTCTCAGAATTGTGATGTAAACAGTTGCGGGTTATAAACTATTGCGTGATAGAAACTTGCAATTCTGACGTTTTTATCTCCAAATGCGAGTTTGTATCTCATAATTCTGACTTTTTTCTCAGAAATGCGTGATATAAACTCACAATTGCGAAATAGAAACTCACAATTCCGACTTCTTTCTCGCAAATGCTAGTTTATATCTTGCAATTCTGATGATGCTTTTTTCTATGATTGCTTTTTTTTCGATGCTGCTTTTAGATGGTATAAGATGGTCCTTAGCTGGTTTTTGCTGGTCCTAAGCTGGTCCACACCAGAATTGTGATATAAACAGTTGCCATATAAACTCAGAATTGCGTGATAGAAACTCGCAATTTCAGCTTTTTTCTCCAAATTGCGTGACATAAACTCGTAATTGCAAGTCAGAATTGAGAGATATAAAGTAACAATTCTGACTTTTTCTTTCTTAGAATTGCAATATAAACTCACAACTGCAGTTTATAAACTCAGAACTGCGTGATATAAACTCACAATTGCGAGTTATAAAGTCACCGTCACAATTCTAACTTTTTTTTCTCAGAATTACGTGATCACAATTGCGAGAAATAAAGTCTTTGCGAGACAGAAATGGGCAATTCCGATTTTTTTTCTCACAAATGCCAGTGAGATATAGACTTACAAGGGGAAAGGGGAAAAATATGTTCCCAGAATTGCGAATTTCACAATTCTGATGTAGTAACTCACAACTGCGTGTTATAAAGTCAGAACTGCGAGATATAAACTCGCAATTCTGAAAAATAAAAATTAACTCCCATGAAGGGTCAATAAACAACAACAGCAACAAAATACACTAGTAAGCATGACCTGTAGCTGTCTGAGATCTTGCAGCACATGCTCTCCGGTGAGCGAGAGAACGCAACAGAATGGAAACAGGTGAGGTTGTAAAAGTCATGTTTTATGCAAATTACAATAATAATTTAATTTATTAGCGAACGCCTCAGTAAGAATAATTTATCAACAATTAGAACTAGGGTTAGTGTAAATGTGCAAATTATTCGTAAAAACTTTTTGTGCATAACACATTTATTCATTTATTTATTTTATTTATTTCAAATAACACATTTTGTTTACTTTTTCAGTTGTAGTTTTAGTTTTAGCTCTATGTCCTGGCCTACTTCACTTGGTTCTGAATAAAAGCATCAGTTCACAAATAAATCAGTAAACAATCTTTTAAAATAGGCCTACATTTGTCATTTCTGTGCCAGCCAACATTTGTTTCTACAAAGCATGCAAAGTGAGCATCCAAATATGAAATTCATTTAGCAAAGGATTCAAGCAAAGGACTGAAATACTGGTATGAGCTCAGCTCAGTGACCATGTGACAAGCACTGACATGCACTAACTGGACCCTTAGGTTCTCAGTACATGCATCAAATGTAACATTGCCATCTAATGGACAATAGCTGCTGTGACAGCTGACAGTGCAGGTGTTTGTCATCTCTGTCATGTTTCTAGAGCACAACAGGTGCAAGCTGCAAGCTTTTTTCTATGATTTATGATATTTTGTTTTAAGAATGTCTGACTGTCAGGTAATTAATTTATTGGCAAAGCTTGTATTAAAGAATGATCTTTAATGGCCTTCATAGCCCTACAAAAACAAATGTATGGTGATATTGTAAAATATTACATAATATTTATTTTTTTAGATTTTGCAGTATACTGCAGTATATGCATGGACCATCGATACAGTATATACTGATACATTTAAAAAATATAGCAATAATACCAAACTCTGCGCCATATTTTTACATTAAATAGCTTTATTAAAACTCTTCATCAGTTAAAGGGATAGTTTACCCAAAAATGAAAATTCTGTCATTGATTACTCACCCTCACGATGTTCCAAACCCACAAGAGCTTTGTTCATCTTCAGAACACAAATTAAGATATTCCTGATGAAATCCAAGAGCTTTCTGATCTGCATAGACAGCAATGCAACTGAAATGTTCAAGGCCTATAAAGGTAGTGAGGACATTGCTAAAATAGTGAATATGACATGAGTGATTCAACTGTACTGTTATATGAAGCTACAAGAATAGTTTTTGTATTTTTCTTCTTTCAAAGATTCATTATTTATTTGTTAATTTATTATATTTGTATGTAAAAAGTACACTTGTAGTGGAAATTCCCTGTGCATTATTCCATATGCATACTTGAATATATTGATTGTTCATATAGGAAATATAGAAAAAAAAATCCTAGATTGTGAATGTAAATTGCCATCTGTTTATGAGCTATCAGCCATGATCAAACATGCAGTGGCAGTGAGTCTTGTGACATTTCACATGCGCAGTGTGTAGTTATGTGCATGTGTGAATAAGTGTGACAGTTAGACAGCAGTTAAAGTGTGACAAGGCACACATTTTTTGACAATAAATCCCAATATAGCACAGGCAGGCTGTGATTAATAGTTTGGAGTTCACACTTCACACACTACACAGAGAAATGTGTGATGTTTATTCCAGTGGAAGACTTTGTTCCATCTTCGGCGAAAGTCTTTATTGTCACCTTCACTGACAGCTTGCAGACTCCTCATGCATCGAGGGTTAGATTTCGTAGAGCTTTCATTTATTGGTGAGTTACCTATGTCATCAGCAGGGCTAAATTACTTCAAAGGCAGCTGGGCTGCTAAAGTCTGTTACCTCAAAAGTGAAGGTCAAAGAAGCCCTCAAACCATTTCCTATTCAACAGTTATGAATAAATCATAAATATGACACCAGACTCCTCGGGGTGGACAGTGGAGATTTCATTTTTTATGCATTACAGTAAGTGGAGGGCTTGCAAATAAAGTTGGCATGAAAGGTACTTCATCTGAGGTTGCATGTCTGTTGCGGAAAAGGATAATTGCTGCCTGTGAGAGCTGAATGCAAAATAATCTTTTTAAACATGCAATGAATAACCATTTTGTTGACAGCGGTTGACACATGTCAAGGTATTGTTGCTTTATTAATATCCATATAATATAGATAGTTTCAAATGCACGCATTAATGCATTTTAATCTATTCTCTTTATTCAAGTTGGTTTCATGCATTAAAAAAAGCTTTTATAAAGTCTTCAACAAGAGAAAAATGTGAAATGGTGTAACACTACAACACACTTTCCTTACATGTTGGTCCATGTTATTGTACATAGGCCTATAGTAATTCTCAATAATATTAAATATTAACAGTTGTAAGGTAATAGCATACATTATGTTGGCAGATGTAACATCTTTGTTTGTTAAGCCTACATAACTTTATTTTAGGGTATCAGAGGCTTTTCCTCTCAGGAGGCAAAGGAGGCAGTGTCTCCTCAAAACATTGGTAGTACAAAAATAGGCTAAAACAAGCCAGTATTACTAAATATGCCTCCATCGCGATATGATTGGAGACGACTGGTTATGTTAGGCTGTGATTGGTTGGTTCATGCGATAAGTCCCTCCTCATGTGTGCTTGTGCATTCCACGTTAGCAACAGTGTTGCCAAGTCCGCGGAATTAGTCTACTTTAACACTAGATTGTTTTTCATGTCCGCAGGTTTAAGCGACCCCAATAACGTAATATTTAGACCCTAGAATGCTAATTTTACCAGGGTAATCCCGCCAAAAATCGCATATTTTTTAACCCCCAGAACGCGATTTTTACCGGGGAACCCCCCTCGAAACGCAATTGGGCTACTTTTGGGCTACTTTTGAGTAGCAACTGGGCAGGTTTTTTTGTGAAAACCTAGCAACCCTAGTTAGCAAATCATTCTGAATGAACAAAATAATGGCGTTAATTGGAAGACTTCATTTTAAAAAGTAAGTAACTCAAACAATATTACATAACCACTTTGTTAAGTCAAGATAAGATTTAAAATGGCGTGAAACATGATTTGTGGATATTTTAGTGAATAATCAGCTTGGTAGAATTTAAAGTAAATCTCTGTGTCTGTGACCAAAAAATTCTAAACTAGTTAAAATAGCTGAAGAAGTTCACAAATAAAATATATTGTTTAAATTGTTACTCCCTTGTGTTATTATTTTAATGAATGTAAAATGCTTAAAAACACTAACTTGATGAGATTAATACTTGGCTTTAATAATTAGAATATTGATTGCATTGATAATGTAAAAATATTAAATAGATTTTTTTTTCTTTTTCTGATGAATAATACCACAATATCGCTACCACAATTAGCTCTGCTACTAATATTGGGGAAAAGAGTAAATGGACTATATATATATATATATATATATATATATATATATATATATATATATATATATATATGTGTGTGTACAGTGGGTACGGAAAGTATTCAGACCCCCTTAAATTTTTCACTCTGTGTTATATTGCAGCCATTTGCTAAAATCATTTAAGTTTTTTCCTCATTAATGTACACACAGCACCCCATATTGACAGAACAACACAGAATTGTTGACATTTTTGCAGATTTATTAAAAAAGAAAAACTGAAATATCACATGGTCCTAAGTATTCAGACCCTTTGCTGTGACACTTATATATTTAACTCAGGTGCTGTCCATTTCTTCTGATCATCCTTGAGATGGTTCTACACCTTCATTTGAGTCCAGCTGTGTTTGATTATACTGATTGGACTTGATTAGGAAAGCCACACACGTGTCTATATAAGACCTTACAGCTCACAGTGTGTGTCAGAGCAAATGAGAATCATGAGGTCAAAGGAACTGCCTGAAGAGCTCAGAGACACAACTGTGGCAAGGCACAGATCTGGCCAAGGTTACAAAAAAAGTTCTGCTGCACTTAAGGTTCCTAAGAGCACAGTGGCCTCCATAATCCTTAAATGGAAGACGTTTGGGATGACCAGAACTCTTCCTAGAGCTGGCCGTCTTGCCAAACTGAGCTATCGGGGGAGAAGAGCCTTGGTGAGAGAGGTAAAGAAAAACCCAAAGCTCCAGAGATGCGAGAAAGTTGTAGAAAGTCAACCATCACTGCAGCCCTCCACCAGTCAGGGCTTTATGGCAGAGTGGCCCGACGGAAGCCTCTCCTCAGTGCAAGACACATGAAAGCCCGCATGAAGGACTCCAAGATGGTGAGAAATAAGATTCTCTGGTCTGATGAGACCAAGATAGAACTTTTTGACCTTAATTCTAAGTGGTATGTGTGGAGAAAACCAGGCACTGCTCATCACCTGTCCAATACAGTGAAGCATGGTGGTGGCAGCATCAAGCTGTGGGGGTGTTTTTCAGCTGCCCTTAAGCCCTGACTTAAACCCAATTGAGCATCTCTGGAGAGACCTGAAAATGGCTGTCCACCAACGTTTACCATCCAACCTGACAGAACTGGAGAGGATCTGCAAGGAGGAATGGCAGAGGATCCCCAAATCCAGGTGTGAAAAACTTGTTGCATCTTTCTCAAAAAGACTCATGGCTGTATTAGATCAAAAGGGTGCTTCTACTAAATACTGAGTAAAGGGTCTGAATACTTAGGACAATGTGATACTTCAGATTTTCTTTTTTAATAAATCTGCAAAAATGTCAACAATTCTGTGTTTTTCTGTCAATATGGGGTGCTGTGTGTACATGAATGAGGAAAAAAATGAACTTAAATAATTTTAGCAAATGGTTGCAATATAACAGAGTGAAAAATTTAAGGGGGTCTGAATACTTTCCGTACCCACTGTATATATATATATATATATATATATATATATATATAGTCATGAACTGTGCTGTCATAGCTCCCTCTTTCCTCCTCTAGAGGGAGCCCTCATCTCATCATTGACAATTAACTCACTACATTTCCCATAACCCCCTCTCATGAACTTCCTGTTTCCTCTCACCTCTCACCCCTGTTGGCCATCTTGTCTTCACCCGCACACACCTGGCAGTCATCACACCTCATCACCCACAGTACAAAAGCCATTCACACGCACTGCCATTCGCGAAGTCTTGATTTATTTCTCCTGGTCAATTCCGAGCGTTTTTCCTAGTTTGTTTTCCCTTTGCCGTTTCCGTCTGTTCCCTGGTTCCTGACTGTTCTCCGCCGGCCTGTCGACCCCCTTGCTTGTCTCTGGATTATCCCTGCTTTCCGCCTGCCTCGAACTTCCCGCCTGGACTCTGTTATTTCTCTTTGGATTTACCTCGCCGATGCCGTTTGCCCCTGTCTGACCCCGCCTGTCTGTTACGATTTCTACTGACAATAAAGTTTGCATATGGATCCATACGTCTATGCCTCCTATGTTACATATATATATATATATATATATATACATAATATATATATGTATAAAAGAATATATATATATATATATATATATATATATAAAAGAATGAATAAATAAATAAATCATACTCATAAAAATGTCAAATGGTGTAACAATCAACTAGAAATGTAACACTTTTCTTACATGGGCCTACAGTAGGTCAATGTAAATATCCTTATAATTTATAATAATATTAAGATTACTTTAATTCAGAAATGTTAAGCATGTTTATCAAGAGGTGTTTTTAAGAGATTGTATTCATGAATGCTTAATGATTTAATTAAAAAAAAAATTTTACAATTTAATGCATGAAAAAAAGAGTGTCATGCCATTGACCCATGGATAACTTTTTAACAGGTATTGTCTCAAATGTGGTAGAGAGAGAGAGAGAGAGAGAGAGAGTAACAAATATTTGCAGCATATTCTCTGGCTGTTTATTTTAATTTAATGTTTTGATGTTTTTTAATGTAATTTTCATGGACAAGAGAAATGGAAAAATAATTGATTTATACATAATTCTTTGCTGAAATCAAGTTATGTCATCCATATGGATTTTACGCCTGAGCCATTTTACTATCTGACTTAATTTATGTACGAGATCTTCATCCATATAACATCTTTCATTGTCATGAGAGATGCAGAAAAGCCTCTCACACGTGTAACTGTGTCATCAGCTGTGTCTAATGGGTTTTGGCATTTTTCCACAGGCAAAAGGGCGTCTCTGTAAAGCAGGATTAGAGGAGGAGGCTTTTGCAGGCATTTCAGCATTTGTGTCAGTGGAGCTACAGCACGCTCTACATCTAATGTATGAATATAACATCCCAGACCTCTTTTTTCCCTTTTTTTTCTCATTTGCGTTTGATCTGCTTTGATCTTTTAATCCCAAGGATCCAATCAACAAAACAAATCTCCCATCCACTAGTTATCACCACCCTTTTATTGTAGACAGATAATTCCCATATGAAAGCAAAACTCCATTTTGCTAATGAATGAAAATGAAGTCTTAAAAATATACGGATTAAAGATATCACATAGCACATGTAGTATTCATTAGATGTAAAACAGTAGGAGTCATGTTTTTTATGGCTTAATTTGTCAGATTACTTGCTATGTTAATGCATGCTATGTTTGGAGCATGTTGGAATTAATAACAACATGCAATCTCACACACAACCCGTCGTATTTCATATTTTACATTTTGTTTACAGAAAATAAGAATAGTTGTTTAAGCCATTAAGGAATTATCACTGTCACATTAGTGTTAAAGACTGATATTCCCCTAAATCTCATTTGTGAAGCATAATAGATGAATAGATAATCTAATGCTGTCAAAATTAGCATGTTAACGCATACAATTCTTTTTTTTTTTTTATTTAACTGCATTAAAAATATTTAACGCAGTTAATGCAGGGCGGAGCTATGATTGGCCAACCCACTTACAAGTGCCGTCGCTTTTTTGTTTTTTTGACAAGCAGTGCATTTATTTAGTCGCAGAACGTCTTTGCAACCACATCAAATGGGAGACTTTTCAGATGTACACTCCAACTTCACTTCAGTGGTTGGCGCTAGTCAAACAAGTGCAGGAATATGGAAGGCCAAAATGTTAAACACAGGAATTTTAACACGTCAACAACACGTAAAATATATGTCATTTACGTGTATTTTCATTTTTCATTTTAAATAAATGTACATTGCACGTACAAAAGTTTACATACACCTTGCAGAATCTGCAAAAATATTAATTATTTTACCAAAATAAGAGGGATAATGCGAAATGCATGTTATTTTGTATTTAGCACTGACCTGAATTAGATATTTTACATAAAAAAACATTTAAATATAGTCCTCAAGTGAAAATAACACCCTTTAACAATAAAATAAGAATTACCCTTTCCAGCAGTGACTGTATGATTTTGAGATTCATCTTTTTACACATTTGCAACTATTACAGAAGGTTCAAATGCTCGGCTCTGTGTAATAAATGCGGCTGCATGAATGAACACGTGAATGAGATTTACTACTAATCACAGAACCGGCATTACTGACGTGATACACATGATAATTTGCGTCCAAATATTGCACAGCCCAAAGTTAACACCACCTTTATACATTTAATAAAAACTGAAAAAAAGCAAAAACACGATGCACATTCTTTATTCGTCATTTTGTAGATGTAGAGTTAAAAAAATCGTTACATTTTATGTAGAAAAGGTAAATCTTGTTCCGAATAAAGTGACTTGAACACACCTGATGTCTTAATGACGACTTGTCAGCTTGTATGTATGAACGTCCCAGGAGGACTTGAACGCAGCATCAGGCCATATGTCAATAATAACAAATTTACCTGTCCAGTCCTGTCAGTCATTATACTGTGTTCGTAGCAAACTCGCTTCAATTGCTTCTCTCACAAATGTTGCTTTGCGCGTTGTAGCCTGTATCATTTCAGATTAAAGCGCGAATGAAACTACAAGCAGGCCTGTTTGATCCGCGTCACATTCAGCAACGGCAGCTCTTAAAGTAATAGCAGCCAAAAGAGGAAATCAATAACTTTTGTAGCTTTAAAGAATCATCTATATTTAATTTAGTATTTTGTGATTGATAAATGCATTCAGTTTTTGTATATTTCCTACTTGCTGAAGGGCACAGATAAATACTGGGTTTATGTGAAAATTGTTTTAAGTTCACTTAAATTAGAAGTTGTTATTTTTGTCCAAATGAAGTTCTTAGCAATGGATATTACTAATGAAAAATTAAGTTTTGATTTATTTATGGTAGGAAAATTTGTAAATATCTTCATGGAACATGATTTTTACTTATGCTTATAATATGCTAATGATTATTGGTATAAAAGAAAAATATGTTTTACCAAAACAATGTATTTTGGCAATTGCTACAAATAAACCAAGACTGGTTTTGTGTTCTAGGGTCACAAATGTTAAAAATATACTTTTTATGTTGTTCATTCATTTGTAAATTGAATGTGAAATTATTGCAAATAAAAGTATATTTTAAAACTTATATTTTAGAATGTTTTTAATGTCTTTAATGTCTTTAGGTGGGATTAATCATAATTAATAAAAAAAATTGTGATTAATTAGTTAATTTTTAAACTGATTGACAGCACTTAAATAAATAAATAATTACAATACAATTTTGCCACATTTTGCTTTTTTTTCTTAATATATTACTTTTTCTAGGACCCATTAGATACAGCTGTTGAAAATGAATATTAAAATTAAATGCATTCCCAAAACCTCTTAATACACTATCCTAATATTTATTCATTATACAATAAATAAATAAATAAATAAATAAATTTAAATTATTGTCAACCTAGTCATCACATTTTACAATAAAATAAAATTACAAGGACTAAAAATTAAAGTACATTTTAGAAGGGGGATTGATCTTGATAATATTCAATAGGAAATTTAAGTTTTCGTTTTTATTGACTTAGTATATTAGGGCATACAGCTGTTAATTTCTGATATTCACATCTAAAGGAAAATTTTCTGTGCCTGTGTGAAAGTGAAAATTACATATTCCCAAAAATAGATAGATAGATAGATAGATAGATAGATAGATAGATAGATAGATAGATAGATAGATAGATAGATAGATAGATAGATTCATTCATTCATCCTTTATTCTATTTGAAGCAAGTGAGTAGTTGTCAGTGTCCACCCCTCTGACAGCCCTCTCATGGTGCATTCCAGGAAGCTGCTCTCTTCGCTGAATTAAATCATCTGACGCGCGCTCTGTCTCCCCATTCTCGGGTGGAATGAGCCGTTCGAGCCGGTTGCCCGAGCAGCAGCAGCAGCAGCAGCGGTGGCGGCGGCGGCACTGAGGCAGGTTGTTTGAGGACTGAATGTCGTGCTGACTTCTGAAGGGACTCACAGCCGAGACGGGGGACGAGGACAGAGAGGCTGTTAGGATGGCTTCAAACTTCAACGACATAGTGAAGCAGGGCTACGTGAGGATTCGGAGTAAGAAACTGGGGGTGAGTACAGTCAATATCCGCTGGACGTTACTGTGTGGTCAGTAATTTTGGGGACATTTTTATCGTATATATTATTCAGTATATGTAGCTCTGATGTAATCCATCTGAACAAGTAGGTAATTAAACAATCTGGATAATATATATAAACAATAACGATATTGCTTGTGCTTTTAGCAAATGGGGGTTGTTTAAAATTAGTTTTTAACATAGAGTATTTGCTTTAGGCAATATAAATTATTTATTTATTTAAATATGTCTTGTTTTCAAAGTTGTCATTGACTTTTAGCTGTTAATGAAATAAAGTTTATTACATTTTAAAAAGTTAATCAAGAATCTGCTGTCTTCAGTAGTTTCTTTGCCTATATGAGAAGACACATTAGTCAAGTGTACAGATGCAGCATCATCTGTTTATTGTCCTCCTGAATCTGCAGCTGTGAATAGAGTGAGCACTGTAGGTCATCAGGTCTGTGTGATACAGCAGGTGAATTCATCCAACCAGGAAAGATTAATACAGTCATACGCAGTCATATGCCTATTATAGTTTTATAGCAGCGTAGGAGGTTTAATAAGGATTTTACAGGGCATTTATTGAGGTTTATTGCCCACAATTTCTTTTTTGTGAAATTTGCTTTGGTGACATGTCCCTAACTGTAGCAATGCAATATACAGTGCAATTAAATATTAATTTCAACATAAAATGCAGTACAGTAGAGCACATTATACACAATATGCAAAACAAATAAATAGTTATATATATATAAGGAATAAACATTAGTATTATTTTAATATTTTCTTTGAAATAAATCAAATATGTAGAAATACCTTATTTTTATTTTTATTTATGTATTTTACTTAAAAAGTCTTTATAACAGTATTTATTCTTGTACTATATTGTACATTGTAATTGTACATTTAATAATTTAATAATATAAGCATTTATATATATATATACACTACCGTTCAAAAGTTTGGGGTCAGTAAGACTTGCAATTTTTTTTTAATGAAGTCAAGGCTGCATTTATTTTATCAAAAATACAGAAAATAAACTGTAATATTACAAAATGTTATTACAATAGAAAATAATGGTTTTTATTTTCATATACTTTAAAGTATAATTTGTTCCTGTGATGCAATGCTGATTTTTCATCAGCTGTTACTCAGTTTCCCAGGCTTAAGTGTCACATGATCTCTCAGAAATCATTCTGATATTCTGAATTATTAGTAGAATTATCAGCTTTGGAAACAGTTGTGCCGCCAATGTTTTTTTCTTTTTTTTTTTTTTTTGAACCTGTATTTTTGTCTTTCAATAACAACATTTATTCAAACTATAAATCTTTTCTAGCAATGTAAATATATTATGTCACTTTTTATTAATGTAATAATTTATTCATTTCTTTCAAAAAAAAGAATGAATAAACATTTACTGACCCCAAACTGTTGAACGGTATATATTATATATATATATATATATATATATATATATATATATATATTTTTTTTTTTTTTTTTCCATGTTTGTACCATGTTTGTCCAAAATTTGAGACTCTTTGACTTTAAAACAAATGTGAAAAATGTGAAAATGAATAAAAATATGTTTAAATTCCTATTTTTTATTATATAAATATATGAGGGTACAGTATTTATAACACTATTTATTGTTGAACTATATTGTACATAGTAATTGTACATTTATTATTTTATTGATATATGTTTGTATATATATATATATATATATATATATATATATATATATATATATATATATACATATATATATATATATATACACACACACACACACACACACACACACACATACACAAATACACACATTAATGTAATTTATAAATTACAAATGAATTTCAGAATTTTTTTTTAGCAATAAATCATAAATATAACATTTTAGTCAAAAACCTGATGTGTCATGTTTGTCCTAAATTTGAGACTCTTTGACTTTGAAATAAATAAAGATGAATAAAAATATATAGAAATTGCTCATTTTTATTTATTATATAAATATAAAAATCCTATATTTTACTTAAAAATGATACAGCATTTATAACAGCATTAATTCTTTTACTATATTGTGCATTGTAATTGTACATTTATTAATTTATAAATCAAACATTAAGTAATTTACAAATTACAAATTAACTAATAATAGAAAGTATGTTTGTCCTAAATATTTGTCCTAAAATTGAGACTCTTTGACTTTGAAATAGATACAAATTAATAAAAAATGGAAATTCCTATTTTAATTTATTATATAAATATATAAGAATAAATAAATTTACTTTCCTGTATTATACCTACACACACACACACACACACATACATATATATAAAAGTAAAAAAGTATGTATTTTCAGAAATGTTCTTGTTACCAATAAATCATAAATATAACAACATTTTAGTCAACCTGAGGTGTCAAATTTGTCCTAAATTTAACACTCTTTTTTTTTAAGCTATAAAACCTAAATATAACAAAAATGTCTAATCAATACTTAATGTCTTAGGGATGTTTGACCATAATGTTTTTGTTTTCGCCTCTAGACATTGGATATGAGAGGTGAGATAAATATTTCAACAGATATTGCTTCCATAGTGTGAGCTCAGACTAAATGCATTATTTGAAGTGCAGCATCATATTGTGTTGATTTTTATTGGTTAGATAAACTTAGCAGCTGTATTTCAGATATACATTAGCCTGTAAATATAGAGTAGTGGTTTCTCCTTGAAACGCAGATCAAGAAAACAGCACAGTGATGCCACATCTACTGCATTTGTGTTTGAATGCAGAGCATACAATTATCTAATAGTAGCGCTGTGAAGAAATAAAACCACTCTCATTATTTTTCCATTATGTGTGGTATCCTCATGGTCGCATTTGCCATTAATTGAACAGAAAGAATGTTTGAAAAAAGTCTAAGATGTCTAAGAGCATGTTAGTTAAGTTGCTTTGAAATCCATGTAATGTGAATTTACAGTTCAGTGCACCTGACATTAACTGACCTTCTCACATAGACATAATGCCCTTTGAACCCATAGACTTCTGCACCTTTGGCATTTTCCCTTTCGACACTTATCTGTGTAGAAATATAACTGAACCTTTAGATATTAGTATAAATGTTAATGATAACCCTCCAATCAAAAACAGTAAAAATGTGATGTTTAAACTTTTTTAAAAAGCTTCTATTACTGGTCTTTATCAGCCATTTGTAACATTTTGAGTGTAATCTGTTCATCTGATAAACTATGCTGATGAAACAGGCAGCTGCTCCTTTGAAGACTGCTTTAGAGGGAAGGACTACTTGTCTCATCAGTGCTGGCACAGTCTTTTTTTTTGTGCAAGTATCATGTTTTGAACAGCAGGATCAGCTTAGGGTTTCCCTCTGATGTCTCTCTCTGTTCCTCTCGTTTCCTCTCTCTTCGCTTTCTCAATCTTCTGAGACCTAGACATGTAATGCAAATGAAAAACTAAATGGGGAAAATTGCTAATACAAATTAAGTCATTTTTTGACAGTTTCCACAAAAACAGAAACTGTCAAACGTTTTTTTTCTTTCAATATATGGTCAGTAAAAGCAGATGCTGAAATCCAAAAAAATGTTGATTATACAGCCACAGGAAGTTAATATTATATTAATATTATATGTATTGTTTTATTTATTTTATTAATCTAAATTAAGCTGTCACTCAGTATGAGCGAGCTAGTTTTGGATAATTAAAAATGTTTTTGATAATATTTTTCATGTAATAACATGGGTAACAGTGTTGAATGCTTGAGCCCAACTTTGAGACAATGCTTGAGACAATTTTAAAAATAAATAATTATTATTTTATTTTATTTTTTTTTTATTTTGGCCTATTTTATTTTTTTTATTTTGGCCTATTTTATTTTTAAATGAATTAATATGCACTACCATTTAAAAGTTTAGGGTTATATGAGCTGTGTAATTTTCTATTTTTATTTTATTAATCTAAATTAATCTGGGCAAGCTAGTTTTGGATCAAATATTTATTTGATCATATTATTTCAAGTAATAAAATGGGTAACAGGGTTGATTGCTTGAGTCCGACAAATACAGTTTATTTTAATATTATTAATAAATAAAAAATAAAATATTTTATTTAATTTTTTTAATGAATTAATATACACTGCCACTACCATGAGGTTTAGGATTATATGGCCTGTGTAAATTTCTTTTTATTTTATTCATCAAAATCAAGCTGTCACTCGGTATGCGCAAGCTAGTTTCGGATAATTAAAAAAAAAAAAAAGTGATAATATTTTTCATGTAATAACATGGGTAACAGGGTTGAATGCTTGAGCCCAACTTTTGACAATTTCAAAAATAAATAAAGAATTATTTATTATTTTATTTTAGCCTATTTAATTTTTTTTTATTTTGGCCTATTTTATTTTTTTGTTTTAGCCTGTTTTATTTTCAAATGAATGAATATACACTACCATTTAAAAGGTTAGGGTTATATGAGCTGTGTAATTTATATACTTATTATATTTATATACTTTATATATTTATATACTAATTATATATATATATATATATATATATATATATTGTCGCAGGGCGAAGAAACACAGAACAAGGAAGTGCAGTAACGATCCCCGGAGGGTGGATTTATTAATAAATAAACAGTGTATAAAAGGTGGCGGTGCTCCGTGGCTCGTGCTCGCTTCCCCTCTGTGTTCTCGGTGCAGTCCGGTCCGTGCTGTGCTCAGTGGCTGTGCTGATCGGTCAAGGGCTGCTTTCTGAAGAGAAATAGAGAAAAGACAAAGCATGTGAGTCTGGAGTCTTCTGGAGACGTGTCTCCCCGTCATGTGTGTCTCCGTGGCTTATAAAGCCCTCGGCTGATGAGCCGCAGCCGTGACCGATCAGCCAGTGATGAGGCGTGGCAGGTGTAGCTCGTCCGTTTCCAGGGCGACGCTGATGAGTGCTCGGGACGCTCGTCACACTCCCCCCCCCTAAGCGTTGTCCTGGTCCTGCGAACAAGAGGGGAGGAGGGGGGTGGGAGGGAGGCAAACCCTGACAGACCTGCGGAAGCCGACCCCATCCGGGAGAGTCCATCTGCGTTGCCGTTGGCAGTTCCAGCTCGGTGTTGTAGGGAGAAGTGGAAGTCCTGGAGCGCCAGGAACCATCTTGTTACCCGAGCGTTGGTGTCCTTGGCTTTGGCCATCCACTGTAAGGGCGCATGATCTGTGATTAGTGTAAATTTTCGCCCCAACAGGTAGTACCTGAGCTCCAGGACTGCCCACTTCACTGCCAACGCTTCCCTCTCCACGGTGGCGTAGCGTGTTTCAGCGGGGGTCAGCTTCCGACTGATGAAGATCACCGGGTGTTCCTTACCGTCCTGCACTTGGGACAGCACGGCTCCCAACCCGGTGTCCGAGGCATCCGTCTGGAGCAGGAAGGGGCAGTTGAAGTCCGGGGCCCGCAGGACTGGCTCCGATGTAAGCGCCGTCTTCACTTGCTGGAAGGCCTCTTCAGCGGCTGGGCCCCAGGACACCTTCTCCGGCTGCCCCTTCCTGGTCAGGTCTGTCAGGGGAGCTGCTAAAGAGGAGAAGTTGGGGATGAAGCAGCGATAGTACCCCCGCCAACCCCAGAAAGGCTCGTACCTGAGTCTTCGACGTGGGCCGCGGTGCAGAGAGAATCGCTGCCACCTTCTTCTCCTGGGGCTTGATGAGTCCGCGACCCACTTGGAAACCCAGGTACTTTGCCTCTGACAGGGCCAGGTGACATTTGCGGGGGTTGGCGGTGAGTCCAGCCCGCCGGAGCTCCATCAGCACCCTCCGCAATCTGTCCAGGTGGTCCTCCCACCGCTCGGAGTGGACGACTACGTCGTCCAAGTACGCCGCCACGTAGGCTTGGTGGGGGCATAGGAGGACGTCCATTAAGCGCTGGAACGTGGCGGGAGCCCCGTGCAGACCAAAGGGGAGGGTCCGGTATTGCCAGTGGCCGGAAGGAGTTGAGAACGCGGTCTTGGCCCTGGCGTCTTTGGTTAACGGGACTTGCCAGTAGCCTTTGGTGAGATCCAAGGTGGAGATGTACCGGGCCCTCCCCAGGCGATCGAGTAGCTCGTCTACACGGGGCATGGGGTAGCCGTCGAACTCCGAGACCTCGTTGAGGCGGCGGAAGTCGTTACAGAAGCGGAGGGTGCCATCCGGCTTAGGGACCATCACGATGGGGCTGGACCACGGGCTGCATGATGGTTCGATCACCCCCAACTTAAGCATTTCCTGTACTTCCTCCTCAATAGCCTGTCGCCGAGCCTCCGGGACACGGTAGGGCCGCTGCCGGACGATGACTCCTGGTGGTGTCCTGATGTCGTGCTGGAGCACATGGGTCCGCCCGGGCCTAGGGGAGAACACATCAGAGAACTGACGATCAGGTGTTGGATCTCCGTTTTCTGGGCAGCCGAGAGGTGGGGGTTGACATCGACAGCCACGGGGCTCACGGTGGCAAGGGCCGAGAGCTGGGTTCTGGTCCCATGCCACTTCTTCAACAGGTTAATATGATAAAGCTGATCTTGGCGCCGTCTTCCCGGTTGGCGTACTTGGTAAGTGACGGGCCCCACCTTCTTAGTCACCGTGTACGGACCCTGCCATGAAGCCAGGAACTTACAGGCCGTGTTTGGGACCAGAACCATCACGTGATCTCCCGGCTGGAACTCCCGTGGCTGGGCTGCCCGATTGTAGTGGCGCTGTTGGGCCTGCTGTGCCTTCACCATGTGTTCCCGGACTAATGGCATGACTTTGTCGATTCGCTCCCGCATCTCCTTCACGTGCTCAACGGTGGTGCGGTAGGGGGCCGGCTGCTGCTCCCAGGCCTCTCGGGCCACATCCAGCAGGCCTCGGGGTTGTCGTCCGAAGAGGAGCTCGAAAGGGGTAAAACCAGTAGAGGCCTGGGGAACCTCTCGGACTCCAAAGAGGACGTAGGGCAGCATCCGGTCCCAGTCCCTTCTGTCCTCAGCCGTCACCCGTCTGAGCATCTGCTTGAGCGTTTGGTTGAAGCGTTCGACGAGTCCATCCGTTTGAGGGTGGTAGACTGACGTGCGGAGCTGCTTCACCTGTAACAATCGACAGAGATCAGCCATTAGCCGGGACATAAAGGGGGTACCTTGATCGGTTAGTATCTCCGCTGGGATGCCGACTCGACTGAACAACAGAAACAGTTCCTGGGCGATGGCCTTTGCTGTTGCTTTCCTCAGGGGGACTGCTTCTGGATATCGGGTGGCATAGTCGACAATCACCAGGATGTGTTCGTGGCCTCGGGCGGACTTCGGCAGCGGTCCTACCAGATCCATCCCGATACGCTCGAAGGGCACCTCGATGATTGGCAGCGGAATAAGAGGACTGGGGGGAGGTTTCTGTGGGGTCGTGCGCTGACATGTGGGGCAGGCTTGACAAAACCGTTTTACCTCTGCTTCCAGCCCTGGCCAGTGAAAGCGGTCTCGAATCCGCTGAGCAGTGTTCTGGGGGCCCAGGTGCCCCGCCATTGGATGGGAGTGGGCCAGCTCCATCACCGTCTCGGTCTTAGTCCGGGGCACGACCAGCAGGGTTTTCTCCTCCCCCCTCCGCGATGCAACACAGTACAGCAGGCCATTCCGAATGATGAAGTGGGGGATTGGGTGAGGGGCCGGGTGGAGCTCCCGGTCCTCAATCCGCCGTACTTGCGCCCAAGCATTTTTAAGCCGGTCGTCTTCGCGCTGTGCTTTAGCGAATGAGCCCCCTTCGGTCATCTGCTGAAAGACGTCAAAATACAAGTCAGTATTATGGGAAGGGGACTCACCGCTACGGCCGCTGTCGGTGGCCAACAGCGCGGGACGCCGGGACTTCCTCTTCCTCAGGCGGCGTGGTGGGCGGCTCCCGGCGGGGCTGACAGGCTGGCCGTTGGCGGCGAGAAGGCGGTCAAAGCCGGGCCAGTCCCTCCCAAGTAATACGGCTACGGGTAGGTCCTTGACGATCCCGACCTCCACCGGCCATGCTCCAGGCGTGGTGGGAGGACTGTCGGATGTACCAGGGTGACAGCACTTCCGGAGTCGAGTGTCGCTTGGAAAGGCCGGCCGTTAATCTTGACCTCTGCTCGTGGCGCCCCTGCCGGCGGGTCGCGGTGGACAATACAGCCTGTCAGCCACGTCCGCTGGGGTGATCGTGGAGGATCCGTTGGCATGGGTTCATCCTGGGGGCCGGGAGCCGCCGGCCTGCTGACTGGTTTGAAGGTGCCCTCCGGCGTGCGTCGCTCCTGGACCACCCTCCGGGGGAAAGGCGGCGCTCGCTCCCCTGCCTCCCGTTGTTGGGTCGCTTCCGCCAGCTCGATGGCCTCCACGAGCTCGCCAATGGTGGTGGGGTTCCGCATGCCGGCTGCCTGGCGAATAGGGCGGGGAAGGGCACGTAACAGCCGATCTATTACCACGCGTTCCGCTACCTGGCTGGCACTAGGACCCCCCGACAACAACCAATGCTGGGCAAGCCTCATCAGATTTCCGGTTTGGGCACGGGCTGGCAACCGCGGCTTATACTCCCAATCATGGAAGAGCTGGGCGGCGCAGATGGGCGAGAGTCCCACTCTCGCTAGGATTTCTTGCTTTAACTCATCATAATTATCACTCAGTTCGGTTGGGATGGAAAAATAGGTTCGCTGAGCTTCCCCCGTCAACAGCGGTGCCAGCAGCTGTGCCCATTCATCCCGGCTCCATCCTTCCCGTGTAGCGACATTTTCAAACATCTGGAGAAAGCTTTCAACGTCATCATTGGCCGACATTTTTGGCAGCAACTGGGTGGCTTGGATACGGGGGTCCGGCAGCAGAACGCATTGGGCAGCGGCATCGCGGAGATCGGCGAGCGTTCGTTCCGTCTCTCCCTGACGGGCGGCGATGTGCTCCACGATTTGCTGCTGGCGGATGCTGACCTCGGTGAGGCGTTGTAAGAGCTCCTCCATTCCGTGGGGAGGAGCGGCCGCCTGCATGGAGATGGAGAAAACAGCGGTGAGTAAAACGGCGTGGGAGGTGAGTCTCAGTGGAAAAAAAACGGTGTTGCTGGTTCGCTTGTCTGTGTTTCTTCACTGCAATGCCCGCATTCTCCACCAGATGTCGCAGGGCGAAGAAACACAGAACAAGGAAGTGCAGTAACGATCCCCGGAGGGTGGATTTATTAATAAATAAACAGTGTATAAAAGGTGGCGGTGCTCCGTGGCTCGTGCTCGCTTCCCCTCTGTGTTCTCGGTACAGTCCGGTCCGTGCTGTGCTCAGTGGCTGTGCTGATCGGTCAAGGGCTGCTTTCTGAAGAGAAATAGAGAAAAGACAAAGCATGTGAGTCTGGAGTCTTCTGGAGACGTGTCTCCCCGTCATGTGTGTCTCCGTGGCTTATAAAGCCCTCGGCTGATGAGCCGCAGCCGTGACCGATCAGCCAGTGATGAGGCGTGGCAGGTGTAGCTCGTCCGTTTCCAGGGCGACGCTGATGAGTGCTCGGGACGCTCGTCACAATAAATATATATATATATATATATATATATATATATATATATATATATATAATAACATGGGTAACAGGGTTGAATGCTTGATCCTGATGAATACAGATTATTTTACTTCTTGTTTTTGACAATTTTAAAAATAAATAAATATATTATCTTATTTTATATTTTATTTTATTTTTATTTACATTTTTTAATATACACTACCATTCAGAAGTTTAGCGTTACATGAGCTGTGTAATTTTCTATTTATTTATTTTTTTGTCTAAATTAAAGAAGCCTGTAACTCAGTAGGGATGAGCTAGTTTGGGATCAGATATCTGTTTTATATATTGTATATTTAAACATATATTTATATTTTCAAATATAAAATCTAATAAAAAAAAATTATGAATAAAGTTTAGGGTTATATTAGCTGTGCAATTTTCTGTTTATTTTATTCATCTAGGAGCAAGATTACAGATCAAATATTTATTTGATAATATTTTTAGTTTTTGACCATTTTAAAAGTAAATAAATAAATATTTTATTGTATATATGATGTTTTAATGTTTTTGAAACAAGTCTCTTATGCTCACCAAGGCTGTATTTATTTGATCACAAAAATAAAATAAAATAAAATAAAATAAATAATACAATAAAAATAAAATACAATACAATAAAATAAATAAATATATAGATAAATAAATACATATATAAAAATTGTAATAATGTGAAATAATATTTTTACAATTCAAAATCTGTTTCAGTATATTTTCAAATGTAGTATATTCTTGTAATTTTAAAGCTGAATTTTCAGCATCATTACTCCAGTCGTCAGTGTCAAATGATCCTACAGAAATCATTCTTCTATACATATTTTTTTCTTTGATGAATAGAAAGTTCAAAAGAACAGCGCTTATTTGAAATAGAAAAAATATAAATGTAACTTTATAAATATCACTTTTGACTAATTTAATGCATTATTGTTGAATAAAAGCATTAATTTCTGTCAAAACTAAAAATCTTCCTGTCCCTCATGGCCAAATTCACTATTTTAAATAAAGCAAATGTTTGATATGTTTAAACATTTGAGTTAAATAATAGTTGTGCTTATAATGGTTTACAAATGATGTACCATCTTTTAAAGTGCCTTTTACATCAGCCATTTGTATGATGGATCTCCTCAGTCAGTTTCTGTCTGACCAGTAGACAGTGGATGGTATTGCTTTATACAGGGGCGGACTGGGACCAAAAAGTGGCCCTGGACTTCCTGGCCCACAGCGCCCACAATCCACATCATAATACATTGGCTTATTATTGTGGAGACTAATTTTTAACACTTACTAGCATAAGAATATAACAAAATATAGAAAAAATGCTATTTAAACATTTATTTGAAGCATCACTTAACATTTATTCGGTCATATTTGTAAAACAAAGAAACAAAGGTAAGAACATTAAAACAAGATATAAAATTATAAACAATATTGCTGGTCAGGGAGCATCATCTTGATGCAGTGAAAGCGTATCATGTTTGTTTTCTATATTTTATAAAACCACTGTTAGTAACGTTTTGTTAATATTGTCAGTGCACACAAATAAAAGTAGACCCTCATTTCCGAATTATCTATTACTCTTACCTCTGTGAGCAAAAATGACAGAAAATTTAAAATAGTTTCCAATGAAAATATGCAAATGATCACGCTGGCGCCTGCATGTCCTGCAAAGCGGCTTCAGCATCCCCTCTCTGCAAAAACGACTCGATATGCGCCTAATAGCACACATTTATTTGGGTTTAACGATTAAACTAACATTGTTTAGCGGCTACTTGAACTGTTTCATATCTATAGATTTTATTTTAGCTAAGTCCTGATGATTTGAGAAGGTAAATTGATCAAACAGACTACGAACAGTCTTCCGCTGGCCACTGTTTGATCCTTTAAAAAACGAAAACTTATATTTAACAAACAAAAAAATGCTCCAATCGTCTTTCTGAATTAACTTAATAAAAAAACGATATAATCACTTTGCCATTACATACAAAATGTAACTATTTTAATAGCTGAAACAGTATAGCTGTTTTAGGAGAAGGGGGAAAAAGACGGTCACGGGTCGGACTCGGCCGAGAATTTTGATGAGCTGATTCTGGTAAGACTAAGCAATAGCTACGCGCCTGATATCTGTACATAAATCAGAAGCGAAAAAGGGGCGTGTTCCAGTCCCGGTGCTCCAGATGGCCAGTCCGCCACTGGCTTTACAGATAGTCGGGGCCTTTTCCATGTAAACGGTTTCCTTACTGAAATGCCCTTTAACCTTGGATAATTCATGTGTCATCTGTTTATGTCATCTTTGTTGTCCCAGAAGTCACTGTTTAGGACATTTACAAACAGCCTCGTAATGCATTGTGAATCCATAGAGAATCAAGCAGGCTTACCCTGGAGCAGTCAACTCAAAGCGGCCTTTCCTCTCAACACTTCCAGCGGAACTGTAATCTTATTTAAGCTGTTGTTGCAAGCCAGTACTTGACCCATATATGAGAACTGTGTTTTGTCATCTGTCTCTGTGTACAGACAGTTTAGTAATGCAGAGATTAATGTTTGACAGAGATCATCCTAACACCACATTCTGGACAATGAAAGTGTCTAGCAGTAAAGCTTATATGTTAGGTATACATTGTCTCACTCCATGTGAAGATATGTCATGTCAAACAGCTGGCAGCTTCAGTTTGATATACACTGTAGAAAATATTTCAGTCTTTGTACTTCAGAATGGCGTGTTTAATACAGCATGTTACTTGTAATTTGTTTGTAATTGTTATTTTAATTTTAATTATTTTAATCTTAAAAACTGCTGTAAATGTCACATGAGCGTTATACGATTTCTGACCTAAAAATTTTATATTAAAGTGTTTATAATAGTTTATTTTCAGGTAAATTTAATAGCAATTCTGAGTAAATACAGTTTCAGATTAAATTATGTGTGTTTTTTTTATTATTTAAATCATTCAGAATATTTTTTTTAATTAAAAACTGCTGTAAATGTCATATCAGTGCCATAAATTTACCTATTTGATTCATGACCTAAAATTTTTTTTGAATTGTTTTATTTTTAGGTACATTTACTAGCAATTTCTGAGTAAAAATAGTTTCAGATTAAATTCAACAATTTTATGTTTTAAAAGGTTCAAAATCCTATAATTATGTTTGTTTGCAGAAAAAAAAATTATTAGCAATTACTGAGTAAAAATAGTTTCAGTGTAAAGCCTATATTTTTAATTTGTTTTAAATTTATTGATTTAAATCATTAAAAAGAATTTGTTTTAAAAAAATAAAACTGCTGTAAATGTCACATTCGTGTTACAAATTTACTTTTTTGATTTGTGACCTAAATAATGCAGAATCCGTATATTTTTTAAAATAGTTTAAAGAGTTTTAAAAAGTGTTTATTTTAAGGTAAAATTATTTTCTGAGTAAAAATACTTTCAGATTAAATCCTATTTTTTTTTTATTTCATTATTTAAACCATTCAAAATAATAATTTGTTTAATGAAAAACTGCTGTAAATGTCACATCAGTGCCACAAATTTATCTGATTCATGACCTAAAATAATGCAGAAAATAATAATAAAAAATATTTTCAGATTAAATCCTATTTTTATTTAATTATTTAAATCATTAAAATAATTTCCCTTTTAAAAATTGAAATCTGCTGTAAATGTCACATCATTGTCACAAATTTACCGATTTGTGATCTAAAATTAATGCAGAATATATATATTTTTTTATTTAAAATTGTTTAAAATGTTTTCAAATGTTCAATATTCTAAAATTGTGTTTGTTTTTAGGTTAGTTTACTAGCAATTTCTGAGTAAAATGTCTGAGTAAAAACAGTCCAGAATAAATCCTGCATGTTTTTTGTTTTTTTATTTAAAAAATATATATTATTTAAATAATTAAAAAATTATGTATTGAAAAAAAAAAAACTGCTTATTTAACCCAATGCAAAATGTTCTGCGGGTGGAAGAGGTAAATTTGTGACCTAAAAATAATACAGAATATAATTTTTTTTAAATTGTTTAAAATGTAAAAAATTGTGTTAAAAATTTTCAGGTAAATTTATTAGCAGTTTTTGGATAAAAATAGTTTCAGATTAAATCCTGCATGTTTTGTGTTTATATATATATATATATGTTATTTAAATCATTGATTTTTCTTTCACAAATTAAAAACTTTTGTAAATGTCACAAATATACATATTTGACTACTGACCTAAAAATAATGTAGATTACTTCAAAGTAAATCTTATACTTTTTGTTTCTGTGTAAGGAAAATTCTCTGCTTAAAAGGGTTTTTAATTTTTTTTTTTTATTATTAAAAAATGTTTAGAAAATTCTGAACTGCTGTAAATGTCACATCAATGTCACAAATAGACTTATTTGATCAGTGAGATAATGCAGAATCTTAAATAAGAATTTTCTTGATTGTTTAAATTGATTTTAAATGTTCAAAACCCTAAAATAGCCTTTTTTTAGAAGATTTTGAAATCGCAGGTTTTCTTAGACTTTAGCACCCCACTGTAAGTGTCCAAATTCATTTTAGAAAACTGTATTTTTGACAAATAACATACTTAGAAAGACATGTAGGCAAAAAATGAAGTACTATGAACATTCAAACCTATATTTTTGCGTATATATTATTTCAGCTATGAGCACACCAAGTCTTTTGTTAAGATTGATGTGTGGATGATGATTATCTAACAGTCGTTTTGGATAATTCATTCTATAACGTCTCCTGTGTGCACACAGCCATGTTACACGTTATACTGTGTCATATTCATACCGATTTTCTGTTTTCATGTTCATGCTAATAGTGTTTATCCAGCTTTCATCAAATTGATTCAAACAAAGAGCGGAAGACAAATTGGAGGCTCTTATTAGGGCTGATGAATTGCCCCCCACAGCAGCAGAAGCGGCAAATGTTATTCAGAGTGAATAATGCTGCACTATTGTGCCATTTCTCTCGCAGATAAATCTCCTCTCAGTCTTCACTCCAACATTTCACATCATCGATCCCTGCTGTTTTTAATTACAAAACACACTTTTGTTTTGATCAGTAGCAAACATTACTATTAGCCATCACGGATGTGTGTGATTCTTCAGTGTCGAGTGAGTCACAGCTGTTTATGTATGTTATGTTCTCGTTCGCTCATTTTATCAGGCTTTGGAAGCGTTTTGTATCACATCAGTGATTTGTGTGTATTTTATACCGTTTTCATAGTTTATGCTAAGAAGTTAAATAATCTTGACAGAGCAAGAGGGCAAAAGTGAGAGAAATCTTTGCAATCTCCTGCTGATGACAGTCAAAAGTCTTTCATTCAAGGTCATTCAAGAGCTGCCATTTAGCCAGTCATCAGACTGAAAAGTCAAATTGCACATGTTGAGCCTGAAAAGAGCTCTTCATCTTTGATTTTAGCCATCCACAACTTCTGAAGCTGAGTGCAGGCCGCTAGACTGAAGCTTGTCACCTTTTCATGTTATAAAGGAAGAGTTCACCCAAATATTCTGTCAATATTTACTCACCCACATGTCATTTCAAGCCCTTTCTTTATTTTGTAGAACTAAAAAGATGAATATTTGAAGAATATCCTAGCTAGGTTTTCAACCCAGACTCATAACACATGCCTCTATATACATTTCTGCAACACTGTAACTTTACTGCACGTTTCACGGCAGTGAATGTCTACAGAGTGGTGCTAAAAAACGCGTTCAATACGTGACTGTGACGTATTCCTGCATTTTTATTAAGCTGCTTAAGGTACGTATTGTGGGTTAAAATATTCAAATATCCAGGGACTGTAGCTAAAGGTTAAAGGAACACTCCACTATTTTTGAAAATAGGCTATTTTTCCAACTCCCCTAGAGCTAAACAGAGTTTTACCATTTTCAAATCCATTCAGCCGATCTCCGGGTCTGGTGGTAGCATTTTTAGCCTAGCTTAGCATAGATCATTAAATCTGATTAGACCATTAGCGTCTCGCTCAAAAATGACCAAACAGTTTCCATATTTTTCCTATTTAAAACTTGACTCTTCTGTAGTTACACTGTGTACTAAGACCAACAGAAAATGAAAAGTTGCGGTTTTCTAGGCCGATATGGCTAGGAACTACAGTGCCGCTTGGAAGTTTGTGAACCCTTTACAATTTTCTATATTTCTGCATAAATATGACCCAAAACATCATTAGATTTTCATGTAAGTAGACAAAGAGAACCCAATCAAACAAGTGAGAGAAAATATTTGCTTTGTCATTTATTTATTGAGAAAAATGATCCAGTGTTACATATCTGTGCGGTGCAAAAGTATGTGAATCTTTGCTTTCAGTATCTAGTGTGACCCCTTTTTGCTGCAGTAACTGAAGGTAAAGTTTCTTGTAAATGCTGATCAGTCCTGTACAATAACATGTAGGAGTTTTAGCCCATTCCTTACTGCAGAACTCTGTGATGTTACTGTTTTTTCCTCCTATGAACTGCTTGCTTAGGTTCTTTCACAACTTTTTAATTGGATTAAGATCTGGGCTTTTACTCAGCCATCGCAAACATTAACTTTGTTCTTCTTTAAACATTCTTTGGTAGAATGACTTGTGTGCTTTGGGTTGTTGTCTTGCTGCATGACACACATTCTCTTGAGACTCTTCTTAAACAGGTGTCCTGACGTTTTCCTTTAGAATTTGCTGGTATAATTCAGAATTCATTGTTCCATCAATAATGGCAGGCTGTCCTGGCCAAGATGCAGCAAAACAGGCCCAAGCCATGATATTACCACCACCATGCTTCACAAATGGGATAGAATTCTTAAGCTGGAACACAGTGTGTTCTTTTCTCTGAAAATAATAGCTTCTCGTTTAAACCAATGCGTTCAATTTTGGTTTCATCCATGCATTAAATCATTCTCCAATAGTCTTCTGGCTTGTCCACATGATCTTTAGCAAGCAATTTTCTATTTGGAGAACAGTGGCTTCCTTCTTGCAACTCTGCCATGTGCACCATTGGTTGCTAAGCGTTCTCCTGATGGTGGACTTATGAACATTAACATTAGCCAATGTGAGAAAGATCTTTAGTTGCTTAGAAGCTACCCTGGGAACTTTTGCAACCTCACAGACTATTACATGTTCTGCTTTGGAGTGATCTTTGTTGGTCGACCACTTCTCAGGAAGGTAACAGTGGTCTTGAATTTCCTCCATTTGTACACATTTTTTTTTTATTTGATTTTTTTTATTTTTATATATATATATATATATATATATATTTATTTATTTATTTATTTATTTATTTATTTTTATTTATTTTTTTATTTTTTTATTTATTTTTTTTTTTTAGATGAGTTGAGATGTAACCTTTTCTAGCCTGATGAGCAACATCAAGTATTTTCCCGAGGTCCTCAGTAATCCCATTTGTTTGTAACATGATTCACTTCCACAAACATGATCAGACTTTGATAGATCCCTGTTCTTTGAATAAAACAGGTCACATACTGACATTTGATAGTCATTGCACTGACTGAAAACACATCTGCACAGATGGACTCTAATTTCACCTTTAAATTAACTGCCAAGAGATTCACATACTTTTGCAACAATCAGATATGTAACACTGCATCATTTTTCTCGATAAATAAATGACAAAGAAAATATTTTTCTCTCACTTGTTTGATTGGGTTCTCTTTGTCTACTTTCAGGACTTAAATAAAAGTCTGATGATGTTTTGGGTCATATATTATGCAGCACCTGAAAATAGTCCCTAGCTCAGTAACTTCCAACGTGACCAGCACTAAGCCACTAAGCTGATAGTAAAATAGCTGGGGACTATATCATTGCACCTGCTGCACCCATGGTACAGCAGCAAAGTTCCTTGATTATTATGCCTTCTGCAGTTACATCGTGTACTAAGACCGACAGAAAATGAAAAGTTGCAATTTTCTAGGCAGATATAGCTAGGAACTATACAAGTTTTAAAAAGGAAACATATTGAAACTCTGGTCATTTTTAACTGAGATGCTAATGGTCTAATCAGATTCAATGATCTATGCTAAGCTATGCTAAAAGTGCTACTGCCAGACCTGGAAATCGGCTGTATGGATTGGAAAATGGTAAAAGTCATCTGTTTAACTCCAGGGGAGTTGGAAACTGAGCCTATTTTCAAAAATGGTGGAGTGTTCCTTTAATGCTTTATTGTGTTGGATATATAAATAGTGTTAACCAGTGTGGGGGGTAACACATTACAAGTAATGCAAGTTATGTAATCAGATTACTTTTTCAAGTAACTAGTAAAGATACAAATATCAGAATCACTTTTTCAATTACGCCAGTTACTTTTTGTTTCTTTTAAGTAACGCCATTTTATTAACAAATGTCTTTGCTGTTGACCTTTGTTGATCCAATTCAACCATACTAATAAGCAAAACTTTTACTTATTAGTAATCTTTTACTAATAAGTAAAAGATTAACTAACAATTGTGCTTAATTTGTCTCATTGCTGAAGAGTGTTGAACTTCCTTCTCCTGCAGTTCTACTGTACAGATGTAAATGTACTTTTCCTTCAGCCTTAGGCTTATTCATTTTACTTTTTAATGTAAAAGGGCTTTTACATTTGCTAAAAATCTAACTTTATATTTTAAAAACAAACAAGCAAGCCCTGCCCAGATTTAAAAAGTAACGTAAAAGTAATGTAACGCATTACTTTCCATGAAAAGTAACTATGTAATGTAATTATTTACTTTTTAAGGGAGTCATACAATATTATAATGCATTACATTTAAAAGGAACTTTCGCCAACACTGGTGTTAAAGAATGCAAAAGTGATATAAAAATGCTCTTGTTGATGCAGCCTTGCTATTTTAACTTCTTTATGCAGATTTAAGCGGCTGTCGAATCACAGTTTCACAGGGTGGGCGATATCTTATCGTTTGCAATATGAAGACAGAGCGACATGCCCACCGGGGGGAAAACAATCCAACACTCTCCATTGACTTTGTATTGCGGGAAGCTGCCTTCTTGTCATTTCTGACTTCTAACAAAAAACATAACAATGTCTAAAAGCTGCTATGTGACAAGGTGTACAGTAAAACACAGAACTGCGTTTTTATAAGCTGTCGACACAAAAAACAGGTCAATAAGACTTTCCGAAGTGATATAAAGCAGTTTTATATGAGGAACATTTTGAAATTGATATTGGTATTCCATGAAAATCTGAACAATTTGAAAATTCATTGACAGGTTACTGAAAGATGAATTTTATTTTGGTCTATATATTGTTTGTTGCATAAGCCATACAAAGTATTTTCAGATATATTTGATTTTAAAATAAAAACTTCTTGAAAAATATATTTAGTGTTGTAAAAATATTATCATAAACATTTTTGATAGCTACACACACACACACACATGCATATAATACTGTAAACAGTGCTGGGTAGTAACTGATTATGTGTAATCTGGATTACGTAATCAGAGTACTTGTAATTAGAGTATATTACATTTTAAAATGCTTATAATCAGATTACAGTTACTTTTTTGTGGATTACATGATTACATGTTATTCACACAGTGGTAGTAAATGATTCATAATTTATTGATTCTGGAAGTCTGGACAAAAATATTAAAACCTGGAAGGCTTTGGGCCTCGTTGGTTTCGTGTTTATTAATGTGCGTTAATAAACATTAATAACACATTCACTTGAAGGAAGTTTATATTTAACAACTCATTCACATGTTTACATTGACTTGCAGGTAAACAAATAAAATATTTATTTATGTGTTTAAATTGCTTTATTTTACATATGATTTGATGATTTAATTAATTATTAGGGTTTTATCCACTCACTATTTACTCTCTATCAACTCACTAATGTAATGTTTAATGCAATTTATGATGTTGACACCAAAAAGTGGGATATATTTTCTTTCTCTTTGCTTTTTTATATTAATATGGTGCATTTAATGGTAAGTATAAAAGAAGTTTGATTAAAAAAAGTAATCTAAAAGGTTTATATATCTTTATATATTTTAAATTATATCTTTTGCTTATACTTGAAATTATTTTTAATATTGGTAATCTATTTTCTTCCACATTTAAATACCATTTATAATATACTTTAGCTTTTGAAGGTTTAAATTACATATATTTTCAATTTGAAAAAAATCCCTAACCTGTGCTGATTGGTTTTTGTTTAGAATATGTTTTGGCCAGAAAACTGTGCATTACTTTTCTACAAGTGTAGGTAGCTTTTATTATACTTTTTATTGCATCCCTTTTGAAGTCTTGAAATGTGTGCAGGGGAATGACCTTCTCTTCTTGATTGAGAATTCACTTGAAGACTTTAAGCTAAAA
Source organism: Cirrhinus molitorella (assembly GCA_033026305.1). Classification (NCBI taxonomy): domain Eukaryota; kingdom Metazoa; phylum Chordata; class Actinopteri; order Cypriniformes; family Cyprinidae; genus Cirrhinus; species Cirrhinus molitorella. The sequence goes on from CM065140.1 coordinate 14,304,088, forward strand.
AGCTGAGATAAGTTAAGCTAAGAACTTTATGTCTCCCTTTTTGTTATTGTTCCCCAATTTACCAGTCCTATCATGTTTGTCCTCATCTGAGTGCTACATTATAATTTCTCAGAAACATTTCAGAGAAAAGATGATGAAATAGCCAAGTCTTACTTAATCAGTAGCATGCCCTGTGAAACTAAGTTTTATGGTTCCAGTCTTCAGAGACCCTTTCAATTTGTATGGAAAAAATTTCACCTCTGAATGAATGTTCCATAGGTCCATTTACTCAGCCGCTGTTTCTTCTAATCATTTGGCACACATTAATCATATCTGTGTCTCCTGGGTCTTGCTCATCTCTAGTCATTTTGCTGTCTAGTGTCTCTGAGCGCAGTACAGTATGTGCTTTGGGCTAAAGCAACAGCACCCAGTCTGGCCAGCTCAGCCCCAGTCAGCCTAGCATGGCCCATTGAACACACTTTTGGGGTTTTGTTTTCCGCAGGGCAATTTTATTTCACTCTTCTATCACTTTCTTTTCCACAGAACATCTCTGTTTCCTTTTTTCTCCCTCTCTCCCAAGCTGAGAAAGTTCTTGATGCTTCAGGCCTCTGAGAATTTGCTATGTGGACATGCTATCTGCTTTTCTCTGCCAGAAGCGAAAATGTGTTTTTCATGCTACTTTGTACCCACAGATAAACCACAATCCATAGGATAGCCAGACTTTATTCTTTCTCTAATAATTTCAAAGACCGTGTACAGTTATGTGCAGTTATGACCCCATTATAAGGACACTGTGTGCCTCTGGACTGTTTCAAAGTTTATTTAAATATGTCTCTGTTTTGAAGAAGATAAAATGCAGAAGGCCAGTGATTTTTTTTTTTTTTTTTTTGCAGTTTATGTAGAAAATCAAAATATTGAGAATTCGCCTTTAAAGTTGTCCAAATAAAGTTCTTAGCAATCCATATTACTAATCAAAATTTTTTTTTTTAAATATTTCCGGTAGGAAATTTACAAAAATATTTTCATGGAATATGATCTTTATTTAATGTCCTAATGATTTTTGTCATAAAAATTGAATAAAAATAAAAATATAATAATAATTTTGACCCATACAATGTATTTTAGGCTATTGCTACAGATATACCCATGTTACTTAAGAGTGGTTTTCATTATTTTTATAATGAATATGGGTTTTCATTTTTTCGTTTGCTATGTTTGATACATAATCTCCAAAGCTTGTGTCAAAAAATGCCAGCATTGTTTTGAAGATTGATTTGTTTTTGCCCAAAACCCCTGTGAGGTTTTTCCTACTCTAATTTGTTATTTGCATTATTTTTTTAAAATAATAAATACATAACTCAAATATGAAGCCCAGTGTTCATTTGATTGTGAAATAACAATTTAGGCAGGATTATGGATAAAAGAGACCATTCTGAGATGATTTTTTTGTACATTAATTTATTTCATTAATTATTTTAAATGCCAATTTCACAGTGAATTATTTATTTATTTATAATAAAAAAAATTAAAATTAAATTAAAATGAAGAAAGAACGAAAGTTACTGTCTTTATTAGAGTCGTTGAATCATTTAATCAGCTAATTTATTTAAAAATTCTGATTCATTCAGGAATTAAACAAGTTTGTGATTAATTGAATTATTCACTCACCAAAACATTTTTGCTATGAGTAATTTCTAACGGTTTCTAAATGTATTTCATATTCTCATTTTGAAAAACTATAAATACAACTTGCACTAGCTGTCTGCAATTCTTTTTACATTTTCCCCTTCTTTTCTTAAAGGAGCGACAACCATTGTTGTAACACCACAGACATGAATTTGGGGGACACAATTTTTTTATTAGCTATAACAATATATGTATTTTTTTTTTTAATAATGTAATCAAATTGTACATGTTAAATACAATCTATATTCACAGTATAACCACTTTATTTGTGTTAAAAATGTTATATTGTTGAAATTACATTTCATGATACCTCTCTGAGGTGGGGTGGGAACATGCATATTTTATTACAAATGCAATATTTTAAACTCAATTAAATATGTATTTTAAAACAAAAATGTAACTATTAATGGTGCACAAATTGTGTTTAAAATACAGAATACAAACATGCAAAAATTGTATGATTTATTGGTATTTAAAGTTTATTTCAGCGGTTGTAAGGTGGAGGGACACCACTTGCCACCACAAATTAAGAATGACCCGTATATATAAATACACACACATACATGTATATATTTAAGAAATATATGTAATATAAATTATTTAAGCACAAATTTATTTTGGATGTGATTAATTGTGTTATTACACATAAATTAAAAAAAAGGAACAAAACATTTTTTAAAAATGTTATGAGTTATTTGTAACATTTTCTAATTATATTTCATATTTTCATTTTGACAAAATGCAGAGTTCTGGCATGAAACCTTTAGAATGCAGTGCGATGGGTCTAACTTAATCTGACAACATGACATCATAATCACATGGCACAGCCAGTTGGTTCTCTCCCGTATCAGTAGCCAATGAGCTCACTGCTCAACATTCAAATATATGACTAGTGCTAGAAGTAGCAGTTTGCAAATGCTTCAGAAACCCTCCACCTTCCCCAGCTCCACCTGTATAGCTCTGCTACGAGGTGATTCATGTATGCTATGGGGGTTTTTCAAATATGTTGTATGTGCAGCAGCAGTATTGTTTACATGCTTATAGTGTCACGTACATTACCATGCCAATCCCTCCGAGAGTTGTCATGAAAGAACTGTAAATACAACTTGCTCTAACTGTCTGCCTTTCCTTCTACATTTTCCCTTCTAAAAATACATTTTAATTAGTGCTGTCAAGTCCAAAATTAAAGTTTGTGTTTACATAATATATGTGTGCTATGTATATTTATATAAATACACACATACATGTGTATATATAAACTACCAGTCAAAAGTTTGTACACACCCTCTCATTTAATGTTTTTTTTTAAAAAAATAAGTCTCTTATGCTCATCAAGGCTGCATTTATTTAATCAAAAAAATATAAAATAATGGTTTTTATTTTAATATACTTTACAGTATAATTTATACCTGTGATGCAAAGCTGAATTTTCATCAGATGTTACTCTAGTCTTAAGTGTCACATGATCCTTCAGAAATCATTCTAATATGCCGATTTATTATTACAATTATTGTTGGAAACAGTTGTGCTCTATATTATTTTTTATATTTTTTTGCAACCTTTTCTTTTTTATTCAGGATTCTTTGATGAAAAACAAGTTAAAAAGAACAGCATTTATTCAAAATATAAATCTTTTCTAACAATGTAAATCTATGCTATTGCTTTTTATTAATTTAACACATCATTGGTGAATAAAAATATTAATTTCTTTCAAAAAAAAAAAAAGAAAGAATACAAATGTACTGACCCCAAACTTTTGAACAGTAGTGTATATTGTTAGAAAACAATAGTATTTAAATAAATGCTGTTTTAAACGTTTATTGATCAAAAAACCCTGAAAAAATATCACAGGTTCCCAAAAAATATTAAGCAGCACAACTTTCCAGCACTGATAATAAATCAGCATATTAGAATAATTTTTGAAGGATCATGTGACACTGAAGACCGGATTCAACTTTAAATTCAACTTTAATTACAGATATAAATTACATTTGAATGTATATTAATATAGAAGAACATTAATTTGCATCGTAAATCGTAATTTTTTTCTGTATTTTTGATCAAGTGAAAACAGCCTTAATAATATGGAGATAGATCAGTCTCAAAAATAATACATTTACAAAACGAAAATGCATAAATTCACATCACAATTCACATTCACAAAATCAGATTCGTAAATTCAAAATACAATTCATAAATTCGAAACACAATTCATAAATTCAAAACACAATTCATAAATACACAAGTAAAAGCATAAATATTTCGCCAAATGCTCACACAAATGCTTCTTACTTAAATATATTTAAAATGTTTACACAAATATGTATACATCAATTATTTGAATTAATTTTCATCACACTTTTATGAATCAGGTTACACGTGTTTATGGATTGTTGAATCTGCATTTGAAAATCGTCACACGTGTGTGGACTGCTTTGAATTTGTGTGCGGTATTTTTGAGACCTTCCTGACAGGATAAGATTCGTAAATATCTTTTTTTGGAGGATGTTCTGTTTAGCCAATCGCGCTGAGCTTTTAAACCACCAATCAAAACGCTCCTTGCTGAACCGACTCGAGAATTCAACGCTGCGTTTGCTTTGCGCAGTGTTCCATAATCGGGTCCTGTATACCAAAGTTTATTCAGATAAATATGTAATGTTATTAAATAAGTGTTTCTGTGTTAAATGTCCAGATATTTAATTTATTACAACAATTATGTAAAGTGTTCTGTTGTTGTTGTTAGTAGTGGTAGTTTAGGTTCGCAATAACTTTTGATCAGGCATTAAAACAGCTTCTACCACCTAACGGAGATTTCTAACACATACAGCAGAGAGATTTCAACATGGAGAACGAAATCCCAACCCAACGAGTAAGTAAAGTCGTTTTTGATGAGGTGACATTTTCTTATGATGAAAAGTTGTTTTAGTTAATGATGTGTGTAGTTACAAAGTTGTTAATCCACACAGCATTTTAAAATAATAACTGGTGTTTGTAGTAAGTAATCACAGGATGAATGAGCGATAAACAATCAATAAACTAACTTTATCTAGTAATTTTAAATAGAGTTTGTAGTAAGTTGGTCCTAAAGTTAACATCGCGACCAGCTAGGGGTGCAACGAATTATTTGCTATGATGTTTCATGTGGGACATTCTAAAACGCTTAACGAGAAAAACGCTTGAGCTGAGACAGGAGAACATTTTACTTTTTATATATTATAAAATAAACAGAATTACAAATGTTCTCAGTTTGTCGATGCGTTCACGCTGTTGTCACGTTAAATTCTTAACGTGAAATGATTCGCGTTCGCTGAATAAAAGCTCGTCCTTTTTACAGCAGCAAGTTTATTAAAATAAGTAAAATTTGACAAGTTTTTTTCCCGGTCCTTGTTAAGGTACGTTAAGCGGACTGGGGACGCTTAACGTGATATTATTCAATTTATTTGCTGAATAAGAGCTCGTTTATTTGACAGCAGCAAGTGTTTATTATAAGTATTTGACAGTTTGGTTTTTCCCGGTCATTGTTAAGGTATGTTAAACCACGAAGCTGTTAATGGATATCTATGGGAGAGAAAACGCTTAACGTGATATTATTCACTTTATCCGTGGAATAAGGACTCGTTCTTTTGACAGTAGTTAGTGTTAATTATAGGTAAAGGTTGACAGAAATGTGAGTTTCCCTGGTCATTGCTTAGGTACGTTAAGCCACGTTAAGCGTTTTAGAATGTCCCACATGAAACATCATAGCAAATAATTCGTTGCACCCCTAGCTGGTCGCGATGTTAACTTTAGGACCAACTTACTACAAACTCTATTTAAAATTACTAGATAAAGTTAGTTTATTGATTGTTTATCGCTCATTCATCCTGTGATTACTTACTACAAACACCAGTTATTATTTTAAAATGCTGTGTGGATTAACAACTTTGTAACTACACACATCATTAACTAAAACAACTTTTCATCATAAGAAAATGTCACCTCATCAAAAACGACTTTACTTACTCGTTGGGTTGGGATTTCGTTCTCCATGTTGAAATCTCTCTGCTGTATGTGTTAGAAATCTCCGTTAGGTGGTAGAAGCTGTTTTAATGCCTGATCAAAAGTTATTGCGAACCTAAACTACCACTACTAACAACAACAACAGAACACTTTACATAATTGTTGTAATAAATTAAATATCTGGACATTTAACACAGAAACACTTATTTAACAACATTACATATTTATCTGAATAAACTTTGGTATTCAGGACCCGATTATGGAACACTGCGCAAAGCAAACGCAGCGTTGAATTCTCGAGTCGGTTCAGCAAGGAGCGTTTTGATTGGTGGTTTAAAAGCTCAGCGCGATTGGCTAAGCAGAACATCCTCCAAAAAAAGATATTTACGAATCTTATCCTGTCAGGAAGGTCTCAAAAATACCGCACACAAATTCAAAGCAGTCCACACACGTGTGACGATTTTCAAATGCAGATTTAACAATCCATAAACACGTGTAACCTGATTCATAAAAGTGTGATGAAAATTAATTCAAATAATTGATGTATACATATTTGTGTAAACATTTTAAATATATTTAAGTAAGAAGCATTTGTGTGAGCATTTGGCGAAATATTTATGCTTTTACTTGTGTATTTATGAATTGTGTTTTGAATTTATGAATTGTGTTTTGAATTTATGAATTGTGTTTTGAATTTATGAATTGTGTTTTGAATTTATGAATTGTATTTTGAATTTACGAATCTGACTTTGTGAATGTGAATTGTAATGTGAATTTATGCATTTTCGTTTTGTAAATGTATTATTTTTGAGACTGATCTATCTCCATATAATAAGCATAAGAAATGTCTTTAAAAAACATTAAATGAGAGGGTGTGTCCAAACTTTTGACTGGTAGTGATATAAAAAAATACGTATGTAAACAAACTTTTTATTTCGGATTTGACTGAACTAATTTTAATGTCATGCAGTGTTCAGAATTTTTGACATAACCCTAACAGTATGGTTTAATTTGCAATTTAATTGTTTTTAAATAACTCATTTTGTTCCTTGTAACAAAAGTGTAAAAAAAAACTTTCATTAACTGCAGAAGGCTGATACTGTTTGTATCTTGCTCCATGTGCAAAACTCAGTTCAGCGAAGTGTAGTTTAGCTGACTGAGTGTGTACGTGGGAGTTTTCATGCTCTGTTTTAATTGGAGAGCCACTCGCTAAGTACCTGATCCCTGCAGTAAGTTATGCAAACAGCTTTCCACGAATCCATAATGCTGTCAGTCTTCGGTTTGAAATTTCTCTAAAGCTGAGGCTTAGTAGAAGTCCAAATCATTTGTGAAGTGTTGTCCGGCCATTTAAAATGACTTATTTACGAGCCGAAATGGGGTTTGTGATTATTTTTTTTCAGATCCCACAAAGGCTTATTTTGGAGATTTGCTGCGCGCTCAGTACCATCAAATCCACTGTTTACTTAATGGTTGCCCATTCTGCTTTGTCATATCTGCCAGAATGATGAACAGTCCCTCACACATATATGAGCGACCGTAGACGTTATGTTGAGAAATAGCAGTCGCCCGCATGTAAGTGCAATAGACTATAATGAACAAAGAGATGGCTGCTGAGCCAAAAACGATCCAGTTTTTGATGAATATAAAGCGTTTTATTGCACAGTAGAATGGATTCTGCCTTTTATTAGGCACAATTTTCATTTTGGCAAAAACATTTTTTTCCAGAGAAATTTATTGGCTATGGTAGGAGATGCAGGGAAGACAAATGACCTGGACAGTAAAGACAACATGTAATTTATGGGAACATTGCCTGGAACAAAATTATATGTCATGAATATGATGAAATACATTCCCTGTAATGGAGATTCATATAAGATTGTGAATGTGCAGGCTACTGTGGTTCTTCTTGATAAAAGCTTCCTTTCAGGTCTGCATGACCTTTTTTGTTCCATTAGGGCTTCTCGAACCGCAAATTTCTGACCGCTGTCCTCCATTCATGACAATTGAATGATTGCAGTGAATGATCTCCTTTAGTCATTCGATGTTTAGTTTGTTTCTGTGGTCTCTTTGCTTTGATTTCCTTTTGAAACCACACTGTTATGCATGGGTTATCCTGAATCATAGAGCAAATTAATTCTTTCAGAGAAACGCGAGTATAAAAATAAGCATGTAATGACACAGAATAGCTACTTTCAGTGTGCAGTGGTGCATTTAAGTGATTCAGCCCTCCACTAATCTGTGTCACATAGGTTTCATACTAGATTTCTACTCTTAGGTGAATTAATATATATAGACATGCACCTGAGTTTTTGAAAGGACCGCTGTGATTTCTTGGAGCAGTCTTCAAACAATATCCCTGCATTAATCCTGGTTGTTTACCAATGCAGGTGCTCAAGTGCACGTGCTTAGCCTTGGTGATTAGTCCAAAAATAGCAAAGCAACAGTGTCCCCAAACTCCACTTCATTATTCTCCACTGATCGTGTTGTCATGTGGGAGATGGTTGTCACGCCGGCGTGAAGGTAAACAAGTTAAAGTGACAGAAAATCAAAGCATCCTTGAGTTTCTCAACCATGTGTCTAAATAAGATAGAGCTTTGCTCATGAATAACTTACAGAGCCTTTGAAAATACAATCAGACCCTAAACCAATTCTCTTATTTTTCTGAATTACAAACCCTCATTCTATTGAATTATAATCAAAACACTGACTCAAAAATGACTTGTGTATGGGATTTGATGTAAGAAAATATTTTCCACAAAATCAGTTCAGTTCCAGGTCAGGATGTGCAAAACAATATAACTCACTGGTGGTTTGTCTGAACGAGGAGCCAGCTGAATAACTGGTCTTAAGGACGGGGTGGAAAACCTGGAAATATCAATTGAGATTTTCAAGACAGAAAAAAATCACAAAAATGATACAGTCCTAAAATTTTGCGTTTGCTCAGAAAACGTGTGCGTTTAAAAAAAAAAAACGTTTTTCCTTTTAAAAGAGTGCAGAAGTATTGTGAGTGAGCACAAAGCTTCTCGAGGCAATGCAAAAATACTATTTTAAATAAACACTAGCTGTTTGCAATTCTTTCTTAGTTTTTTTACTTCTAAAAATGTATTTTATCAAATAACATATTCGTGATTAATCGCATTCAAAATAAGAGTTTGTGTTTACATATGTGTGTACTATGTATATTTACGTTTATATACACATTTAAGAAATATATGTATTATATATTATGTATATATATTATTCCACTCAACTTTCCGTTAACATGCTTGGATACAGCACTGTGTGAACAGCCAGCTTCTTTGGCAATGAATGTTTGTAGATTTGTGGAGGGTGTCAATGATTGTCTTCTGGACAACTGTCAGATCAGCAGTCTTCCCCATGATTGTGTAGCCTAGTGAACCAAACTGAGAGGCCTTTTTGAAGGCTCAGGTTTCTTCAGTTGATTAGCTGATTGGCATGTCACCATATTCTAATTTGTCGAGATGAATTGGTGGGTTTTTGTTAAATGTGAGCCAAAATCATCATGATTAAATGAACCAAAGACATAAACTACTTCAGTCTGTGTGCACTGATTTTGAATTACTGAAATAAATTTTCGCCAACATTCAAATTGATTGAGATGCACCTGTATATTTACATGTGTATTTTGGTTGTGATTAATTGTGCTTAATTGATTTGAAAGTCATGCAGTGTTCTTTTCTTGTCATATTCTTGTCAGTTTGCAATGAAATTGTCATGTTTTTTATCATCGTAATTTGATTTTGTTCCTTCTAACAAAAATGTGCATTTGCTCAGAAAACTTTTGCATTCCCCGAGAAACTTCTTTTAAACGTTTGCTCTAAAAGAGCACAAAAGTATTGTGAGCAAGTCCAAAGCTTCTTGAGGCAATGCAAATATAATAGTGTATAAAAACACTAGCTGTTTGCAATTCTTTCTAAATTTGTCCCTTCTAAAAATATTTTTAGCTTGTGTTGTCAAATCGATTAATCGTGATTAATCGCATCCAAAATAAAAGTTTGCGTTTACGTAATATGTGTGTGTACTATGTATATTTGCGTGTAAATAGAAACACAAACACATCCATGTATGTATATATTTAAGAAATGTATGTAATATATAAACAAACTTATTTGACAACACTAACTTTAGTCATGCAGTGTTCTTTTTTTGTCATCATTTTTGCTAATTTGTAATTTAATTGTCATGTTTTTCATATCGTCATTTGATTTTGTTCCCTATAACAAAAAATATTAAAATTCATGTTTGCTTGCAAAACTTTTGAGCTCCCCTAAGAAACTTTTTATTTATTTATTTTTTTTTTACGTTGGCTTGAAAAAGCACAACAATATTGTGAGTGAGCACAAAGCTTCTTGAGGCAATGAAAAAATAATATTTTATATAAACACTAGCTCGATAGTGTTAGTCGATTAATTGTGATTAATCGCATCCAAAATAAAAGTTTGTGTTTACATAATATATGTATGTGTACTATACAGTGTTGGGGGTAACTTGATGACATAACTCAAGTTATGTAATATTATTACTTTTTTCAAGTAACTAGTAATGTAACGCATTACTTTTTAATTTCCAAGAAAATATCTAAATTACTTTTTCAAAAATGTAACGCCAGTTACTTTTTGTTTTCTTTATGTATTTAATCCCATTTTATTAACCAGTGACTTTGCTGCTGACCTTTGTTGATCCAATACATCAGTACACTGCGAAAATACTTTTCTTACTTAGATTTTTTTGTCTTGTTTACAGCCAAAATATAAAAAAAAATCCTAAATGAATAATTTTTTTGTTTTCAGAAAGTCAAAATAAGTGACTTCTTGTTTAGAACAAGCAAAATAATCTGCATAGTTACTTTTTTAGGGAGTAACGCAATATTGTAATGTATTACTTTTAAAAGTAACTTTCCCCAACACTGGTACTGTACATATTTACATGTGTATATATAAATACACACATGCACGTATATATATTTAGGATCTATAGGTAATGTATAGTAGAAAACATTTGAAGTGGATCAAAACTTTTCATCAAAGTTGTCTTAAAACCAAAACAATCTTGTCTTCTTGTCTTAGGACAACTTTGAAGTTTTTTGATTCACTTCAAATGTTGACGAACTTATTTTGGATGCAAATAATCATGATTAATCGATTTGAAAGCACTAAGTTTAAAGTTATGTTGTGTTCTTTTTTGTCATGTTTTTATATCATTGTCATTCGATTGTGTTCCTTACAACAAAATGCTTTTTCCCTCAAGAAACTTTGCATTCATTCTTAAAATTCACAGAAATTCACACTCTGTACAGAAAACTTGTGTACAGTCGAAAAGAGCATAAAAGTATTGCGCACTGTAAAACCGAACAGTGAAATTTATTAAATGAAATGAGTTATTTTCACTCAAATAACAATGAAAGTTTGTTGGACTTAATTGAAATAAGTTCTGTAAACTCAAAATGCCGTTGTAGTAAAGTGAACTTAGAATGATTGAGTTTTCTAGCTCCCAGCATGCTTTGCATCAGACAACATGGAAAATAAATGTTGAAATTAGGTGTTATTTTGTGTGTTTTTGCACAAGATTAACATAGGGAGATATAAATTAGTACTTAAATGTTGTGTTACGTTAGGATTTACATAGATTTCTCTCATGTTGGTTTTGTAGTGTTACCGTTGTGGTAAAGAGTAGAGCCTGTTCTTAGGTTGAGGATGGACAGCAAAATTTGAAGACTACATATACTGCATGTTCTTTGACAATTTCAGTGCAAGTATATATTGAGAGTCTTTCTGATACACTGTAACTGAAAATATTTAAGCTGATTTCATAACAAGTTTTAATTTAACTGTAATGAAAAGTTTTATGTAGCATGTAATCTAAATATTTAATCTAATTTCTAATCTAAATTCTAATCTAATTCGGGTTTACAGTGCGAGTGGGCACAAAGCTTCTTAATGCAATGCAAGTATAACATTTGAAATAAATTTGATGTATTTTTTCATACAAATGAACTTACTGCACACTGTCTGCAAGCGAAAAAAAATCCAGCTTTCTAAAATATCAAAACAACAACATATAAATAGAAGAGAAGCATCATTTGACCACTGTGACATTAATATTTTTCTAACCAAATCTTTTCAGACATTGCATATGCATCATTATTATGCATTCTGTCAAAGTTTAGACATGCTTCCATGCATTTAATTTCTTTTGGAGAAATGGCTTTATTTATTTCCGCCCTCCCGGTGCTATGCAGAGTGCTTGATATTATTGACGGCTGCACCTTTACTTCCTCCTCGGCTACTGAACTCTTTAGCTCCTTCAAAGTGATTGTTGGCCTCTCTGTGGCATCTCTCACAAATCTCCTTCTTGTTCGGTTGGAGGGCTTTGACAGATGACCTTTTCTAGACGCTTTCTGGGTGGTTTGCTGTAGCTTCCACTTGATAATTGACAATTCAACCAACAGCATTCACTGGAACTGGCGAAATCCTGTATATGTCCCATCTCTCGGTTATTCATGCGTAGTAGGAGCATCTCTAAAAACTCTTGAATTGAGGTGGCATGTTTGTTTGCTTGATTATTTGCTTGTTTATATTTTACTATAGCATAAAGATCATCCAGCTTGACAGTTCTGTCCAAAACATAGTGTATTTGTCCCTGGGCAGCTTTGTGGATTGCACAGCTTTTCTACAGTATGAGAGCCCCATAATGGAAGCAGTGGATAAAAGAAAAAAATCCATAGGCAAGCAACCGTACATGATTAAAAAAATGAAATCCCCCCCATTAGAGAGATGGGATGAAAGTATGGTAGTTATCCGGCTTATAGTCTCAGACGGCACATCCACAGACTGTTCACAAACCGTCTGATGCATCTCTTGCACACGAAAATAGCTAGAACTGCCTGTAGTCGGCAGTTGCGGTCTGATTGGCTGACTTCTATTCGGTTTCAGGAGCACAAAGGAAGAGTGGTGTTCACAAGTTCCCAGACTGCTACAATGAATGCTTCGGAGAAAGAGCTAGTGACTGGAAAGTTGAGAGGATTGTGGCATTGAATCTTTGGACTCATAAGTCGCACTGATGAGAGAAACCGCAATGGCCATTTCATGAACAAATCGTTGAGGCAGATCTTTGATTATTAATCACAGCTCCCAAAAATGATTCTCTCTGAATGATTTTATTTCACAAAATCTAGGCTCAGTGGAGCGGACGATTATCAGTGATTAATAACTTGAGTTTTTTGAAGCTTGAAAGCTACAGTTCCTATTGTAATTGCATGAAAAACCTATTAAAATTTCTTCTTTTTGGCAGAAAGTAAGTAGTTCCCTATAAGTTTTATGACTGGAAACCAGTCATAAATAAATTAATAAATCAAAAGTAGGTTGTACACTTAAATCAAAATGTGATATGGACTACTGTCTGTAAATATTAAGCTGGAAAAATACTATTTAAATATGAACTATGCATGTTCTGCATGTCTCTGTGTGAATGAATGGCACACATGCACTGTTTTACTGAGGCCCCTTTCACACTCAGTGTTTATTCCGGAAAATTGTGTGAAAGCAAACACGTCCCGGGATTGATTCCCGGGATCGATTAACATTGTCGGGATCAGTCCCGGAACAAGCGCTGTGTGAACAAAAGCCAGAAAGTGCCATAAAGGTGTAGATATGGCGCACGTTATTGTGCGACTCTTTTACCGGATGTTTCAAAGGCAGATCATCTTACTATCTGTGCTGAAGTGGAGATAGTTCACCGGTTTAGTGTAATGTGTTGCATTAAAGCCTAATGTCCTAATGTCACGTGTCTTTACGGGATCTTTATGGGTTGTGTGTGAACGCACGCACAGATTCCAGGAAATCACTGGCAGTGTGAATGAACCAAAATCATATAATCCCTGGACAATTCACTGAACGCATTACCTGTGTATTTTCCGGAATCTCTGTGTGAAAGAGGCTTGAGAGTCACTTCATTAGCATTTAACCATTTCTTTTGAGAACTACTGTCATATTATATACAAACTGCAATGTAAAGGTCTTCACAGCAGCCTGTCAAAATAAGTTTGGTTTAACTTGAGGAAACTGTGACTGACATATATTACCTATTGTGCTGGGCAATGATTACTCGTAATCATTAATCGCATCCAAAGTAAAAGCTTTGTTTATATAGTATATGTGTGTGTGCTGTGTATATTTATTATGTAAATATAAAGACACACACATACAGTATATATTTGGAAAATATTGACAGGTATTTACATGTATATATTTATATTCGTAGAATTCATATAATATATAAAGATATTTAATATATCAACATAACATATTTTTCTTAAATATCTATATATGCATGTGTGTGTGTGTGTGTGTATTTATATATACATTATAAATGTACACAGTATACACACATGTATTGTGTACACACAATTTTATTTTGGATGCGATTAATCGTGATTAATCTTTGCCCAGCACTAATTACTTAATTTAATCACAGTACCACTACTACTAATAAAATTTAAAATGAAAACATTATTTTTAAGGAATATTTACCCCCAAAAAATTATTTACCAGAATTTATTTACCAGATAGATGAACATACTCAACACAGTATTTCTGAAAATAAATAAATAAATAATAAATTATTATATATTTTTTTAATCAGTTAGTTAGAGATGCTTTTGATTATTAAAATTAAAATTTATTGAAATCATTAAAATGGGATCTAGAAAATTAATGGGAAACAGAATTTGCTAAAGAATAAAACTAAATTTGAGGGGGAAAAAGTAAAACAGATTTCTTTGGGCCTTAAAAATGAAATTTTTGTTACATTTTTAATAAATTGCTGTTAAATTGTGTAAGTTTCACGATTTCAATTAATTAGACATGGTCTTTGAATATATACATTTTAATTTAATCATTAAAACAGAGTCTAGGAAAAATGAAAATGTAAAACAAAAAAAAAAAAATTTATTTGGGGAAAAATAAAACTGATTTCATAGGGCCTTAAAAATTTTATTTTTTGTTACATTTTTAAAAAAATTGTTGTTGTGTAATTTTAATTAATTTGACATGGTTTTTAAATTCATACTTTTTTAATTTAACAATTAAAACAGAGTCTAGAAAAATTAAAACAGAAAAAAGGAATATGAGAAAAAAAAGGAATTTGGCCAAAAAAATAAATGATTTCATAGGGCCTTAAAAATTTATTTTTTCTTACATTTTAATAAATTGTTGTTTAAATTGTGCAATTTTCATCATTTCAATTAATTTGACATGGTTTTTAAATTCATACTTTTTAAATTTAACAATTAAAACAGAGTCTAGAAAAATGAAAACACACACACACACAAATGGAATATGAAACAAAAATACGGAATTTGGAAAAAATAAATAAAACTGATTTCATAGGGCCCCAAGTAAGTCAAATGGGTTTTGAAATACATGAGTGTGATTAATAACCAAATATTTTTGTGGGGTGAACTGTACATTTAAAAAATCTTTGTGCTGTTATTTACTATTGGATATACCCTACCATTCAAAATGTACGGTCAGTAAGATTTTCTCTCTTTATTTTTTTGCACTTTTATTCTGCAAAGATGCATTAAACTGATCTAAAATGACAGTAAGACATTTATAATGTTACAAAATATTTATATAAAAAAAAAGTAGCACAGCAGTTCATTTAAACTGTAATAATATTTCACAATATTATTTGTTTTGTTTAATACAATAAATGCTACCCTGGGGAGCATAAGGGAATTAAAAAAAATGTTTAGTATTTAGTGAAAAAAAACAAGGTCGGGTACTGAAACGTGAAAAATATACAGAAAAATTTATAACCTTAATATTTAATTACTGTAGTTTTTAATGTTAGCATATGGAGGTTTTTAGTATCCGAATAATCCCCACTGCTTCACTTCAAGATGAGGAAACTTGACCTACATATTGTTTCAACATTATTTTGCAGCTATTTTGGTAATGTACTAGTAGTATGTGCAGAGCTCAGGCAGGCGGTTAGACCTGCCTCAAACCTGACATTTTAACTAATGTTCTTCACGAAAGGTTAGAGTGACCTACATGCTCCATGTGGAGTTTCTCTCTCCCCTCCTCTTTCTCCTTGCACCTGAATGAAACGTTGCCTTAAGTGTTAGAACGCATGAAATAAGAAGTGTTAATTATTCCGAATTTAAATTAAGCGACTGACGTTAAACATCATACCTTGACGACGATAACAACAGTGTCATTCTACGATATAATTAGCCCTATGAAGAGAATATATGAACCGTATTGCTGAACTTTCTATTCCTGATACCGAACAGGGATGTGGCAGCTCTGATAACCCAAATGTTTGTGAGTCATCAGCACCTGCTGAATGTCACCTGAATTCCATTTCCTCCCGCAGCTCTCAGATCTGTTGGCCGCAGTAACGGGGATAGCGGCATGGGTGCTCTGCTGGACCGAATTTGTGCAAGAGAAATAAGTAAATAGAGTGTTATGCTAATGCTATAAGCCAAGAATGTCTCACTCTGCCCCTCCTACGCTATGCTGGACACAGGTTCTTGCTGGCAGTGTTATCATCCATGCAGATCTTTGAAAGGCTAGGCTTCGGATTAGCCCTGTGCTGACACAGCTTGACCTTGTTGGGTTGTGTGTATGTGCGTCTCTTTGATACGTGAAAGTGTGTGGATCTGTGTGTGCGTGTGTGTGTCAGCAGTGATTTCTTCTATAGGAGGTAGGGAAGGCATTGCTGCTCAAAAATAAAATTCAGAAAAGGTAATAGAAGTAATAGTTTAAAAACCTAAAATACAAATATGTACTTAAAGCTGAGAAAATTGATGCAACAAAAACGTTTGATTAAAGACTTTGCTGGCTATTTTGGTTGGATTTTTAGTATATTACATTTGCTTGTTAAAGGGAGAGTTCACACAAAAATGCAACTCCATCCTAGGTGTATATGAGTTTCTTCTTTCAGACGAATACAATCGGAATTATATTAAAAAATGTCCTGCCTCCTCCAAGCTTTATAAAGGCAGTGAATGGGTGTTGAAATTTTGAAGTCCAATAAAGCGCATACATTCATCATAAAAAGTACTCCACTTGACTCTGGGGGGCTTAATAAAGGCATTTTGAAGTGAATCAATGTGTTTGTGCAAGAGTAATATCCATATTTACACATTTATAACTGGCATTCTCTAGCTTTTGCTAACTGTTGTACGCATGTTGACGAGAGAGTGGAATTTCCAGCGGATGATGTAGGTGAGAATATGCTTGTCTCGCAAGAAGTTTTGTTTACAGCAAAAAAAAAAAGTATCCTCTTGGCTTACACTACCAGTCAAAAGTTTGGAAACACCCTCTCATTTAATGTTTTTCAAAGAAGTTTCTTATGCTTATCAAGGCTGTTTTCACTTGATCAAAATACAGAAAAAAAATTATATTGTGAAATATTGTGATGTAATCAAAGTTTTTCTATATTAATATACATTAAAATGTAATTTATATCTGTAATTAAAGTTGAATTACTCCAGTCTTCAGTGTCACATGGTCCTTCAAAAATCATTCTAATATGTTGATTTATTATTAGTGCTGGAAACAGTTGCGCTACTTAATATTTTTTTTTTTTTAGAAACTGTGGTACTTTTTTGATAATTCTATTAATAAATCAGCATATTAAAATGGTTTCTGAATGATCACGTGACACTTAAGACTGAATTAACAGCTGTTAACATTAAACATTAAAACATAAACATTAAATGAGAAGGTGTGTCCAAA
Organism: Cirrhinus molitorella; assembly: GCA_033026305.1. Taxonomy (NCBI): domain Eukaryota; kingdom Metazoa; phylum Chordata; class Actinopteri; order Cypriniformes; family Cyprinidae; genus Cirrhinus; species Cirrhinus molitorella. The sequence continues at coordinate 14,321,520 of CM065140.1, forward strand.
CTTTTTACTGGTAGTGTATATCGAAACCCTTCAACATTTTTCTTGACAATTCCTCATTTTGTATTTCTAATTCATGACCACTGTTATTTTGCTCAGTCCTCTGCAGTTTTGCGTTTGTCACCATGTTCGCTTACATCCTACATCATCTACTGGAACCCCAAGCTAGAGAGTCTTAGAGTCGTAGAGACTTGAAACTTGGAGGGATGGTGGTACTGCCGAGAACATCAGCTCGCCCCAATCGACCTGATGGGGAGCTACAGTGATCAGTATGAAATTGCTCATAACTCCTGAATAGTCAGTCGCAGCCTTAAGTGTCTTATGTCATTGGAATCCTTGGCTCACGCCTCTGATTCGATTGGCTCAGATTCAATCATCATGGATTATTTGAAAAATCTACTTTTTTGAACTAATCCTACATTTTTTGGAAACAAACCAGTGCAGAAAGATTTTCTGGAGAGTGAATATCAAGAATTATAAAAAGAAAAACCTTAGACTCACCGTCGCAAACTGATGCCAAAACGTTCAAAAGGGACAGGGCCATTTGTTTTAAAATGCCTATAACTCCTGAATGGAATGAAATATCTTTGCCAAACTCAGAACATTTATGTAAGAGCTCAATCTAAGGTCACAGGTGCTATAAAATGAAAAAAACATAGAACCAACCACACTGTAAAAAGAAAAAAAAAACAATATGTTGAGTAAAATTAAAATAATATGTTACCCTGCTGCCTTAAAATTTTAAGTTCAGTCAACTTAAATAAGTTTATTCAAGTTGAATATCTAAGTGACAACTTTGATATTCAAGTTGACTAAACTAAAAAAAATTTTGTTAAACTTAACAGCTGTGCTTGTTACTCGGCTGCCTTAAATTTTGTTGTAACAACTCAAATATCTAAGTTGTCACTTAGTAAAACATAACATGTCAAGTTGACTAAACTTTTTTTCGAGTTGACTGAACTTAAAATGTTAAGGCAGCCAGGTAACAAATTATTTTAAGTTGACTCAACAAATTGTTTTTTACAGTGCATTTGTCCTATCAGCATGAAAATCGCTGAGCACGGTCTTGGTCCAAAGTGCCACAAGTGTTGTAAATTTAAAAAAATGGCCACCATTGGCCGATGTAGAATGAGCACCTATTAGACATGGTGAACAGAGGCCAATCAAAATGAAACTCAGTGGGCCTGTTTGACTCACGTCCCCAGAGGTCTGTGAGAAAATTGAAAGAGAGGGTGAGGGGTGATATCGCAATTTGCAATGGCATAAACTATCATACGTTGCGTTTTTTTTTTTCTTCTCATTCAGAACTTCTCATTACAGACCACTTTGCCTCTAGAACCACTGCTGTTAATGAAATTGTTTGTTAAATGATTGAGAAGATATTAAAAAAAAACTCTTTTTGTGAACTAGGTTTTTTGCTCAATCTGGAAAAAAAAAACATTTCATTCTCTAGACTCTCTAGGTCAATAATTATCAGAACAATATTGAAATTTACCCTTTGGGAAGCTACAACGGGGTTGTTTACAAAAAGGGCCCTGTCCAAATTTAGCCAAAATCCTATAAAGCCTTAAGGAAATCTCAAAAAAGTCACAAAACCTGGTGAGGACATGCGACAGGTGATTCTAAACAAGTATGCAAAGTTTAAGGAGATCAGACCACAGCTGGCGCTATAAAAAGATGACATGAATGTTATATTATAACGTAAATTACCTGGATTTGCCAAAAATGCTTTTTTAAAATTGATTTAGGTGGTTACAGGCTTGCTAAATAATGTATTTTTTCATGTGCTAATGCCATACTGACCCTGGTTATAAGATGACTCCCCTTTTTCAAGATGTACCTTTTGGAAAAAGGCTTTTTGAAAACAAAATCTTGTGTTTTAGTAAGAATTTTTTTTTTTCTTAAATTATTTTCATATTGCATATTTAGTTTTGAAAGTATGGTAAATACTGCTAAAATGCACCAACAATCACAGAAAAAATAAAATAATAGATAACCCATCTAAATTATATAACAATTAGGTTATCCATCTTATAGAAGCCTACCAACATTTCATTAACAGTAAAAGTTAAATCTTATTGTAGTCTTCAAATCTGGGTACTGTCTTACATTTTTAAAACTCTTAAAGAGGAAGTTTAGTTCCATCATGACAGTCAAGACTCATGCTGCTGTAAACTTTTCTTTTTCTTGTTTTCAATCACGTTGTTCTAACATTATCAACAAACATTATGTTATTCTTGGCACACTCGTTTTATGTGGATTTGGCGACACCTATAGTTGTGGGTGTATTATTGACAGTGTTGGGGAAAGTTACTTTTAAAAGTAATGCTTTACAATATTGCGTTACTCCCTAAAAAAGTAACTAATTGCGTTACTTAGTTACTTTTTATGGAAAGTTTTTTTTACACTACTTTTGAATCTGCCCAGGGCTTACTTGTATGTTTTTAATAAAAAAGTTAGATTTTTAGCAAACGTAAAAGCCCTTTCACAACAAAAAGTTAAATGAATAAGGCTGAAGGAAAATTAAATTCCCGTCTGTATAGTAGAACTATAGGAAAAGGAACACTCTCCAGCAAGGAGAAAATTTAAGCACAAATGTTAGTTAATCTAAATTAAGCTTTGCTTATTAGTATGGTTGAATTGGATCAACAAAGGTCAACAAAAAAGATGTTGGTTAATAAAAGGAATAAATACATAAAGGAAAAAAAAGTAACTGGTGTTAATTTTTTTGAAAAAGTAACTCAGATATGTTCTTGTAAATTAAAAATGCGTTACTTTACTAGTTACTTGAAAAAAAGTAATCTGATTACGTAACTCACGTTACTTGTAATGTGTTACCCCCAACACTGATTATTGGCATGGATATAAGCCGAACACGTTTTTTCAGATGTATTTCCAAGAAAAAAAACTTGTCTTATATTCTGGTTAATACGGTATATTTATTATTATAAAAAATTATAATAGCCATGCAACAGTTATATAGTAGTAAAAAAAAAAAAATACAACAAAAACTTTTCTTAAAAACTTTAGTTGGTTGGACTTCTGTAGTGTATTATATTTACTTGTTAGTGTAGTAGTTTAAGGTAAATGGTTTTCCATTTTCCAAGCCTTTAACTTGGAATTTACATTGGACTACACAGAGGGGACTTTGCCTCTTCATTTCACAAGTCGACCACACGCCACTGGCGTGTGTGTCATTTTGGCGTATGTCATTAACTCCATATTACATTTCTGGACTTGGGTGGGAGCCCATGGATATTTTATTAAAGAGCGTCCGTGCATGGGAAATGAGCCGGCGCTATACTGTGATTACTTGCTACTGGGGCAACGGTGTGTTTCACTTTCGGAATGCCCCAGATAGTGTAATCTATGATTAACTGGGTAGAATTTCACTTTCCTAGGAGCAGTTGTTGTCACAGAGCAAATTAATAAATTAAATGATTTCTACACCTGAGACACATCAGCCTGTCGGCAGAGTGGAATGTAAACCAGGGCCTGACATCAAACTTTTCCACAAACTTGTCTTACAGGCAAAGTAAAACTGATGGTTTAACAGCTTTAAAGGGATAGTTCACCCAAAAATGAACATTTGACCTTTGTTCATCTTCGAAACACAAATTAAGATATTTTTGATGAAATTCGAGAGCTACCGATATGTACGACACACTGGAGCATTGTGCTGTTATTATGACCATATATATATAATATTGGGCTTGTCCCAGAAAAGCGTTAATGTAAAGCCCTGATGTGTTGGTAATCTGAGTGCAGAACTCAGACAAAAGCTTTATCAGAATGCAAACAGAAGTGTGGATGTGATTGCAGTAATGATGGCCTTAGCAACCGCCTGTCCAGATAATAAATCAAATCATAGCATCCTCTACAGCTCTGTCCCAAAACAGCTTGGCAATCATGTTGAGAGGAGCCCATTTTCTTGTTTGGAAACTGGTACTCACAGTGTCAGGATATTCCCAAACAACATCACTGCTCATCAGTCTTGCCGCTTCATTCTTCATGGTTTCTCAAAATCAGCAGAAATTGCTTTGTGTGTGTGTGTGTGTGTGTGTGTGTGTATGTGTTTAGTAATTCTCTTATAGCTTTAATGTGTGTTCCTGATTCTTGTGCCTTTGCAGATGACCTATATTTTAGGTGACCGTATTCATACTGACTTCATTTTTTATATGATTGAGTTACAGTTATAAGCATATAGCATAACGTCCGTGGTTTTTGTCTTTATGCAGATGGAATTGTGATTTTTCTGTTTATTAATAAAGTGGAAGTGTCTGTTGTCTGTGGGTTTTACAGAAGGCCATTTATTCATTATAAAATCTACTGAAATATATAACAGTATACACTTTAAAAAAAAGCCATAAAATATATGGTAAAAAAAAAACAGTTATGGTTGCCGGAATTTCACTGTAAATAATATGGTAGCAATGTTTTAAATTTTACTTAAATTTACATTTACATTTCATTAACTGATATAATGTTAATGTACCAACCTATTGAAGTACTGAAATCTGTTTTGTACCTTTGTAATACACTGATAACCACCAACAGCAGGTGGTGATGAGAAAGTCACATGATGAATTAAAGCCCATCACAAGCAGCAGTGTCATTCACACAAACATTAAACACCATCATGGTAACACACATGAAACTTAAATAATGCAATAAACATTAAACAACATTAGATGTAACATACAACCCTAATGTGCAAAACTGATAAGAAAAAAATAAGAAACAGTTATTTCAATAAAAAAAAAAATGCAGTGTATTCTGGGAATGTCAAATTATGGTTATTTACTGTAAATTTTACTTTCTTTTTCACTTTCCAAAACAGTATACTACCGTAAAATGACATGCAATGTCCAATACAGTTTTTCACTGTAGGGAAACTTCCCTTTCACCATGGGAACTTACCTTTTACTGTAGCATTTTTATGGTTTTTTTTTTGTTACCATTAAATTCACTGTACAATGTACAGTATACACTGTTGTTAAATTCGGTGTGATTTTTTTTTTTTAAAGAAATTAATAATTTTCAGCAAGGACACGTTTCGTTGATCATCAGTGACGAGCAACAATTTCTATATTTTTCCAAAAAAAAAAAAAAAAAAAAACTATAATCAAATATAATGTTTTCTTTTGAACTTTTTGAAATGTATCAAAATATTAATATTAATCAGCAATAAGTTAAAATGTATTTTAAAAAGTTTGCTATTTAAAAAATTAATAACATTTCATAATATTATCTTTTTTCCGCCACTGAATAAAAAATTAAAAAAGGTAATTGCCATAATTTATCTCAAAATTCGTACTTTTATTCTTGCAACTGGGAGTTTAAATCACAATTCTGACTTTTTTTATCAGAATTGTAATGCAAACTTGCAATTCTGATGTTTTTCTCGGAACTGTGATGTATAAATTGAAGTTAGAATTGTGAGCAATTCTGAGAAATAAAGTCACAATTCTGAGAAATAAAATCAGAATTGCAAGATATAAACTCACAATTCTTTATAATGCTCAATTAAGTCAGTTAAGTCAGAATTGTGAGATACAAACTTGAAATTTTGAGTCTTTTTTCAGTCTTTTTTCCCCTCAGATTTGACTTTATAACTTTTAAGTGTGTTTATATCTTCCAATTCTGACTTTTTATAAATTAAGTCAGAATGGTGTTATATACACTCAGAATTCTGAGAAATAAACTTTAAACTGTAAGAAATAGTCACAATTCTGAGATTTTTTTCCCCTCAGAATTGCAAGATATAAACTCATAATTCTGACTTTTTTTGTATTATATTTCACAAATTTGACTTGCACAGGTTAAGTCAGAATTTATCTAAACTTACAATTTTGAGAACATTTCAGTCTTTTTTCCCGCTCAAAATTGGGAAAAAAGTTATATCTCACAATTCTGAGGAAAAAAGTAAGAATTGCAAAATATTAACTCGCAATTGCAAGAAACAAAAAGTTGTTTTGACTTTTAAAAATTAAAATTGTAAAAAATTGTGAGTTTATATCACACAATTCTGAGAAAAAAGTCAGAATTGCCAGTTTTTATATCACAATTCTGACTTTATCTCACAATTGCGAGTTTATATAATTAAATTCTAACTTTCTAACTCACAATTGTGAGTTTATATCACACAATTCTGAGAAAAAAGACAGAATTGCAAGTTTGTATCACACAATTCTGAGAAAAAAAAATCAGTATTGTGTGAGGAAAAAGTACCAATAACATTTATTATTTTTTATTCAGTGAGGGAAACAGGTTTCCATACATAGGTGAAGCTTTTTTGTTTTTTCCATACTGACCACAAACTTTTGAAGAATAATAATCAAAACGCCCTCAGAAATAATGTATTAAGTCTAGAAAGATGCAAATAAATTGTAATCTTAGAGCCCCATTTCTGTCACTTTTTGTAGACCTACCGTCACTGAATATTGTTGTTATTCATCTAGTCATGTCTGAAGGGAATTTTCTACAAATATTTGCATTGAAAACTGATTATTACAATTTGTTTTCAAGTCACGCAGTAGTGCGCAGTTTATTTAGTCTGTGTATTCAGTCTGTTCAGATCTGTTTGAGCTTACAGTTCAAAACCATCTATGACCTGAGAAGCAAGTTACGGTAGTGTTGATTTTCTCCGTCTCTGCCCTCCCTCGGTGTAGAGTGAGTATGATTGCAGTGTCTTGTAAGTAATCAGATAACCTTCTCCGCTAGCAGCTGGTGGTTTGTGGATCACAGCAGACACAGATTTTATTAGAGAGGTGAAACGTCAGACAGTGGAGCCTTCAAGGTGGCTCACATCATCTTGCTGGCACATGAAAAGGTCAGCCATCTCTCTGACTGAGCAGCATTGTCTTTTGATCAAGCCAATGTCATAAACAAACACATTCCTGTATTCTTACAGAGTCATGGTAGCTTTTATTTGCTTCGGGTCTCATATTTGAATTCCATATTTGATTTATCTTTTTTTTTTTAAATACTTTGATTCCTACTTTTACGCTTTACATACATGCATAAGAGGTATGATTCTTAAACTCTTTTGTGCACAGAACAGCTACAAAAAAAAAAAAAATCTGTTGCAAATAAAGCCAATATTATTTAAGAAAATACTATTTCAGTCTTTCTACATCAGTACTTCACATCAGTGTGATACTTGTCATTTCTTTGTACTTGATTTTAAAATTTACTAACTATTTTTGAGTGAAAACTGCTTGTATGGCAAATTATTTTCAGTGAATATAAGTGAATAGGGCTTTATTTGGGTTCTGAATGTCTAAAAACTTCTGATTATGATTATTTTATTACCATTTTATTACCATTTTATTATTGTGTGTGAACATCAGCAAATCGGATGAATAAATGATTCAATGACTCACTTAGAAAACAGTCACTTGTTTTGTGTCTGAATTAATTGGTGGCTTTGAATTAATGTTTCAAGGCTTATTAAGACAAAGACTAAACATTTCTAATTGAATCTGTGTATTTGATTGAATCAGTTTAGTAACTTGTTTCGTATATATATGAATCAATGTGTAATTTTGAACACATTGGTTGAACGAATGATTCAATTGACTCACTTAGTAAAATAGTCACTTGTTTTTTGTGTAAATGAATCAGTTGCTTTAAACAAATTTACAGAGTCAATTATCAAATTATTCACTCATTGAAGGGATGGTTCACCTAAAAATAAAAATTACCCCATGAATTACTCACACTCAAGCCATCCTAGGTGTATATGAAGAGTTCAGATGCAAAAGCTCCTAAATCCATCTGACATCTTTCTTTAAAAATGCAGTTTTATCAGGCTCCGATGTATAGGTTTCTATGTAAGTACTGGTACTTCTGACAGGGATTTTAGTGAGTTTGAAGTAAAAATATGTGATGGATGTATTCTGTGTATAGAGCGTTCACTCAGTATCATTATCTCATTTTTGACCGAGATGGCTTTTAGCTGGTTTTATCTGAACTCTTCATATGACTTTCTGCTTTCAGATGATACAATTGGAGTTATATTAAAAAGCATCCTGGCTCTTCCAAGCTTTATAATAGCAGTGAATGGTTGTCAAGTTTTTAAAGTCCAAAAAAGTGCATCCATCCATCATAAAAAGGCTTTGAGGTAGAGCTGCACGATTAATCGTTAAAAGATCATGATTTCGATTTAAACACCCACACAATCTCATTTCTAAATGATGATTCACTGTGTCTATTAAACTTTGAAAAAGTCTTACCGGAACATTCACACAGAGAGCAGACAGTTACCATGTTTAAGTAAGAAACAGCTTCACAAACAGTCTTTTCAACTACTTAGTATTATTTCTGTCTTATCGTCATTCATACTATCACAGAAATACTGGGACTGAAAAGTTATAATTCAGATATAGGGATGTAACGATAACCGGTTTGATGATAAATCATGATAAAATTCTCCACGGTTAGTATTACCGTTTCATGTTTTAATCATCATTAAAACCGTATTTAATTACCGAAATTTTAACAACTTATGATAAATAAATGTGGTCCAGCATAAAGCAAAGTTTAAATAAGTCTCATGCGCAGAGCACGCAGAGTAGTTTCGTTTTTTGTGAAAGCATGAAGGAAAGCTAGGAGGGTTTAAAAGGGTGTTGAGGGAATATACAAATGAATATATAAATAAATGAATTATAATAAAGTAGTGTTCTTAATCCCAATGCTGCTTTGTCCACGGAGTTTACGGAAACAACTTTGCTGTTCCATAAGTGCCGCCTAGTGGCAGATAGTGGATTTACATTGACTTATAATTACGTTTAGCCTGTTTGCAGTTTTTGTCTAGCTAAAGCGAATTTGCATGCCCTGCTGTTAACTGATCGTTTGATGAAAAACAAGCAAATGTGGATTCTACACATTTAAACAATTCAGGTAATACATCTAGAATTATTTAGATAAAATACATATAATCATTTATTGATTTGACTTTTCTTTATTTTCTTTATTTAAAGGCTGAAATGTGAGGTTTACCATTTTATAAAACCTTTTCAAAGCTTTATTTGAATATTTCGAACATGTTATTAGATAACTGTTTAAAAGAGAACTGTTGTCAGTTATGTTGTAATTTAAAATCTCATTGGTAATGTTACTGTTTTAGTGTTTGTGCAAACAACAGTGATTTCATATGTTGTTTGTTGATTTTAAATATAAAACTTGGTGAAACAATTTATGTTAGTACTTTTTAAACATTTCCAGCACATTTTAACAATACCATGATAATCAGGGCCGGAGTGGGACTCATTTTCTGCTCTGGAGATCCATGCCTTAGACCGGCCCACTTTAGTTTACTACTGACTATAGCTATTACAATAATGTAATTAAAACTTAAGTAGGCTATAAGGTTGCAATAGTGCACTGTTCTCTACAGTCTTGTAATGCATTGTATTTTTCTACAGCCTTTCTCTTATCCATTTCTTAATCTTTTTTTTTTTTTTTTTGCTTGCATATATCCAACTAAATATTTGTACAGTATACTATAATGTAGGCTATGTCTTCCAGAAGTTAAAAAGTTACCAGAGATAATCACATTTTCTTAACAAATGAATGCCTATGAAACATATTTTTATAATAATAATATTTTGCAAAACACTTTGATTTTTTGAAATAAAATAGGCTGTTATTGCAACTATATAGCCTATGAATGAAAATGCATATTTTTCTCAATTTAGAGAGTGTGGGCTGCTTCTGGTGCTTGGATATCTGCTTCAGTATAATGAGTATAATATTAATCAGTATAATATTTTATTTTATTTTAATGAACCCTTTTTTCCCCTCTATTTACTAACTTACAGTAGTGAAAGATGTCTTCCCTCAGGTAGATTAAATGTTGTCCTGCCTTGCTAAATGTTGAGCTAATGTTCAAGTTGCATTCGCCCAAACTGATTTGCCAAAATCAAAATGCAGACGTTGAAGGGAATTGCTGTTATCGTGAGTCCCGCTCGCTGTGAAGCGCGGCAGACAGGATTCAACTTCGTCGTAAAGCTGTCCTCAAACGGCTACATTCACAAATAACACAATTTGCGCAAAAAGAAGGAATAATTATCATTTGATAATTTGTTATTCAAATCATATGGCTTTCATACGGAACGCTTCTTTTATGCCTTAAATAGAGACATCCATATTTCAACCCCAGTGGCATGACCGTTCCTGTCACGAATTGTGCCGCTGCTGCTCCCTCCTCTCACCATCAGAGGGAGCATTCTCTCACACACAGAACTGGTTCATGAACTCCATTTCCCATAACCCTATCTCAATGAACTTCCTGTGTCCTCTCACCTCTCACCCCTGTCAGCCATCTTGCCTACACACACCTGCTAATCATTACACTCATTGCACACTGTTTAAAAGCCATGCTCACGCTCAGACTTTCGCGAAGTCTTGATCTTGCCCCGGCTGACAATTCTGAGCGTTTCTCCTGTTGTTGTTTTCCCGTTGTGACCTGGACTTTATTCTGACCTGTGATTCCTCTCTGTGCCCCCCGACTTGGATTGTTTACCGGATTGTGATTGTTATCAGCCTGCCCCGAACTCTGCCTGACTCTGTTTACGGTACTGTCTTGCCTCTTACATTGTTGATGCTGGCTATTGACCCTTGTATGTCTGACCATCCCTTAATAAAGCTGCGTATGGATCAACACGTCTCAGCCCCGTTCGTTACAGTTCCGGCCCTCGCAGCCAAAAAAACAGACCGGCCCACCGGGAATTCTCCCGGTGCTCCCGATTAGCCAATCCAGGCCTGATGATAATACCGATAACCGTGATCATTTTTGTCACTATAATTGTGATGAGAAATTTTCATACCGTTACATCCCTATTCAGATATAAACATGTTGATGGTAGCATTGTTTCATCACTAGGTGGCAACAAGAACTGTAAAAATGTATTTGTCATTCATTCAAGCGATTTGCTCAAATTCACTGATTCATCCAGTAAAGAAACGTAAATACAAATATATAAATATATATATTTAATAGTTCATTCAAATTAATTAACACTTTTAAATAGACTTCAGCTATTAATAGTTTGCCACACATACTGTGGGATATCGTGGAAGAATCGTGATCTCCATTTGAGACAAAAACAAATCGGGAGTCTGTTTATCCAGAATCTTGCAGCTCTACTCAGAGTTTAATACAGGCCAGAATATGCTACACCATGTCTCCAACCAAGTTTTGTTTACAGCAAAAGAAAAACAGTTACAACAGTTAGTTGTATCTTTACAAGTTTTTGCTCTCTCCTCTGCGTTTCCGTATTCGCCAACACTGATAAAAATGATTTTGTGGTGAAGTAAATAATACAGAAAAATAAATGTAATTTTTACATTTAAATAATTTAGTTCAGGCAGGAAAAAAGAGTAAATTCAATATTAGTACTAAATTTGAATTAAGTATATTTTACTTGGAATTGTTTGTTATTTTTGCAAAGATTGTTTAAGTAAATATTAAAGTCATGATCCCATTGTTCCCATCATGCACTTGTTGTTTTGTAATATCTAGAGTTCATTTTCTACTGAAAATGTACTGTCTATTCACTGATTGTTATCATTATCATTTTCATTTGGTTTGTAACTACATTGAGTCAACATATAACCTTAAAAACAATAAAGAGCTGTCTACTTGCCTATGTACATGTTTGTAAGTGAACCACGTGCATTTTTTTTTTATTTCAGTGCTATGATGTTTGAGTAAAGTCTACAAACCATGGCTGAGTGAAATGTACTTGAGGACTGCAGGGTAAACTTAAAATTATTAAGTAGAAGTTACGCATCAAACTCTAACTACACATTAAATTTACTTATTTCCTTTGCTAATTTTAATTAGTTTAGTTAAGTAGAATTTACTTAATTCCATACTTAAATTTTACTTAAAAAATGTCCGTGCAAAAATGTAAAGTTAATTTACTAATTGTTTTTTTCAGTGTACGTCATCTTCTAGAACTCCACTATCACATCAGTTCACTTCAGAAGGCCTTTATTTACCTCCCAGAGCCGTATGGAGTACTTTTTATGATGGATGGATGCACTTTATTGTGCTTCAAAATCTCGACACCCATTCACTGTCATTTTAAAGCTCGAAAGAGCAAAGACATTTTTAATAATTTCTTTAAGGCACTCAGTTATTTAATTTCTGAATGAATCAGTGGCTTTGAACAAACTTTGTTCATTAGGACAGTCTTTCTCAAACACACAAAGTGTCATAAATGTATTTGTTTAGTTATATTTTACTATTGTATATATGTTTTTGAGCAACTAATCTCTTCTTTAAACTAAAAACTAATCATCACATACACTGAACAAAATTATAAATGCCACACGTTTGTTTTTGCCTCCATTTTTGATGAGCTGAACTCAAAGATCTAGGACTTTTTCTATGTACACAAAATACCTATTTCTCTCAAATATTGTTCACAAATCTGTCTAAATTGGTGTGAGCACTTTTCCTTTGCCGAGATAATCCATCCATCTCACAGGTGTGGCATTTCAAGATGCTTGAAAATTACCAAAATGCAGAAATTCTTTGGTTATGCAAACCGACTGTTGCAGCAGCTGTCCGGGTGGCTGTCTCAGACGATTTTGGAGGTGAAGATGCTGGATGTGGAGGTCCTTTACCTTGGTTACACATGGTCTATGGTTGTGAGGCCAGTTGGATATACTGACAAATTCTCTGAAATGCCTTTGGAGACGGCTTATGGTAGAGAAATGAACATTAATTTCATGAGTAACAGCTCTGGTGGACATTCCTGTAGTCAGCATGCCAATTGCACGCTCCCTCAAAATTTGAGAAATATGTGGCATTGTGCTGTGTGATAAAACTGCACATTTTAGAGTGGCCTTTTATTGTGGCCAGTCTAAGGGATACCTATGCAATAATCATTCTGTCTTATCAGCATCTTGATATGCCACACCTGTGAGGTGGATGGATTATCTTGGCAAAGGAGAAGTGTCACTAACACAGATTTAGACAGATTTGTGAACAATATTTGAGAGATACAGGCCTTTTGTGTACATAGAAAAAGTCTTAGATCTTTGAGTTCAGCTCATGAAAAATGGGGCAAAAACAAAAGTGTTACGTTTATAATTTTGTTCAGTGTATAATGTCATATGAAATTGCATATTTTGTTCATTTCGCAGTTTTGGAGATGAACGCTGTCCTGTTTTGGCTTGTTTCAGCCTCCTAGTAATTTAAGCAGTGTTGGAGAATCCTCTAAAAATATCTCCTGGGATTAAAGTGCTCTATTAAACATTATATACGGCATGTATCAATCCTTATCAAACTCTGCAGAATTTTTGTCAATGCTATTTAAGGCTGGTTCTTAATGAAGTGGCTAAATTTACCTGGCTTTGTTTCCACTGAAGAGTCCTTGTGTGTGTGTATGTATAATTTTGACGGTTTGGAGAGTACATTGTGTCCTGATTCATAATTAAACAATCCACTCCAGAGACGGAAGGTTTGTTCATTAATCAGCCTTTGAAATTTCAGTATGCAATCAGAGAGCTTGCAGAGATACTGTCCGCCCGTAACTCCTGCCGTCGATTGAGCTGCGCTAAGTGATGGAGAAAGAGGGAGGCTGATTGCAAATTCATTTATGTCAGTCATAGTTAGGCTTGATGACTTTGGCCATGGTTGCAGTAAAGTGAAAATTGGCTAAGAGTACTGTGTTTATTTGGGGATAATACCATGAAAAGAACTAAATGCCATGGTCAGAATTAGCATTTATATAAAGCTATTACGCACTCAAGTTGCATTTACTTACCCGTGTCAGCCTTTAAAAAAAATTCAGCGGCGCCTATTTAGATTGTAGCAGAAAATCAGCGGCTTTTTGGGAGAAAATGTCAGTCAATTGTACTGAATGGTATTTTGATGAACTTAAAGAAATGGCATCAGCCTTGCTGGCATGATTTCAGAACTACCTGCAATGTGACAAAATAAACTACCTACTTTTTTTTCCATTTTTTTTTGTTATCTAAAATGCCTTTGAGAATGAGATCTAGGACTATTTCAGATTGCAAACACTCTGGCTGTGTTCAGGCTTTGTAAGCCAAGCGTGGGAAATCTTTTGTTCATTGCTTTAGAAGTTCCTGTTCTGAATCGTTTGTTTAGACTTTTCATATTGTTGTGAAACTGAAGATAGGGAAGTATACAAAAAATATGGTAGCAATGGCTACATGGTCAAACACCAGGAAAGGTTTATTACTCAGGAGACACCAAGTATATACAGTATATGGTTCAATGAACTGTACTTATTAACTCAGCCTTGGATGTTTTTCTAAAATTCCATATAAATAAAAATAGAAACAATGTATATATAAATACACACATATACAGTATATATGTATGTATTTACATGTGTATATATTTACAGTCATATCATTTATATTGTATATAAATATGTTTAATATATAAACATTTTTCTTAAAAATATACATGCATGTGTGTGTATTTATATATAAATATTAAATATACACAGGATGCAATTATACGCATTATATAATTAAAATAAGATATTTTTAAGTAAAAATTTAGATTATCATCATGTTTATTATCATTTAATTATCACGTGTATAAATTGTAGCAGTTTCCTACACCTTTTATCAGTGTGCAAATACATTTTTTACCAACTATTTATCAACCAAATAGATAATAAATCCAGCAATATATAAAAATAAAATAAGCTTACAGCTAACCTTACAGCTAGTGCATCTTTGTAATATCTACACTGAAAAAAACTTACAACTAGTGCATCTTTGTACTGTCTAAACTGAAAAAAGGTATAGGATTAACTTTAAAACAGTTTTCTCACAGAATTGTGCAGTTTTTAAATAGAAAGACTAAAATAGTATTTTCTTACTATTGTAAGACCTACAGTTGAAGTCAAAAGTTTACGTGCACCTTGCGGAATCTGCAAAATGTTAATTATTTCACCAAAATAAGAGGGATCATACAAAATGCATGTTATTTTTTATTTAGTACTGACCTGAATGAGATATTTCACATAAAAGATGTTTACATAGTCTACAAGAAAAAATAATAGTTGAATACAAATGTTCAAAAGTTCACGTATACTTGATTCTTAATACTGTAGTTACCTGAGCCACAGTTTTTTTTTTTTTTTTTTTTCTTTTTCATTTTGTTTAGTGATAGTTGTTCATGAGTCCCTTGTTTGTCCTGAACAGATGAACTGCCCGCTGTACTTCAGAAAAATCCTTCAGGTCCCGGAAATTCTTTGGTTTTTCATGACTTTGAGATCCATCTTTTCACACTGAGGACACCTGAGGGACTCATATACAACTATTACAAAAGTTTAAAACACTCACTGTTGCTCCAGAAGGAAAAACGATGCAGTACGAGCCAGGGGTGAAAACTTTTGAACAGAAACATTTTGCTTATTTTGCCTAAATAACATTTTTTTTTCATTTAGTAAGTTTTCACCCCCCGTCTCTTAATGCATCATATTTTCTTCTGAAGCATCAGTGAACCCCCCCCCCCCCCCCATTTGTACTTGTTATGGACATGTGACCCCCCACACACAATTTTGCTTTTGTGAACTAAAAACATGTAGAGCGCTGGGTACACGTGTCTTAAATCACAAATTACTTTATATTAATAGTAATCGATTTGGATCCAGGATGATTCTGAAAGAGTACTCTGCTGTTGCTGTAGTAGGCTAACACAGCTTTCACGCACATCTGATTTACAGATAAACTGCATAAAACTACATTTATGTTAACTGTTTTTTTTGGGCTGCTGTCTTAAATTGGGTGAAATACCTGTGAGTTAAACGTGGCACTGCTTCTCGTCTGGCGCATGACTGCATTCTGCCCATGTATTAAATGTGCGTCCTTGAAAGAGCGCAGTTTTCTAATGTAGCCTATCTCATTGGTTTTAGATGCGTCCGAAATTACAAAAACATGTAGGCCTACATATATTTATTTTTTTGAGCAAAATTATTGCTAGGGACAGTTTGGCAGTAGCTGGATATTGGGAGGGACACATCCCGCCCCTAATTCTACGCCCCTGCATATGAGTCCCAGAGTTTTCCTCAGTGTGAAAAGATGGACCTCAGAACCAAACAGTCATTCTTAAACTATAAAAAAAAAAAAAAAAAACTGTGGATCATTCAGGTAACAGCACAATATTAAGAATCAAGCGTATGTAAATTTTCGAACGAGGTCGTTTTAATAAAATCAATTTGTAAAGAATGTGTGTGTGTGTGCGCACTTTGATGGGTTAAGTGCAGACCACAAATTCTGAGTATGGGTAACCATACTTGGCCACACATCACGTCCTTTCCTTTTTTTCAGCAATTTTTTTCTTGTGTGGACTATATGTAAACATCTTTTATGTGAAATATTTTATTCAAGTCAGTACTAAATAAAAAACAACATGCATTTTGTATGATCCCTCTTATTTTGGTAAAATAATTAACATTTTGCAGATTCTGCAAGGTGTGTGTAAACTTTTGACTTCAACTGTATAATTATCAATTGCATGTTAGACTGATCATGCAACTTTTATTTAAATAGTTCAACTTCAAACGATCCATTTGGCTCAGAAATTCAGTTTGAAGGGCCTTGTTTCATCTGCTTGGCTGCTTTCTAGGGTTCAGCTAAAAGTCTTTTATCAAAACAAAGTGTTAGTGTGAGAAAGTTTGCTTCTTTAGTAGAGAAGGTCAAGAGGCAGCTGTGTGTCATACTGTCGAAACGATTTATTTGAAATGGTTTCTTCTTGCTGGCTCTGCTCGACCTAAATAAAATTGAATTCCTTGACCAAAATCAATAAAAAGATGAGATTATAGATAGCTTATGCTGTAGCAAAACATAAATAAAAATGAAAAGTATTGAATCGCCTTATCCATGTCAGAGGGCGCGTGTTTGAATAAGCAGCCTTGTCTATCACAACAGTCTGGCATCCCAGAAGTCCGTGCAGCAAATGCTTGCAAATCTCCAATCATCTCCGTAACCACATTTGATAACAGATGGCATGCGTGCAGTGTTTCATTATTTCTGATTCTCCCATTTGCAACAATGTGGCTGAAATGGAGCTATTTTGCGTGTAACCTTTTGGCTCGACACACATAGCAGGTATCAGGAGCACCAGGCGTGCGTACAGGAATTCACCTAGATCAATTATGTTGAGTGCCAAATTAAGCATTGTTCTTTTTCCACGCACTACATCAGCGGAGTAAACAAATTAATCTTGCCCATGGATATGAATCCCGACAGGAATGCTCATACATCAACAAATGAGCATTGGCTGCCTGCAGCAGGATATGGAGTATCCCTTCTGTAAATTAATCCTCCTAACCTTAAAAGCATGCTGGGTCATATGTTTTTAAGCATGCTCGGGTGGCATTTCGCGCACGGAATATAGGCGAGCAGAATTTATTTTTGAAAACCGCATTCAAGATACTATTAAAGTATTATATTAAGATAATAAACGTTGGCACTGATCCAGGTGGACGCTTAAGCCTCGGTAAATATCCGTCGTAAATGTTCAGCTACATTAGAAGAGTCGTCTGCCATTCTGTAACGCAAGGCGTTTTATTATGCAAATAAATCAGAGATATTAAACAGATGTGGATGGTCCCGCTGAGAAAAGGCCATTCAAACCTCATTTGTTAATTATGGAACTACTGGGTTATTGATTGGACAAAGCTATGATTTTCCCCATGCCATTTGGGGAGAGAAATGTGTCTGTTTTTGGGCAGTGTAAGATAATAAACACAAGTGTCAGGGGAAATGGATTGAAATAAGTGTGTGTGTGTGAGTTTGTGGATTTTTTTTTAATAGAGATTGTGCACATTCTCTCACACTCTCTCTTTTCTGTTGACCTTGAAAGGCTGTCAGGGGAATGTGAGTGTTTAATCTGTGAAAGTCTCAGACGTTGCTGGGAGGAATGTTTCAGAGAGAATTTTAGGCCTTTATTTCTTTAAATAGTACGCAGGGGGCAAACTCAGACAAATGGACATTGAAATGAGAGTGGCACTGAGATCTAGAGGTCCTTTCATGTGTTTCATGCCTCAGCGGTACATTGTTTTACATCTGAAAGTAAAGAAAGTTTCACTGTCTAAAAATTATTTTTATGGTAATGATTTATATATATATATATATATATATATATATATATATATATATATATGCAAGCTGGTTTGTGGTTGGTTTTGTGTGGAATTGTCTTCATTTTTTAAGGTTCATTTTTCCTTTTTATTCTATGTCTATTTTATATTCTAGTTTTATAAATATATATTAAATTATATTAAAATGTGAAAAAAAAATACAAATGTAGATTGATTAATTGCAATTTCATTTGATTAATTAAGCAGAATGTGTTTAATTTTTTTAACATAATTAGATTATTAAAATAATGAAAATAAGATTTGAGTACAATTTAATTATATATTTTAATATATATATATATATATATATATATATATTTAATACCTTTTTTCAAATATAGAATATATAAATGCAGTAAACAAGTATGTTTCTTTCCATAATAGATCTTTAGAAGATGAAGATACTAATATATATAATTTATCTCCAAATTTAGATTGTGATTAATACTTGTATACATAAGGTCTTCATAGATTGATTAATTGCAGTTTTATTTGATTAAGTAATATGTATATGTGTGTGTGTATATATATATATATATATATATATATATATATATATATATATATATATATATATATTGTGTGTGTGATGATGCTTCATATGATGCTTCAGACACATGATCATTCTAATATTCTGATTTGCTGCTCAAATTTTTTTTAGCATTATTATGTTAAAAACAGCTGAGAATAGAAAGTTCAAAAGAGCAGCATTTATCTGAAATAGAAATCTTTTGTAACATTATAAATGTCTTTGTCATCACTTTTGATCAGTTTAAAGCTTCCTTGCTAAATAAAAGTATTAATTTCTATAATTTTCTATATTTATTTCAGATAAATCCTGATCTTTGGAACTTTCTATTTATCAAAGAATCCTGAAAAATGTGCTCAACTGTTTTAAATATTGATAATAATATGTTTCTTAAACAGCAAATCAGCATATTACAATAATTTCGGAAGGATCATGTGACACTGAAGACTGGAGTAATGATGCTGAAAATTTAGATTTGATCACATTTTAAAATATATTCAAATAGAAAACAGTTATTTTAAATTGTAAAAATATGTTACTGTTTTTGCTGTACTTTGGATCAAATAAATCCAGGCTTGGTGAGCAGAAGAGACTACAAAACAATAAAAATCTTACTGTTGATATTTATTTATGATTATTGATGATTATTTTGTGTTCAAGACGTTAAACATTGCAGTAAATAAGTATGTTTCTTTCTGTAACAGATCTTCAGAAGATGCTGGCTTGTATTCAAAAAGGCGTCCAGTAAAGGACCACGGCGATTAGAGAAATATCCAGATGAAAAAGCTGCTTATTTCAGAAGCTTTCACAAGGTAATTGAAATTTCCATGCTTTATTTTATTTTTTTCTGTGTTCTATTCAATTTATCCTGATCAATAACATCATTTTGATCACTTTTGCTAATCAGTACATTAAGAGGCACATTGGGTCCATTCTGTTTAACATGCATCCTTGGTTCATTCCAGCCTCAAGGATAGCTCTATTCATTACCTGCGTAATTTATTTGCACAGCGCCCCTCATGAGAAGTTCCTCTGACAGTGAGAGCTTTGGCTCAAGGGTTCACGCTGTGAAAGAAGCTCGGAGTCTAATTATTTAGTTAGCAGGGGTCGGTAGGTGTTCTGGAGCGAGCGCCGCGTGATACTTTTGGAGCTGACAGTAGCTCAGGTTAGAGGTGTAAACGTGAGCACATGTCTGTTTATTTGTGTTGTGGCAGATGATAATATGATGTGCTCTCTGTGGAGTGCTGGTCAGAGGCTTGTATCTGACATTGGCATTGCTCCAGTGACTTTGAAAGCCACTGCGATAAAGGATTTGATCAGATGGTCTTATCAGCATAGAGAACCTCTACCTTACCCAAGCTGAAATTGCTTGCAGGAGTTTGGGATTTCCTCAGATGGTTGACACATGGAGTACAAAAATGGATAAGAAATAGAAATAGAAATAGAAATAGATAAAAGAATTGGAAGTAGAAAAAACTGTAGTGTCCATTTTTTTTTTACGTACAAAACCATCACATAAAACGTAAATATGTATGTTCATCTGTTCTGGGGGGAAAAAAAACACTCTTTTAGTGCCATTCAGTGGATATTTTACATCGAATATGTCACGAAACGTACATGGCAGTATGTATTTCGCGTCTTGCAAAAAAGTTCCCACAGGTACGTTTTCGTCACAAGATCAGGTTGCATTTGTTGGTTGTCTCCCTATGGTTGCTTCTTAGAAGGCTGTTTAAAGTAATAAGAATGTTCTTGTTTCAGTCCATTTTTATATAAAAGACCTTGCGACTCACTCATGAAGACAGTCGTAAAAATGTAACTTTCTCTGAAGATACAATCACAATCACTAACGGTCCCTTTCTCAATACCATCTATAATTAATGCCACTTTATTTGTTACTTGACTCTTACTGAAAATTTATATTTTTATATATATTATTTATTTATTTTGTACGTAATTGTAATTTACTTCTTATGTTATTGTTAATGTTACCTGTATGTATCTAGGGTTTGAGAGTAACGCAATTCCAATTCTCTGTATGTATGTACTGTATATATAGCAGAATTGACAATAAAGCAGACTTTGACTTTGACTTTGATATTTCACATAAAGATGTTTGCATATAGTCCTTAAACAATAGTTACATTCACTTAATTCTTAAAACGGTGTTGTTGCGTGAATGATCCACAGCTGTTTTTTTGTTTAGTGATGTTGTTCATGAGTCCCTTGTTTGTCCTGAACAGTTAAACAGACCAATGTTCTTCTTGGTTTTTCTGCATTTTTGTGTATTTGAACCCTTTCCAACAATGACCGTATGATTTTGAGATCTATCTTTTCACGTTGAGGACAACTGAGGGACACATATGCAACTATTACAGGAGGTTCAAATGCTCACTGATGCTCCACAATTACCCTTTTAAACTCAATCAGAAATCTGGGTGTAATATTTGATTACCAATTGTCATTTAAAGACCACATTGCAAAGACTGCTCAATCTTGCAGGTTTGCATTGCACAACATCAGAAAGATCAGGCCCTTTCGAACAGAGCAGGCTACACAACTTCTTGTCCAAGCCCTTGTTATTTCCAGCCCTTGTATATTTTGAACTACTGCAATTGTGCAATGAATCATGCACAATGAAACCTCTACAAAATGATTCAGAATGCAGTGGCACGACTGGTCTTCAACGAGCCCAAAAGAGCCCTCTCCTTATCTCCTTGCACTGGCTACCGATTGCGACTCGCATCAAGTTCAAGACATTGATGTTTGCATATAGAACAGGGGTAGGGAACGTTGAGCCTCGAGAGCCATGTCCCTGCAGATTTTAGTTTCAACCCTGAAGAAACATGCCAACCTGTATCCTGAAGACATTGATTAGCTTGTTCAGGTGTGTTTGATTAGGGTTGGAGCTAAAATCTGCAGGGACATGGCTCTCGAGGATCAACGTTCCCTACCCCTGATATAGAACAACCGCAGCCTCTGCACCTGTTTATTTCCACTCACTATTACAAATCTACATCCCCTCTAGAAGTCTGAGATCCACTAGTGAGCGATGCCTCGTGGTACCATCACAGAGAGGTGCAAAATCACTTTCCAGAACATTCTCATTCACTGTTCCTGGCTGGTGGAACGATCTTCCTAACCGTAACTGGAATGCTGATTCCCTCACAAGCTTCAAGCGACAGCTGAAAACTCATCTCTTTCATTTGGTTTCATCATAAATAACAACACATATATATAAATATTTAAAATCTCTCTTTATTCCTTCCCTTTTTGTTTGCCTCTTTAAGATGAATCGCTTTATGTATTCCCAGTTGTAACTAGCTTTGGATAAAAGCGTCTGCTAAATGACTAAATGTAAATGTAAATTTTGAGAAGGAAAAACAATGAATCAAGAGCCAGGGGTGTAAACTTTTGAACAGAATGAAGATGTGTACATTTTTCTTATTTTGCCTAAATATTTTTTTTTATTTATTTATTTTTTATTAACAGTAGATACTTACATGTTTTCCAAAAGACAAAATAAGTTAAATTTACCCTGATCTTCAAATTCAAAAAGTTTTAATACATTGTCCTTCTGAAGCATCAGTGAGTGTTTGAACCTTCTGTAATAGTTGCATAAGAGTTCCTCAGTTGTCCTCAGTGTGAAAAGATGGATCTTAAACTCATACAGTCATTGTTGGAAAGGGTTCAAATACGTAAAAATGTGTGGGACATGCAATATTAGAATTAGGTTTATATAACATCTACTGCTGAATTAAAATCCATTAAAGGGCATTTCGGAATTGCACCAGGTTTCCGCCCAGGAACCAGACCCTCTTTTAGTGTGAATAATTTCAGGCATTACTTCCCTTTCCTGTCCTTAAGCCCTTTGAAAATATTCCAATTAGGGCTCATTATCAGGGCGATGGCTGATGATCTTACGCGCCGAACATGCAGAACATTCTAGAAT
The DNA here is from genome assembly GCA_033026305.1 of Cirrhinus molitorella. Taxonomy (NCBI): domain Eukaryota; kingdom Metazoa; phylum Chordata; class Actinopteri; order Cypriniformes; family Cyprinidae; genus Cirrhinus; species Cirrhinus molitorella. Next base: position 14,344,141 of record CM065140.1, read on the forward strand.
AATGAGCACAGATGCGGCTGTAGATTAGGGCCGTGACACCGCGGTTTGATGTCGCTGCATTGTGGGAACGTGCCTTTATCAGCTCTAACAAGCCTTCTAATAAGATTACTCATTAGACATGAGGAGATGAGTGAATGTGGTACAAAGCAACAGCCCGGCTTATCAGTATGTGTGATGAAGACGCTGTAACAGACAGACTATATTACACAGACTCTGATGGAGGTGCATGTGTCTGTGTGCGCACGGTTTCTGATTTTTTGCTTTGGGTACAATGGGTAGATTTGATTTTTCACATAATACTTAATACTATTTTTAATATTTTTAGTTAACAATAAAAACACTGCTTCTTAAAATGTTCTTTTAGACTTTGCTAGACTTTGCTAGATTCTTACTTCCTGACCAAAATAAACTGCAGTATTGGCCAGACCGTTTGATGTCTAGTCAAAGGTCTGGCTATGCGAGACTAGCACATTGCTGACAGCTGAGATGTTTTCAGAAGATGCTTCCTCCTCACACCCATCAATGCGTCATCCATTCACTGTGACGCACCCGAGCCGGAGAAGTTCTTTCAAAGTCTTAAGCAAAGCCTTCATCAGATTCATAATCCTTGAACCCACACTCAGCACAACACAAACACATTCAAAGGCAAACACCTCCTCCCAGTTGCCACAGGCAAATCGTATATCTCAAACCAAGAAATGCCATCGGCAAGACTGAGAGGTGAGGCGTCTCCTGTTTTGACTGCATTTTAACTATTTCAACAGAGCTCGAAGTAGTGTTGGTAAACTTGGTGCAACATTGTTGGTGTGACTCTGGAAGATGAAGTGAAATGTACCTGAAGAGCCCTTTAAATATAGACCGTGCTTATTTTTGTACTCTCAGTAAGCAGGTTGCTTTTCTCTGAGGTAATGTTGTTTGTCATGGCTGTGGAAACATTTTAAATCATGGATGGAAATATCTTGTTATTTAAATTCACGTTCCTTCTAGCCTAATTTATTAAAGCGCATGCAATCACAAAACAATATCAGCGTTCATTCATTCTAATTGCAGTATGGTGATGGCTTAGTCATGTCCCTAATTATCCCATTAACTTCCTTAGTGTACTGGATGAAATGATTTACAAGGAAAACTCTCTTTAAATCAGTGATTCTCAACCTTTTTAACTCTAGAACCCATATTGTTCACAACAATAATATAAGGCCCCATGACTTTTTTTGTGATTGATTGGATAAGAAATAATGACCAATTCTTTTTGTGATTCTTGCTTATTACATGCATATTACTAGCATATTGGCTGTTTATTAGTACTTATAAATCACAAATCAATGACTTATTCTGCATGACCATATACTAGATCCCTTACTACCTTACTAATTATAATTAAGCAGCAAAGGAGTTTATTGAGGCAGAAGTCATAGTTGACATAGTTAATAGTAAGAATTGGTCCCTAAACTAACGTGTGTATAAAATATATTTTTTTTTATTTTTACAATTTCTACCTGATAAATTAATTTAGTGTTTGGCATAACTAGAAAAATTATATTTATTATAACAAAGCCCATTAAGTTATAAGACTACTATTAATTTACATGACTTTACATGACTAAAAATCACACTTTAAAAAGTCTTTCAGGTGTTTCATAGAGAAAATAAAATGGGTGAATTAAAATATGAAACATCTTAATTTGTTGTTGTTTAGGCTTATTTTAGTTTTTGTGTGGAAGCCTGTTTCTGCCACTGAAAATAAAAAATAAAAAAGTAATTGTGACTTTTTTTTTCTCAGAATTGTGAGTTTATATCTCACAATTCTGAGAAAAAAAAAGTCACAATTTTATTACAAGTATTTTATTACAAGTAATAAAGTCAGAATTTCAAGATATGAACAGAAAATTCAGATTTTGTTTTTCCAGAATTGTGAGATATAAAGTCAGAATTGTTGGAATAATTGCTATTTTGAGATGTAAACTTGCAATTCTGACTTTTTTTGCTCAGAATTTTGTGTAACTCACAATGACGTTAATTGCAAGATATAAACAGGCAATTCTGACTTTTTTTTTCAAAATTGCATGATATAAACTCAGAATTACGAGAAATAAAGTCAGAATTGTGAGATATAAAGTCAGAAGTTGCAATTCTGACTTTTTCTAGCAATTTGTGAGTTTATATACAGGTCCTTCTCAAAAAATTAGCATATTGTGATAAAGTTCATTATTTTCTGTAATGTACTGATAAACATTAGACTTTCATATATTTTAGATTCATTACACACAACTGAAGTAGTTCAAGCCTTTTTTTTGTTTTAATATTGATGATTTTGGCATACAGCTCATGAAAACCCAAAATTCCTATTTCAAAAAATTAGCATATCATGAAAAGGTTCTCTAAACGAGCTATTAACCTAATCATCTGAATCAACTAATTAACTCTAAACACCTACAAAAGATTCCTGAGGCTTTTAAAAACTCCCAGCCTGGTTCATTACTCAAAACCGCAATCATGGGTAAGACTGCCGACCTGACTGCTGTCCAGAAGGCCATCATTGACACCCTCAAGCAAGAGGGTAAGACACAGAAAGAAATTTCTGAACGAATAGGCTGTTCCCAGAGTGCTGTATCAAGGCACCTCAGTGGGAAGTCTGTGGGAAGGAAAAAGTGTGGCAGAAAACGCTGCACAACGAGAGGGGGACCTGCGGAAGCAGTGGACTGAGTCTGATAAATTAATTATCACAATTCTGAGGAAAAGTCACAATTACATTTTGATTTTGGGATTTAATCTTTTAAAGTTTTAACCTTGAGACCTCCCCTTTCAAAGTTTCTAGACCCCTTGTTGCGAACCATTGCTATAGATCATTTAAGGATAACAAATGTATATTTTTTAGTGTAAAACATACCAGAACATACACAAAAATATTCAGAATATTAAGTTAGCAGTTTCTTATGCTCAACTGCTCTTTAGTGTTTGTCATTAGCGTGACAATAGAGACAGTCAGCGTTAACTCTCATCTCTATTTCTCCCTGAAGCCAGCCACTGCAGTAATTTCAAATCATTTCATTTTCAGATAACAGTAACTACATTACCTCAGTGTCATCCTCCTTTCTTCGTTTCCTCCTCCTCTCGAGTTTGTTAATTTTGGTAATGAGTTTTGTCGTCTTCTTCCGCAGATAACGGAGCTCCACAACATTAAGAACATTACTCGGATGCCACGAGAGACCAAGAAACACGCAGTGGCAATTATTTTCTGCGATGAGACGTCAAAGACATTTGCCTGTGAGTCAGGTAAGCACTGTCTCCAACTCTGAGAAAAGTCTTTGTTGTCGTGCTGGATTGTATCCAAAGTGGCTTAATTTATTCTGTATTTCAGGATGTGCAAGTATTGATTTTCACATATCAGGAATATTCTTTGATTTATTCCTTTTATACCTTGAAACTAAAGAAGGTGCTGCAAACTAGGGCTGTACTAGAATAGTCGAATATTCGAATATTCGTTCGGTGGGTTGGCATTCGATTTTCAATTCTGAGATTCGAATATTCTTTTTTTTTTTTTAACACGTGACTTCCCCCGCAAACAGTTCTCATTCGCGCTTGAATGGCCCATTAGTGAACGGGAGGGGGAGAGCTGTCAGCAAGCCACGGAGAAAAGAGTGTACTAGTGTCACTATAGTTTGCAACCTGGTTGTGATTTATTTTGTGATTTATTGCGGTGTGGTTGGACCGCACCTGATATAAGCGCATATTCCGCAGACAGTGTGGCTGCTCTAATCTGTTAACAGGCGCAGAAACAAAAATCAACACAGCCTATATCCTATAAAGAACTCACAGCAACAGTTATAAAGCCTAGATATGTTATATAGCCTAATTTGCGCGCATTGGGGAATCACTCTATAGTATTAAAATTGCTTTTGAATGCGCGTGCGCGTTTTAATTTCGGTTTCGTTTTAACGATCGCGTAAAACTCTTGGCGGCACTGAGCGTGCATTCTAAGCGCGTCTACAGGCTTTGTTATAATGAGAGGATTAGCTTGCAGAACTCAGGACTGAACAAAAAATCTGGCGTTTTGAGCGGTGAGCGGATTCTGACTGATCACCGCAAACACAGATGGAGTCTGGCGTGAGGCGGCTGCCGTTTACTTTCGTTTTGTTAATGTTTATTTTGTTATTAAAGTGCGTTTGCAGTTTCCCGCATCCTTCCCAGAGTGTTGAACTTCGTTACATACATACATACATCTTCCGGAAATCATCCTGGCGACCTATTTTTAAGTCCCTCGACCCACCCGATGGTCGCGACCCCTGCCCTAGACTCGTGGTGTGAGCATATTGGAGCGGAATTCCCTTGGGTCTGCAGCAACACATTCGTGACGCGTGAAGTCGTTTGGATGAACGATTCCCGACATAATACAAATGCAAACAGACAACACAGAGATTTCTGCCTTTATTATATGCTTAGCCCCTCCCACCGAAGCTTCAAATATTCGATATTGATTACCACCTAAGCTTCGAAGCGCAAAAAATTTGAACCAGCCCTACTGCAAACGTGCAAGTTATTAAGGCTAGTAAGAATTGGAAGAGCCCATTGGGATGCAGAATAGATTTTTTTTTTTTTTTTTTTATTGTGTCATAGATTGTGTCATAGAGAATGAATACAGCCAAAGGCAACATGCAGATCAGCAGTTAGAAAACAAAACAACAAGAGGAAGGCTTAACACACAAACACACGTTTGAAATATGAATGAGATACTTTACTCACCATTAGCTTGGCAGCAGAAGGCGTCTTTTCCCATGTGTTTTCTTTCCTCTCACACTGTGAATCTTGTAGTGGAAAGATGGCGATGTCAAAACTGATCAAAGTGCTTTCGCAGGAAAAAAAAATAAAAAATACACCCAGAATACAAACATGAATAAGCACTGACTTGTTTGCGAAACAGTTGCAATTTTAGGTGAACATTAATATTCACTTCTGGGATTTACCACATTTGTTATTTTACTGTGCCAAATAAAAGCATGATTATCCCTGATTAATGGTTAACAGAGTGTTTATTTGAGATAAATCTTTTAAATACATTACCATTCAGAAGTTTGAAATGGAAAGGAAAAGGAAAGATGTAATAAAATGTTACAAAAGATTTCTATTTCAAATAAAAATAAATACTTAATACTCATAAAAAACATTAAGCAGCATAACAGTTTAAATCAATAAGAAATGTTTACCGAGCACCAGATCGGCATAGAATGATTTCTGCAGGATTAAAGAAAAGAGTAAATTGTAATATTTTCCCAATATGACTGTTTTTACTGCATTTTTTTTAACAATAAATGCAGCCTTAGGTCTTATGGTATTCAAAATACACATGGATATGTATGAATGAATAAATGTATATGAATAAATATGCTTCATCTGCTTCTGTGCATAATATTTCAGACCAAGCACCTGCATCTAGTTTAACATGCCACTAACTGCACAGATAAAATGCTGAATCATGAGTATTATAAGTTAAGTCATTCACAGGAGCATAAAAAACCCACCTTTTTATGTATATAGCCTTATTTAAATATGTTTATAATTTATAATGAGCTGAATTTGCAAAGCTCAGCGCTGTTGAATGAAATTACATTCAAAAAGAGACATTTGTATACATTTTCTAGTGATGATGGCAGCAGTTATTTACCAGATCATGGAGTTGAACGTAACCAGGCGTATATTCATGATGTAGTATAGACGAGCTTTTAAAGAGGAAATTCAAGTGTCTGGATTGTAGGGCTGGGTTTCGACACGTCATGATTCGATTTTGATCACAATATTGCGATTTGATTTGATTCTATATATGCATATATATATATATGTATGTATATGTGTGTGTGTGTGTGTGTGTGTGTGTGTGTGTGTGTGTGTATATATATATAAACGCTACCAGTCAAAAGGTTGGACACACCCTCTCATTTAGTTTTTTTTAAAGAAGTCTCTTATGCTCATCAAGGCTGCATTTATTTGGTCACAAATACAGAAAAAAGAACAGTAATGTAGCAAAATGATATTACAATATAAAATAATAGTTTTCATTTTAATATACTATACAATACAAATTATTCCTGTGATGCAAAGCTGAATTTTCATCAGTTGTTACTCCAATCTTAAGTGTCACGTGATTCTTCAGAAATCATTCTAATATGCTGATTTATTATTAGAATTATCAATGTTGGAAACAGTTGTGTTTCCAAATGTAAGAATCTGTGATTTTTTTTTTTTTTTTGTTCCAGGATTCTTTGATGAATAACAAGTTAAAAAGAACAGCATTTATTCAAAATATAAATCTTTTCTAACAATGTAAATCTATGTTATCACTTTTTATTAATTTAACATCATATACATATATATATATAATTTCTGTGATATATATAAAATTTCTATGAATGGTCTAATAAGATTCAATGATTTATGCTAAGCTATGCTAAAAGTGCTACCGGTAGACCCGGAGATTGGCTGAATGGATTCAAAAACAGTAAAACTCATGTGTTTAACTCTAGGGGAGTTGGAAAATGAGCCTATTTTCAAAAAAGTGGAGTGTTCCTTTAAGTATCTCAAACCAAAGCATAATTTTAATACAAGATGGCAAATCATAAGATACCATACGACTTTGCTTGGGAGGTTAGGTAAGACTTTTCCCCTATTATAGTTATGAAAATAAAAAAGGTTTAGAGTTTCACATCCTGCACAGTCTACAACATACAGCAGGATTTTGTGGATGTTTTTGGACCATTACCTCACTTTCATAATCACTTTAGTAAATTGGTTGCTAAAACAAGCCCAATAAACACAGGTTTAATTAATTTTTTAGTGATTTCCACTGACAATAACGTGTGCAAAAATGGTAACAAACACATTATTAAAACCAGAACATCATCTAGTGCTGAATTTGTCCTTTGCCTTCAGATTTTCTGTCAAGCTAAATTCCCAGGTATGAAACTAGAGGGGAGAGGGAGGAAAGGAGAAGAGATGGAGGAGACGGGAAGGAGAGGCAGTGGAGTGGATGTGCATGGGGGAGCAGGACGGTGGACCCGCTGGGATATCATTAGCACCTCTGGGGTCTTCCGCACTGCCAGGGGGAGGCGAGGAATGTTCTCCTGAATCCATTTACCACAATAACCTCCCCACCCCCAGCTCTCCTTCACTCCCTTCAGAGGCAGGATATTAATGGGAAACGGGTAGAGCGGGCATAGGGCATAAATGAAGAGCTGTGCGAGATATGGCCATACACTAAGGGTTTAAAAAGTATACGTGCCTTGCGGCTGTTTAGATGAAGAAGTCTTCAGTGGTATCTGTGACACGCTCAAAGACTTTTCTATGCTGGATTGTTGCTAATGTGTCCTGCTGCATTAGATCACCTTGTTGTCCTTGTGAGAGTAAATCACCTTAGAGTCAATGTGTACCTCAGGCGTATGTGTGTGTGTGTGTGTGTGTGTGTGTGTGTAAACTCTGCTTGTGGCTCTTTTAATTTTGGCACAGGTACATGTCCACGAGCTGCCCCCTCTCGAACTTCCCCTTTCTCACAAACTCTGGCCATATGGAGCTTGTGTCCCTCACATGTCCGCCACATGTAGGAACTCGACCTCCCTTGATCCTTCACTTCCACTTCCTCACCTCCCTCTGAGTCTGTCGGGTTACGTCTGTGCCGCTTTGACCCCTTTCTGCTCTTTTGCATCCTCTTTCTGTCTTACAGTGATTGTGGGCAACTATGAGGCCTGCAAATATCGGCACCCTCGCAATTCTGTCAGAAAATGCAATCCTTCTCTCAGAAAATTGTTGCAATTGCAAATGTTTTAGACATATTTATTTTTTTGTTTGCATTGGAACAAAAAAAAAAAAAAACAGAAAAGAAAAGAAAAGAAAAGAAAAGTCAAACCGGATACAGTTCCACACAGAACCCAAAAAATGCACTGGACAAAATTATTGGCACCCTTAACTTAATATTTGGTAGCACCCCTAGAAATCAATCGCTTCTTGTAACCATGAGTGAATTTCTTACACCTCCCCTTTGGAATTTTGGACCACTCTTCTTTTGCAAACTGCTCCAGGTCATTCAGATTTGAAGGATGTCTTCTCCCAAATGCTGTTTTGAGATCTCTCCACAGGTGGTCTATGGGATTTATATCTGGATTCATCACTGGCCATTTCAGAACTCTCCAGCGCTTTGTTTGTAACCATTTCTGAGTGCTTTTTGAAGTGTGTTTCGAGTCATTGTGCTGCTGGAAGACCCATGACCTCTGGTGGAGGCGCAGCTTTCTGACACTGGCCACTACATTGCACCCCAAAATTCTTTGGTAATCATCAGATTTCATGATACCATTCAGTCAAGGCATCCAGTGCCAGAAGCTCCAAAGCAACCCCAAAACATCTTCGAACCTCTATGATGTTTGACTGTAGCGACCGTTTTCTTTTCTTTGAAGGCCTCATTTCTTTTTCTGTAAACAGTGCCATGATGTCCTTTACCAAAAAGCTCTACTTTTGCTTCATCTGTCCACAGTACATTCTCCCAGAAGAATTGTGGTTTTGTCACATAAGTTTTGGCAAACTCCAGTCTTAGGCGACGGATAGTGCAAACTGACACTGTTGTATCCTGTGACTGTAGATCAGTTTAAATTTGTTTGGAAGTCAATCCGGGTTCTTTATCCACCATATGAACAATTCTTCATTGTAATTTTTCATTAAATTTGCACACAGTGGACACAGGAGCATTAAGATCTCTGGAGGTGGACTTGTAGCCTTGAGATTGTCCATTATTTTTCCACATTTTTTTTCTCTCAAATCCACAGACAACTTCTTACACTTCATTCTTTTCTCTATGTTCAATGTGACAAACAACACAAAGGTTGAGTCAACTTTTCTGGATTATAACTGGTTGCAAGTGTGATTTACTATATTCCCCACACCTGTTACTTGCCACAGGTGTGTCTAAATACAAATTACAGGACCATCACATACTTGAAAAGCAATTATTTATTACAATTTGACAAGGTGCCAATAATTTTGTCCAGTCTATTTTTGAGTTTTGTGTGAAATGTGCTCAAGTTTGACTTTTCTTCGGTTTTGGTGTGTGTGTGTGTGTGTGTGTTGTTCCAGTGCAAACTAAATCAATAAGCATGTGAATACCAAAACACTTGCAATTGGAAAATTTGCTGAGAGAAGTTGCATTTTCTGACAGAACTGAAATATATATATGACAGAAATGTATATAAATGTGTATATATACAGGGGTTGGACAATGAAACTGAAACACTGCCCAATATAGTGTTGGAGATTTCATGGCTATATTTGTGCAGCCTGGTGGCCAATCTTCACTTATTGCACATTCCACCAGAAAGAGCAAAGTGTGAAGGTTGACGATGTGCAACTACCCTAAAGGTGGTGCCGTGTATAAGGATGATAATGCACTAATACACACAGCAAGACTGGTGACAGAGAGGTTTGATGAACATGAAAGTAAAGTTGAACATCTCCCATGGCCTGCACAGTCACCAGATCTGAATATTATTGAGGCACTTTGGCATGTTTTAGAGGAGCGAGTCAGGAAACGTTTTCCTATGCCAGAATCACATAGTGACCTGGCCACTGTTCTAGAAAAGGAATGGCTCAAAATCCCTCTGGCTACTGTGCATGACATGTATTTGTCAATCCCAAAACAAATGATGCTGTATTGGCCACAAAAGGAGGCCCAACACCGTACTAATTGTGGTCTAAAAACCAAGTGTTCCAGTTTCATTGTCCAACCCCTGTATATATATATATATATATATATATATATTCTCGATTAAAAAATCAAACCATACCATTCGGCATGCACTAGGACCACGGTTCAACTTAAATCTGACAACGCATCTGTAATATATACATTTTTTCATAAATAACAGCACATAAAACAGGGTTCAGCTAATGTATGTTTCTGTTGATGGATACACATTCTGGCTTCCCAGTACAACAACAGCGATGGGGGAAAAAAAAAACCTTGGACAATAATTCACTCTTGTCCAATGCGGAATATGAGCAGTCGTTTATTCCGTCATCACCCCGAAGCTGATAACACATGTATCCAGGTGAGACATGAACAGCACACACTGATATCTGTGTTTAAACTAAACTCATTTAAGCGTTTGCCAGTTTAAATATTTAAGAGCCAGAAGACGCAAACTTGCACGAACAGTGAGAAGATTTGTGTGTGTGTTCATCCGAAGCTCGCTAACCCACGTCTCAGAACAGCGTGCAAATATTAAGATTGAAGTATTGAAGTACTCTTTGAAGTATTTAGTTTGAATGGACAAATTCACACAAAAATGATGTCAAAATGCCCATCTTGGTAAGTATCTTAGCAGACAGCAGGCTGAACGTAGTGCACTGGATCAGTGAATTTTCGTAAAGTGACAGCACTTAATCAAACAGCAACAAGGAAATAACTCCCTGCTCTTGATTGAATAGCTTTTGTAATTTTAATAAAGATTAATCTTTAATTTATACAGTCAAATATGCAGTGTTATTTTACGTTTGATTACTTTATTCAATTTCTGTACCTAAAAACTAATGTTAGACCTACCTAAAAACCTGAAAAGCACTGTTTATTTTATTTGTATCTTTACTCTATTGTATTTATTTTTGCTGTTGCTTGTAGTTAGATTATTTGTTCTTAGATTATTTATTTTTATTTGACAGTATAGTTTTTTTCCCTAAACATAGCACATACGAACCATACCGAGACCGTGACTCTAAAACCGTTGCACCCCTAATATATATGTATTTTTAAACTGTAATAATATTTAACCATAATGATGTTTTTATTGCAGTTTTGAGCCATAAAATAATATACAAAATCAAAATAATTATGATAATATGCTTTTCAGAAGTTTGAGGTAGGTACTTTAAAAAAAATAATAATAATAATACTTTTATTTAGCAAGGATGCATTAAATTTATTTATTTCTATTCATCAAAGAATCTTGAAAAGAATACAATATCATAGTTCCCACAAAAATACTATGGTGCACAACTGTTTTCAATACTGAAAATAATAATAAAAGTGTTATTTGAGTAATGGCTGCTGAAAATTTTGCTTTCCTATCACAGTAATAAATTACATTTTAGAATGTATTCTATAGAAAACAGTTATTTTAAAGTGCAATAATATTTGACAATAATTATGTTTTTATTGTAGTTTTCAGCCCTAAAATAATATTAAAATAATCATGATATGCTGTTCCAAATTTGATGCAAGTGCTTTTTAAAATAAATAAATGCTTTTAATTAGCAAGGACGCATTCAATTTATCAGAAGTGAAAGTAAAGACTTTTACAAAATATTTTATTTAAAATAAGTGCTGTTGTTTTGAAATTTCTAATCATTAAGGACTCTTGAAAGTAATATAACATCACAGTTTCCACATAAATATTATGCAACAACTGTTTTCAGCATTGAGAATAATAATAATAATAAAACTTATTGAGTAATGGCTGCTGAAAATTCATTTTTTTGTTTTTCAGAATAAATTACATGTTAGAATGTATTAGAATAGAAAACAGTTATTTTAAACTATAATAATATTTGACAATAATAACTAGCAGAATTGGCACAGGAATCCCCAAGTGTCATGTTGTTACTAGTATTATTATGTTTAATTTTAATATTTATTGCAGTTCATGTAGGGCTGTTGTTCAGCAATTCCATTAACTATTTTACAGACATCTTTACTTTCATTAAAACCTACAGGCTAATTGAGGGAAATCATCTAATTTGAATTCATAGTGTTGTAATTATGGTATTTCTTCAGTGAAAATATGGGCAATTAAATATGTAAATATCCATATGCCTGTATTCTGTATTATTCTTTGTCTGTCATTGGTTATACAATTACTAATAACTAAACTGAAAAAAATAAAAATAAATAAATAAATAAATATATATATATATATATATATATATTACAAGGAAACCTTATATATATATATATATATATATATATATATATATATATATATATATATTTATATTTATATAAAGGTTTCCTTGTAAAATAAAATTTTTGGATAAAAACGTCTGGCAAATGCATGAATGTAAATACTCATTTAAAACCTAAATTTGCTGTTTAAATGAATATTGCTTTGATCCAAATAAAAGCTCTATTAAGCACTTGAGCTTGCCTGCTTTTAGGATGCTCTGCTTTGCCAAATGAAAATGCTTGCCTTTGAAGAATAAAGCAGTAAACTGTAATTAAATTAGTTTTTTTTCCCCCGTTCCATGTAAATGCATTTTTCACTACTCTTTAAAGTTGCGTCACTGATGTGGTTCTCCAATCAGGGCCCTTCTAATCAATAATGCAATTCACTGTCGATTATTTCCATTACTGATTTGTTGTTGCAGCCCTAATCTATTTCATCCATCCTGACCCATTTTCTTTCTCCTAACTATTTATCATGTAGTTCTTCTCATTTCCTGTGCTCGGAGTGAACCATTAACCATGTGAAGATGTTGTGCTGCAAATGCAAAGTGCTGTGATTCCACCGGGCATCTTTGTGTTTGTGCACATAGCTGCCTGAGCACTTGAGAGTTTGCCATGCTGATGAAGTATTTGTTTATCCAATTTTCCACTCAGTGGGCCCAAAAGTGTGTGTGAATTTAGACACACTTAAAGGTCACCGTCTCGCGAGAGAGGCCACGCAAAAAAGATGCAGCAAAAAGACTAGAAAAGTGGAGAAATGTGCACCATGATTCTAGTAAGTTTGATAAAGAAAATCTAAGGCATTGTGGTTTAATTTCCAGCTTTTGGGTCTTACACAGTATTATGAGTGAAATTATTTGATAGGCGTCTATTGTACTATTCAAAAAAATTAATTTGCCACTAGTAAATTCACATTGGATTTTTTTTTCTGATTGAATATTTTGAATGGTGCCTACTCGCATTACTCAAGCTGGCGAAATTAAAATGTCAACAGGCGTACAGTATTCATTTTAAGCTTCAATTACTGCCGCTGAAATATACTTAGGGCAACATCAAGCAGACAGCCATTGTTATTCAAACAAGCTCCGTTGAAAACGCAAACTTGACGAGGTCACGAATCTGCTAACAACTACTTGGCACATAATTAGACAAATCTGATCTCATAATGTTGAGCTTTCAAAGCCATGTCACAGCAGAAGCGGTGTAGACGGAGCTCATTTTGTAGTTGGCGTAGTCATAATTCGTGCTTCCTTTTCTTTGTGTCATTGTGCTAAACTGCATTAGGTGCTTTAGAGTGGATGTTCATTTGTGAGGTTCACTCATTAGAATGATGCTTTGCAGAGTCTGCTGTAGATTAGCCTGGAGCTTTTGAAGAATAGAGTAAGAATGGAGTGCCAAAAAAAAAAAGAAAGCTCAACTCCTACAGAATGCTATTTGTGTTGTTCTTTTGTGTGCACACAGGGGCCAAAATAACTATTGCTGCACCTGCCAATGATGTGCAAACTGAGAAAGTGTGCTGCCCATAAATACTTTTTATTACTCTATTAAAGGATTAGTTCACTTCCAGAAGAAACATTTTCTCATAATTTACTCACCCCCATGTCATCCTATATATTCGTGTCTTTCTTTCGTAAGTCAAAAAGAAATTAAGTGGGTTGAAGGTAGGGGTGTGCGATATACACTACCAGTCAAAAGTTTGGACACGCCCTCTCATTTAATGTTTTTTAAAGAAAAAATCTCTTATGCTCATCAAGACTGCATTTATTTGATCAAAAACACAGAAAAAAGTAATATTGCAAAATGTTATTACAATATAAAATAATGTTTTTTATTTTAATATGCTTTACAATATAATTTATTCCTGTGATGCAAAGCTGAATTTTCATCAGCTGTTACTACAGTCTTAAGTGTCACGTGATCCTTCAGAAATCATTCTAATATGCTGATTTATTATAAGAATTATCAATGTTGGAAACAGTTGTGCCAAATTATTATTTTTTTTTTGCAACCTGTGATTATTTTTCAGGATTCTTTGATGAATAACAAGTTAAAAAGAACAGCATTTATTCAAAATATAAATCTTTTCTAACAATGTAAATCTATGCTATCGCTTTTTATTAATTTAACACACCATTGGTGAATAAAAGTATTAATTTCTTTCAAAAAAGAAAGAATAAAAATGTACTGACCCCAAACTTAAAAATATTGTTAGAAAACCTTTCTATTTTAAATAAATGCTGTTCTTTTTTTAACTATTTATTGATCAAAAAATCCTGAAAAAAGTATCACAGGTTCCAAAAAAATATTAAGCAGCGCAACTGTTTCTAGGACTGATTATAAATTAACATATTCGATTTTTGAAGGATCATGTGACACTGAAGACTGGAGTAATGATTCTGGAAATTCAACTTTAATTACAGATATAAATTAAGTTTTATTGTATGTTAATATAGAAAAACATTGATTTACATTGTAATAATATTTCACAATATATTTTTTTCTGTATTTTTGATCAAGTGAAAACAGCCTTGATAAGCATAAGAAACTTATTGAAAAAACATTAAATGAGAGGATGTGTCCAGACTTTTGACTGATAGTGTGTATCATCTGTGATAACATCATAATTGTTGTTTAACAATGTGCAATTTGACATTTTTATTATTTATTAAAAAAAAAACTACAGAGTGCACGCATAATGAAGTCTAGTAAGTACGCATTTACAGTGCGTTCTTTCACTGCATGATTCAGTTTATTAAAATGCATTTAGAATGATCACATAATTTAAGATATTGGCTGCAGAAAATGTATATATTATATCATTTCATATAGTTCAATATCAATATCTCACGAATAGTGCAGTTTTTTCCTTCAAAAATCAGCATGACTGCAAATGTGATATAGATTTTATACAACAGTTCAATAAACAAGAAGTTAAAGGATTAGCTCATTTTTAGAACAAAAATGTACAGATAATGTACTCACCCCCTTGTCATCCAAAATGTTCTTGTCTTTCTTTCTTCAGTCGTAAAGAAATTTCAGGATTTCTCTCCGTATAATGGACTTCTATGGTGCCCCGAGTTTGAACTTCCAAAATGCATTTTAAATCCAGCTTCAAAGGGCTCTAAACGATCCCAGCCAATGAAGAAGGGTCTTATATAGCAAAACAATTGGTTATTTTCAAAACAAATTGACAATTTATATACTTTTTAACCTTAAATGCTCGCCTTATCTTGTCTCTGTGATGCGCATGCATAGTCTGGACGATCTGGGTCAATACAGTTAGAGTTACAGTTTTGTTTTTTTGTTTTTGTAAAGGGCGCTTGATCTTCTTTGTATGTTCACTTTGTAAACACTGGGTTGGTACTTCTGCAGCAATGTAGGATGATTTTGAAGTTGGGGAAGAAAACGAGATGGGAGTTTTTCGACATACCCTAACTGTATTGACCCGGACCACACAGACTACACATGCGCATCAGAGACAAGAGATTTAAGGTTAAAAGCATATAAATTGTTAATTTGTTTCGAAAACGATCGCTTCACTAGATAAGACCCTTCTTCCTCGGCTGGGATTGTTTAGAGCCATTTGAAGCTGCATTTAAACAGCAGTTAGGAAGATTAAACTCAGGGGCACCATAGAAGTCCACTATATGGAGAGAAATCCTGAAATGTTTTCCTCAAAAAATATAATTTCTTTACAACTGAAGAAAGAAAGACATGAACTTCTTGGATGACCAGTGGGTGAGTACATTATCTGTAAATCTTTGTTCTGAAAGTGAACTAATCCTTTAATATTAAAAGACTTGCGTTTTACATCATAGTTTCTGTTTTCGCATAATTTTGCCAATATAAGTCATTCCAAACACAACCTCAGTACTGTTTTGCATCTCTGAGAAACATTACGGTGTTGCGTTCCTGAATGAATCAGCCGCTTAAATGATTCGGTTCAGTTGCAATGACTCGCTTATTGTCAGCGACTTACTGCCACCTACACTGTAAAAAACAAAACAAAACAAAACAAAAAAAACAAACTTAAAAAGTTGTTTCATCTTAAAAAAGTAAGGGTTCATGCTACTTTTTTTTAAGTTGTTTTTTTTTTCACAGTATACTGGCAGTTTATCCACAAATGCTCGTCTTGCACTAGATCTGCGTCCATGACTTCACACGTCACAAAGTTATATTGAAAAAGGTCATGCGTGATGTAGGTGGAAATACCAACCCAGTGTTTACAAAGCAAATGTGCAAAGAATAAAAAGTCAAATACTGTGGACACATTAATGTTTTTATATTTATGGAGTAAAAATTATAGTTTTATTCTGAGTTGAAAATATAAACTTAGACCATTGGGCTTAGATGACCTCCAGTATTGGCACAGAAGGCCCCAAGTTGGCATGTTGTTACTTGTATTATGATGTTTAATTGTAATACTTATTGCAGTTCATAGGGCTATTATTCAGTAATTCCATTAATTACTCTTCAGACATCTTGGCATTTCATTAGGGTAATTGAGGGAAATCATTTAATTAGAATTCATGGTGTTGCGATTATGGTATATCTTTAATTAAAATATGGGCAATTAAATATGTAAATATTCATATGCCTGTATATTAATCATTGAATACATTTGCATTTCAGTTTTTTTTTTTTTTTTTTTTTTTTTTTACTGGGATTCTGCTTCGTCTGTCTTTGGTTATTCAATTTCTCAACTAAGCTGTCAAAAAGAACATTTAAATACTATAATTGATTTAGTATTTTACATTAATGATAATTATTTTTGATTATTGATTAATTACCTTACCTGTAATATATTGATAAAAATATGTATACATTTATGAATATTAAAAAAATATAAATATTATTGGTAACACTTTACAGTAAGGTTCCATTAGTTAATGTTAGATAATGTAAAAAAAATAACATGGAAAAAAAACAATGAGTAGTTGTTACAGTATTTATTCATCTTTAAAATACAGTTGTTCATAGTTCATGTAAATTACCAGTGCATTACCCAATGTTAACAAAGACAGCTTTTGATTTTAATAATGCATTAATAAATATTGAAATTTACATTAACTATATTCTATTCAAATAGAGATCATGATTCTCTGACAATTCTGAACTAAACAAAATAACATTGAATTTACTAGAGGATGAAAATACTAATTACTGCAGTCTGTTCAAAAATATTTGATTAATTTGAATGAATCATTAATTCAAACCTTTTTTAAATGATTTAATGACTCACTCATAAATACCTAATTTGTTCCATTACAGTATGAATCTGTGTTTTAGAATGAATCTCTTGAATGAATCATTAAATGACTCACTCATAAAGACCTCAGCATTTTAGAATGAGTCTCTTGAATGAATGATTCAATGACTCACTCATAAATACTTCACTTGTTTGATTACTGAATGAATTAGCGTTTTAGAATGAGTCTCTTCAATAAATGATTCAATGACTCACTCATAAATGCCTCAGCATTTTAGAATGAGTCTTTTCAATGAATGATTCAGTGACTCACTCATAACACTTATTTGATTACTGAATGAATCAGAGTTTTAGAATGAATGTCTTGAATGATTTAACGAATCACTCATAAATACCTCACTTGTTCCATTACTGAATAAATCTGAATTTTAGAATGAATCTCTTGAATGAATGATTCAATGACTAACGCATAAATGACTCACGCATAAATACCTCACCTGTTCCATTACTGAATGAATCAGTGTTTTAAAAACGAATCTCATGAATGAATGATTCAATGACTCAATCATAAATACCTCACCTGTTCCATCACTGAATGAATCAGCGTTTTAAAAATGAATCTCTTGAATGAATGATTCAATGACTCACGCATAAATACCTCACCTGTTCCATTACTGAATGAATCAGCATTTAAAAATGAATCTCTTGAATGAATGATTCAATGACTCAGCCATAAATACTTTGCTCGTTTCATTACTGAATAAATCAGCATTTTAAAAATGAATCCCTTGAATGAATGATTCAATGATTCACTCTTAAATACCTCACTTGTTCCATTACTGAATTAATTAGCATTTTAGAATGAGTCTCTTAATTGAATGATTCAGTGACTCACTCATAAATACCTCAGTGTTTTAGAATGAATCTCTTGAATAAATGATTCAATGACTCAGTCATAAATACTTTACTTGTTCCATTACTGGATGAATCAGCATTTTAGAATTAATCTCTTGAATGAATGATTCAATGAAGCACTCATAAATACGTCACTTGTTCTATTATAAAATGAATCAGCATTTTTGAATAAATCTCCTGAATGAATGATATAATAACATTCAAATACATTTTTCAACATCATTTCTATATAAATAAATATATTTATATATACATATTTTTTATTATTATTATTTTTCATGTTATAATTTAATGACCTAATTCAGCAAATGTTTCTATTTATTTCTCATAATAACATACAGTCTGATGCATTGTCATCCTGCACATGCTAAACTTATATCTAAATAGGTTACAATTTAAAAATAAAAGCGCATTGTTCTTAAACAGGGCATTGTCCCCTATCTTACCCTATATAGTGCGAGTGAAATAAGTAGTAAAGTTCACCTAAAAGTGACAATTCTGTCATTATTTCCCATATTGTTGTTGCAAAGCTGTATGCCTTTCTTTCTTCATTGGTTACACTTCCTAAAAATGGTCAGTAATTCTGTTTTCTTTAGTTGACAGCCAGGTTTTACTCACATTTGGCACTTGCCGAGTATTTTTAGACACTGTGTCCACACCTATGAACTTGACTGTCTATCTGCCTGTCTGTCTGTCACTTCTATACGTCTGTCTGTCCATCACCACACTCCTTTCTGTCTGACTACTGGCTGCTTTAGTTTTAAAGCAGAAACCTCTTGTAACATTAAACACCTCACATTGTCAGAGAAGCCGAGGTGGTCGACGACTAGAAACATATTGTTCGTCATTAACGTAGCGTTCTCAAATTTGTTTGTGTGCATTAGTGCTAAGCTGTAAATGTGTTTTCCTCCTGCTCCTGTATGTTTGCATATAAAAATGATGCTATGGATGTGTGTGTCCACAGAGCTGGAGGCCGAGGAGTGGTGGAAGTTATTGTGTTTGGAGTGTCTGGGCAGCAGACTTAATGACATCAGCCTGGGAGAACCGGACTTGTTAGCAGCAGGGGTGCAGAGGGAACAGAACGGTCAGTATCCAATTAGAGCCAGGCTTTTTGTGTGATTTTTTCCTCTTGTACTCCCTAAATGATTCTATTACGGGGTCCAAATGTGTTTGTTAAACACAGTCCCTCCAGGTCTGTTCTCATGTTTATAAATGATCTGCTCAGGCCAAGGTTCTTTACTAAGCGCTAATGGGTACCGCCGCGCATCAGAGCATCAGCCCATAATGAAGCTTGTCATAGAGATGGATGAGATTATGGCGCAGAAGAAAAGCAGGATGAATGCGCATGGCACTTCTGCGAGAAAACGCTTAAGAGAATGAGCGAGAATTTTTGCAAATGCAATCCGTTTGCTTCTAGAATGAATGAGGTACTGTGTGGCCAAATCTTCTGAAAGTGTTTCAATACAGGAGCCAGTTTTTACAGTGGACATCAAGTGACAACTTTAAACAGTACCAGAATTGTTCATTCAGAAAAAAATATATATATTAGTATTAATTATTGACAGTAAATTTAGTAAAATTCTCATCAGCCAATAATTGAGCACATAAACCATGTTCATTTTCATTTTAAACCAACTAATATTCAATGTGATTATTTTATTTTATTTTATTTTATTTTATTAACAAACCCCCAATCTGCAGTTCGTATGACATTTCCCTGGAAGTAATATTTTATCCTCATTTATTTTATATTATATACCTCATTAATTTATTTCTCCTCATTTATTTATTATAAATTAAACAAAATGTTTTGTGTGTTTTCTCTGCATTTTTGAAATTATATTATGCATTATTAGTTTAGTTTCAAATTATTTGCATGTTGTTCTTGCAAATAATTAAGACAACAAAATTAATCATTTTTATTACATCAATTTTATTTTAACCCCCAATCTGCAGTTATGACTTTTTTTCCAGGCAGATGTAAAATTAAACAAAATGTTTTCTGTGATTTCTCTGCATTTTTGAAATTTTGAAGTTATATTATGCATTATTAGTTTAGTTTCAAATTATTTGCCTGTTGTTGTTGCAAATAATTAAGACAAGAAAATGTATAATTTTTATAGCATCAATTTTATTTTATTTTATTTTATTTTATTTTAACCCCCAATCTGCAGTTATGACTTTTTTTTTCCAGGCAGATGTAAAATTAAACAAAATGTTTTCTGTGTTTTCTCTGCATTTTTTAAATTTGTTAAAATTTGTATTATTAAAGTTGTATTATGCATTATTAGTTTAATTTCTAATTATTTGTTTGCTGTTCTTGCAAATAATTAAGACAAGAAAATGGATCCTTTTTTATTGGATGAAATTATGTATTTTATTTTATTTTATTTTATTTTATTTTATTTTATTTTATTTTATTTTATTTTATTTTATTTATACATTTTCTTGATTACACAAAATGTTTTCTGTGTTTTCTCTGCATTTTTTGAAATTATATTAAGCAGGTTAGGTTAGTTTAGTTTAGTTTTAGTTGTTGCAAATAATTAAGACAAGAAAATATATAATTTTTATTACATCAAATGTTGTATTCTATTATAATTTTTTTTATCAAATACATTTTATTTTATTTTATTGTAAGCAAATCTGCAGCTTTTATTACTTTTTTTCCAGAGAGAAATAAAATTCAACAAAATGTTTTCTGTTTTCTCTGCATTTTTGAAATTATATTATGCATTATTAGCTTAGTTTCAAATTATTTGCATGTTGTTCTTGCAAATAAATAAGACAAGAAAAGTAATCCTTTTTATTGGATCAAATTATGTATTCAAATATAATGGTTTCATTTGTATACATTATTTTATTTCAACAAACGCCTAATCTGTGGTCCTTATACTTTTTTTCCCAGGGAGATGTAAAATGAAGCATATTTTCAGCTTAATTAAGCATTTAATTTGATTAAATCTAAACAACCCCCCATGCTATATTTATAATTTTTTCGCCTTTTTATTCCAGAGAGATTTAAACTTAAAGGTAATGTTTTCTGTGACTATAAGAACAATCCCGACCCACAAGTTGAGAAGCGTTACTTCAAGGCAACTGCATCTCCTCCAAGATCAGATTGTTTCAGTCTAAGCTGGTCTGGAGTTGTGTCTGTGTTTATGTGAGTGGTTTTTTTAAACGTAATTCAGAAAATCAATATGAGTTCATCTCCAAGTGCTGCCGAAGCATTCAAGCATTAAGCTGCGGGAGACGCCGTATAGAGTGATCATCACATTTTTTTCAATCAAATGACAGGCAAATATCGATTTGTTTTCATAACGAGAACGCAATGTGTATATGATTATATCAGCTGGAGGTCAGCAAAATGATAGTTTCTCCAGTATTCGACAGCCGAGGAATAACGAGCAGCGACTTCGCCATTTGCGCTTCAATTAGACCCCTCTAACGGCGGGCTGCGATAATTAAATCAGAGTTAATTTTCACAATCCCTAAAATAGCCCCCACATTACATTGCCTCTTCCTCTAGAGAGACACATAGCTTATTTTGAAGCATTAGGTATAATTAGGCACTATTAATTTGGATTATGAAGTGCACCCTTGTCTTTTTGGAGCTAATTGTGATGGTGTGGTTACTCCAGTCGTGGTCGGCTCAACTGCGGCTCTATGGCAACAATCTGTTGACCTTTGTGCGCCGCAAGAGCCGCATCTGCAAGAAGAGAAAATAGTCTGTCTGAAAAATAATAATCATGTTAGATGGCTCTGTTGAGATGTTCTTGAGATTTCCAGCCGCCTTTAATTCTCTGTCATCTTTAGGCAGAGCTGAATCTTTCTGCTGCCCGAATAAAAGCTGTTTGAGATGTCTGTAAATATGACAGCCGAATGGACTCTACCACCACGGTGCTTGGCCTTTTTGGAGCACATTTAATTATTATTAAAAGAAATGTCAGTCAAACAGCAGTCTGCAACCTTTTCATATCTCTTAAAGAAACTATTTACCCTGTTATGATTTTTTTATATATATATTTTTTATAACACCAGGCAATTTCTGTCAGTGTAAGCTGCTATGGCTGTTGAACCTTTTTGAGTTATTTACTTAAAGTAACCATTCAGATTTGTCATCCTGCTTTCTTAATAAATGTGTAGGTTTATTGGGTGCACTTCATCTGCACTTGTTATTCTGAATCAAAATATATTAAAATGTCACTTATTCAAACATACTGTGTATTTTTTACAACCCAAGTCCTTCAGCTGCAGTGTGATATTTAAACGCTACTATTAAGGATTGTCAATTTGCCAAAAAAATTGTCACATGATGAAAAAAAAGTAAAAAAGTGATATTTATATTGAATATTTGTATTCAAATATAAAAAGAGCTGAAATTAAATATTTCCTTATATATTTTATTCTATATTAAATAGAATATTAAATATTAATATATTTAATCATATATAGTATTATATAATTAGCATTCCATTTTAATGGTTCTAATTAATTGCTGAAATTTGATCTTTTATCTCAGAATAGATTTACATCAAATATTTTTTTTATTCTATTAAAATCTAAACACATTCACATCCAAGTTTTTCATTTTATACATCATATGTAATATATAATTTATATAAATAAAATTAAATATTCTTTTTTTAATTATTCTAATTAATAGCTGAAATTACACTTTTTTTTCTCTGAATAAATTTCTTTTTTATTCCATAAAAATTCTAAACACACTCACATCTGCAAGGATTTATTTTTTTATATATAATATAATATTATAGAATTAAAATTAAGCAATTTATTTTAATGGTTCTAATTAATAGTTGAAATGAAATATATATATATATATATATATATATATATATATATATATATATTTACATTTTATCTCAGAATAAATTTCCATCAATTTTTCCCCCATCAAAATTCTAAGCACACTCACATCCTCACATCCAAGAATTTTCCATTTTATACATCATATAAAATAAAATATTATATAATTAAAATTAAAAATTCCACTTTAATGATTCTAATTAATAGCTGAAATAAAATATTTTTCTTTTTATATTTTATCTCAAAATAAATTTCCATCAAATTACATTTTTTATTTTAGCAAAATTCTAAACACACTCACACCCTTAAGAGTTTTTCATTTTATACATAATATATAATATTTTATTATTAAAATTAAGTACTGTGTTTTAATGGTTCTAAATGATAGCTAAAGATTTTTCAAATATTTTATCTCTGTAAATTTCCATCAAGTTAAATTTTTTATTCCATTAAAATTCTAAACACACTCACATCCTCAAGAGTTTTAATTACATCATTTATAATATATTATGATATATAATTCTAATTAATTATTCCATTAATGGTTCTTATTAATAGCTATTTAAAAAAATATATATATTATTAAAATTTATCCTCAAGAGTTTTTCACTGTATATCATCATATCATATATAAAATAAAATAATATAATTATTATTAATTTATACATAATATTATAGAATTAAAATTAAGCATTGTATTTAATAGTTGAATTATTATTATTATTATTATTATTATTATTATTATTATTATTATTTATTTGATCTGAAATTTTAATCACACTCACATTCTCAAGGGTTTTCATTTTATACATTATAGATAATAGAATAGAATAGAATAGAATTGAATTTAAATTAAATATGTTATTTTAATGTTCTAATTAAGAGGTGAAATGAAAGATATTTTTATATTTTATCTCAGTATCAATTTCCATGTTTTTTTTCATCAAAATTCTAAACACACTCTTCCTTAAGAATTGTTAATTTTATAAATTATAGATAATAGAATTAAAATTTAATATTCTATTTTAATAGTTCTAATTAAGAGCTGAAATTTAAATATATTTTTAAATATATATTAAATATATACTCAGAATAAATTTCCATCATTTTTTTTTTATTCCATAATAATTCTAAACACACTCACATCCTCAATAGTTTTTCATTTTAGACATCATATATAATATAATATAATATAATATAATATAATATAATATAATATAATATAATACTTAATAGTAATCTATATAATTAATCTAAATAATTAGTAATCTATTTTAACCCTCTGTGGTCTGAGGGTATTTTGACATGCCCTGACATTAGTTTTATTCTATTAAAATTCTAAACACACTCACTTCCACACAAGTTTTCAGTAATTAAAATTCTAATTTAATTTAATTTAATTAAAAAAAAATTATTTAATGGTTTTAATTATTAGCTCAAATAATAAATAAAATAAAAATTCTAATTTTATTCCATCAAAATTCTAAACACTCACATCCTCAAGAGTTTTCATTGTTCAAAGCTTTCTACATCTGAAGAAATTAAGTAATATTTTAATTTTAATGTATAAGTGGTTTCAACGGGTTTTACAATAGTTTATTATTTTGTAAATTTTATTAAAAATGTATTTTATTTTATTTTGAAACACCCAATTTGCAATATTTACGTAAGTATTATTGAGATACTATCATGGTTTTTATTCATATTTTAAATCAGTTTTTAATTTTGTATTTTCCATAAAATTTTAGGTGAAATTTTAGCGCTATGTGTGTTTTTGTTATTGTAGTATTAGTTATGCATGTCTATATAGTTTTATTAGCTTTTAGTTCAGTTTTAATTTTTATTTTAGTACATCTAATTTAAAGCTGCAGTCCGTAAGTTTTGCCTCTTTGTCGCCATCTCTGTCTCAAAACCTGCAATTGCAGTTAAAAGCGGAATTATCTTCCATGCGTGGATTGTGCTCCGGCTCGGCTCCAGCGCGGATGAATCTAATGTTTCGGTAGCTGTCAGTCACCGCACCGTTGTGGATTTTCTGTCTTTAGGAATCACAGATTAACAGATTCAAATATATGGCCCAAATAAGAATCTTCATCGGATATTGTCATCTAAGAGTAAGTAACAAGTCTAAAACTTTTGTTATGACCAACTGAGGAAAAACGCTACAGGTGTTTAAATCTAACGATCGGTTATTATCTCATATCACGTCAAACTAGCAAGATATTATTACTGTTATACGTTGTTCTCAATTTGTTCATGTTAACAACATCATCATTGCATAACTATGTGTATGTAGTGTGTAGGCCTATTAGCGTTTCTGTTTCTGTACAGTCTAATCTCTGATTGGCATAAAATTAAAATTTCATATCAATAAATTCTTTTAGCCGAAAAAGCAAATCATTCTTCCTTGGGACCGGTGTTCTTTAAAATACGAAACTTCCCACATCTATCTGCAAACAGATGCACTATTTAAAACTGGAGTAATCTAATTTCAGTCACTTGTGTTTCATAAACATAAACTTTCTGGATCACAATCCACAACCAAAAAAATAAGTGCAATTATTTCAGCCTCTGTGAGAAAAGGCTATAAAATATCCGGCATCTGCAGCATTCTCTCTCATGGGATAAAGCTACTAGCCGGGACGCCTTCTTTATGTTTACAGAAGTGACATAATGACGCAGTGGCATGCTTGAATTTCCCGTTAAAACCTACCCGTACCACTAATTTAAAAAACATTATTATAAACTAACCGCTGTGAATCGGGCTAAAGTAAGGCGATAGTTTTGAACACTGGCTGGTTATGTACTTGCTCAGAAATTTATATTGTATAATTTTTAACCAAAAAAAGTTACGGACTGCAGCTTTAACTAAATTACGATGAGAAATGTTGTCATCGCTAAAATATATATTTTTTAAAAGTTCAATTTAAATGTATTTATTCATTCATTCAGGTTTGGTTAACTATAGTACTTATAACTTTTACATTTATTTATCTTTATTCCAGAAAGATTTAACGTTTACCTGATGCCGACCCCAAACCTGGACATCTACGGAGAGTGCACAATGCAGATCACCCACGAGAACATCTACCTCTGGGACATCCATAACGCCAGAGTCAAGCTAGTCATGTGGCCGCTCAACTCCCTGAGGAGATACGGCAGAGACTCGACCTGGTTCACGTTTGAGTCCGGGAGGTGTGTGAATGACATTCGATTCTAGTTGGGGAGTGCTTTTGTCTGACAAGATGTTTTCATCCTAAATCCAATAGTCCTGATTCTGCTGCTCTGGATATTGATTCGCTGATTCATGAAGGTGCTCAACATTTAACATATGCTTTCCCTTGCAGGCTTCCCTTAAACTCTACTCCTACTGTTCAACCTATTACCACAAGAACATGAGTGTATTGAAAACTAATAGAAGCTATAATTGCTTAACGGATGTGTGTGTTGTGCTCTTACAGGATGTGTGACACAGGGGAGGGTTTGTTTACGTTCCAGACCAGAGAAGGCGAGATGATCTATCAGAGAGTTCACTCGGCCACGCTGTCCATCGCTGAGCAACATGAACGCATGATGATGGAGATGGAGAAAAACTCACAGGTGTAGTAAAACTACACGTCACATAATTCTACAGGGTACACTGGGGAGAAAGGCATTTCTTATTTAGTGTGCATTATTCCATAATGTTAGTACAAGCATATTTTACAAATGAGTCTTCATTGCAGAGAACCCTCCCAAACACAAAACAGCTTCTTGAAGGCTTTCATTTATTAAAGTACACTACCAGTCAAAAGTTTTTGAACAGTAAGGTGTTTTAAAGAAGTTTGTTCTGCTCAACAAAAACTAATTTTGAAATATTTTTACTTTAAAATAACTGTTTTCTATTTGAATATATTTTAAAATGTAATTTATTACTGTGATTTCAAAGCTGAATTTTTAGCATCATTAAATCATCACTCCAGTCACATGAACCTTCAGAAATCATTGTAATATTCTCATTTGCTGCTCAAAAAACATTTATTATTATTATTATGTTATATAGATGTATAGATTTTTTTCCCGGTTTCTTTTATATATATATACAGCAAATCAGCATATTATGATGATTTATGAATGATCATGTGACACTGAAGACTGGAGTAATGATGTTGAAAATTAACTTTGATCACAGGAATAAATTACATTTTAAAATCTATTCAAATAGAAAACTATTATAAATAGTAAAAATATTTCACATTTTTACCGTTTTCACTGTATTTTGGATCAAATAAGTGCAGGCTTGATGAAAATCTTTAAAATCTTACTGTTCAAAAACTTTAGACTGGTAGTGTAATTTGACAGTAGAACAACTATTGATTAAATCACTTTAAACATAACTAAAATCATACATTTTTTTTAGTCTCAAAATATACTACAGATCACAATTTTGGGGTCAGTACGATTTTTTTTATAATGCATCCTTCCCATACAAAAATTAACCATGGTTTTGTTACAGCAAAAGTGTAGTAACCATGTTTTTTTGGTATATTGATTACCATTTTTATAACCACAGTTTTACTACAAAAACCATGGTTAAAGTATGGTTACTGTATGAAAACCATGGTTAATTTGTGGTTACCATGGTTTAACTATAGTAACCAAGGTTGTTTGGTTTTATTTGTAGTAAAACCATGGTTAATTTTCATAACGGTTGCTTTTATTGAGCAAGGATGCATTAAACTCAGAAATGACATTAAAGATATTCATAATTAGGGCTGGGTTTTGACACCAATTTCACTATTTGATTAAATTCCGATTCACAAGCTTGGGATTCGATTAGATTAGATTTTGGATATATATATATATATATATATATATATATATATATATATATATATATATATATATATATCAGGTACAGTACATGCCAATTTGACTAATGCTGTAAAATACCAGAAGCTCCTCTCTATAACAATTTTTTTGTTTACAAGCTATTAACGTCTTTGCGCATTTGAAACACTGATTGAGTGATTACATGAAACAGGATACAGATTTCAGTAAGCTGTACTGTTTCTTTAAATATACCTTTGGATGTTTATTCATGTTTATTTTGTGCTGAAACTGGTTAAAGTGGAGGAAATGATTTGCAATGGCTGCTGAAAATTCCTACCTGATCTCATGACAAAAACGTACCTGTGGGAACTTTCTCGCAAAACGCGATATACGTACCAGTAAGTACTGTAGTTTCCAACAGAAATGAACACTAATGCCAATAAAACAGTGAGCACTTGGAATCGTTTTTGTACACACTTATGTTTACAGCTCCATATGTTTTGCTTTCCGAATGTAACAAGCTTGCTTGGTAGCTCAGCCAATATAGAATTGGACGTGGGTACGAATCCCGTGAAACACGATGAAAGAGCTGAACGATATGAGACCGAAAAACAAGCTAAAAAAATTGGCATGCTTGGAACTGCGTTTTTACATCACATTCACTTTTGTTCATACAATCAGGTATGTTTAGGTGTAATGCAGTTATTTTAAAACGTCACAGAGCATTAGAGTTATATCGCCACTCAACGGACATTTCAAGGCAGAACTGCAGTGACGCGTACACAACTAACATCACATAAAATGTACCATATGTACTTTCATCTGTTTCGGGGAAAACCACTCATGAGATCAGGTTGGAAAATTCAGCTTTCTAAATAAATATATATAACAGTTACTTTATAATGTAATAACATTTTACAAATTAATGTTCTTACTGGTTTTGATAAAAAAAAATGAGTGTAAGAGAAGTGTTTACTAACTCCATACATTTGAATGGTATTGTATATGTGCTAATTACAGCAATTCACACATTACATAAGTGTAAGTGTATAAGTATTTTTAAAAACCATATACTTTTAGGGCTGCACGATTTGGGAAAATCTTCATATTGCGATTATTGAGGTCAATATTGCGATACGCGATTGCGATTACGATTATAATGAATAGTATTGAGGGCACAAAATGGGGGTTAATGCATTATGAGCTTCTAGAACATTTGACTTCTTAACTGAAGTTCTTTTCACAAATTGAACATAAATTAAAACAGCATAAATAACCAAAAAATAAACAACACAATTCTTTCTTAGTCTTATTAAGTGCAAACAATAAATGCAGCCATAATCAAAGTAGGCTACTCTCTTAATATTCAAAGTGCCAATAGAGACAGACTTTTTCAAGCATGATACAGAGCTATATACAACTACACAACCTATTATAGCTTACATGCTAATAACAGCCTAGATGTGTCATGTAGCCTAATTTGCGCGCATTGGGGAGTCGCTCTCTTAAAATTGCTTTTCAATGCGCGCGCGAGTCTTACTTTCGGTTTAGTTTTAACTGTCGCGGGAAGCCTCGGCGGTGCTGAGCGTGCATTCTACAGTTTGATTTCTTTATGTCTAAACAAAGACTTATAATATGGCGTGAGGCTCACGAACACATCTGTAATTATGCTTTGTTTTGTTTTGATATAAATTTGTTGTATTGCCACGTGATGTAGCAGCTTTAATTTTGCGAATCCTGCACAATACATGTCTCTGCTCAGTGTCACTAATATCAAATCCAAAATATCGTCATACAGAGGTAGAGTTTTTTTGCCTACCAGA
Source organism: Cirrhinus molitorella (assembly GCA_033026305.1). Lineage (NCBI taxonomy): Eukaryota > Metazoa > Chordata > Actinopteri > Cypriniformes > Cyprinidae > Cirrhinus > Cirrhinus molitorella. The sequence goes on from CM065140.1 coordinate 14,373,698, forward strand.
TCAGTCTCCTCGACACTCATCTTCATTCTGGTCTCTCAGCGCTGTGCACACAAGTGAACGTGCGCGCATGTCAGATCTTCTTATTTTTATTTATTTATTTAATCTTTTGTTTTGTCTTGTTTTGCTTTGTTCGCAGCACGGAAAATCGGCAAACTGTTCTCAGAAAGCACGTGTTCTCAAGTGCACACAATTAGCCTAATATAAAATAATATGATCGCAACATTTTCCCGTCATATAATCGCACAGGCTGACATTGCAATTGCGATACGATTAATCGTGCAGCACTACTTTTGTCACTGTACAGTATAGTTAAATTTTAGAATTCCAGCCTCCCCGTTAGAATTTTCAGCCAATTTTCAGAGTATATTTTCCCACTTCCTTGCTTGCACAGTGCACAGTATGTGATGTTTCATAAAACCAGGTCACAGAACACTGGCATCTTTGAAAAGCGGCTGCTGTCAACTAATCCAGATCTGCGCTATTGGTCGAGTACCTTCGAAAATGCTGCACTTATGTGTTCCTACAGCTCAGCTGGCAGAGCATGACGTTAACAACAACAAGGTCGAGAGTTTGAATCCTAAGAACTTATAAAATGCATACCTTGAATGAAATTGAAGTCATTTTGAATAAAAGCGTCTAGCAAATGCGTACATGTATAATGGATTCGAGACACATCTTACTTGCAAGATAACAACAGCCTCAGGAGCTTTTCAATGTTCAAAGCTTCCGAAACACTAATGCCTTAAAATGTTATTCTGCCATTTTGGTTCATTGAAAGCACATTTTGGAGATTTCTCCGTACCCCCCTGAAGCTAGCGAGGTTGATGAATCGTTCAGTCGCCTGGTGCGGATGGTCTTTCCTGCACTATTTAAGCTGCGCCGCTGCTCTCGCTGGCAGTGAATCTGTGCTTTCATCTCTAAGGCCTTCAGTGGAGGCTGATGAGACTTGACCATATGGCCCTCCGCTCAGATCTCGCCGTCCAGGACCCCTGCCAAAAATGCTGCTTGCTCTGAAATCTTGATCAAGAGTCCTGCTAAGAGTCTTTATTTGCTCGGCCTTACGAAATTCTCTTAAAATGCTGTGATAAATGCACTTTTTAAAAGGCTGTAATGACATCACACTCCACCTGCCATTCATAATGATCAAAACAGACTAATGGAGGGGTGCTGTTTACCGCGAGGTTCTGCCTTTGAAATCCTCTCGGTGTAAGCCCTTTCCGAGTGATTTGACTGGAAATATAACCAATGTAACCCAATGATTTTCTGCTCTGCCTCACAGACTCTTTCAAACGAGAGCACATTAACAAAGTCGATATCGCTCCCGCGAAGCGCTTACTGGCACCACATCACGCGTCAGAACAGCGTGGGAGACATCTGCAATTACCAAGGTAAGACAGAGCTCCTTCCCACTCCACAGCTCAGTGAAAACACCATCTTTATATGCCTGTCGTACTTATGAGAGTGACGATTTCATCTGAAGCTCCACTGGGTACATTTATAAATCGGTGAGCAACACTGGCCCTTTCGCTTGGGTAAAATAAATCAATTTGGCAATTGAGTAAAGCATTAATATAGCAACACATTTGCTGTGCGTATACCAGCATTACATGCTTTTTTACATCCGGCTGGCCTTTATGGAGTCCTTGAGTGAAAAGTGTTTTGTATGTGGTACTGCATTAGTTTTAATTCACCATGTGAATTAAAGTGAATGTAAATTAAGCATGGAAGGTTTCCATAGTGATCCTGAATTACCAGTAAAGCTGTGTTCTGCATAGGGAGTGGATTTGCATAAAGTAGCTGATGAGTTTGTATTCGGCTAATTAAAACAATTGTGTCAGCAAAACCTTACTGTATGTATGATGGCTCTCCTATATACTATATGCCAACAAATACATTGGTACCGCATTTAAATTACAATATGGTTACATCACATTTAAAGGGACAGATCATCTAAAATTAAATTAACATTTCATTTATTCACTTTCATGTTGTTCCAAACCCGTTTGGCTTTCTTTCTTTTGGAATATAATTAAAGATGATTAGAAGAATGTTCAAGCTGCTCTTTTCTATATAGTGAAAGTGATTTAGTTTGCAGACGTCTTCAGAAGCTGTACAATAATGTGAATAACTGATTAAATTTAAGTCAACATATGCTAATTACATGCTCATATGACGAGGGTCACGAAAACGTATCGTTTGCATGCGTTTTAAAGACAAAAGTATTTTAAAAACAACTAATTTCTCTGTATGTGGATGTGAAGATGGTTTTATAGAGCATGGGAGTATTGAACATGTTATTTTTGCCGCTTTATAAGTCTTGGATGGTTAAATACACACACTTATGTGTCAAAATGCCCGTCTTTGCAAGTATCCTCATTAAAACAGTAACTTGAGTCTTGAGTGAAAGCATACAGCTGAGAAAGAAAACACATGTGTAACAGTATATTGGATCCGGGCAGCTCTGAAAGTCACAACAGTCTAATATTCCTGCTGTCTGTCATTCATGTTAATCGAACAACAAAAGACAGAGAATCTCTCACTGCTCTTGCCTAAATCATTTTTGTAGATTAATAAGAAGAAATATATATTTTATTTTATTTACAGAGTGAAGAATATGTGGTGTCTTTATACACTTGATTATTTTATACAATGTATGTAGCATTTCTTATGTAGTTGTTATTTTCATGGATCGTACGTAGGGATGGCACAACATGACGTAAAATCCAATGCAAAGTTCTTTACTGATATCCACAAGAGTAATCCATAAACAAAATGGCAGAAACACACATACAAATCCAAAATAACCTTGTAGTCAGATCAAGAGACAAGAACTCAAACAAACTTATAAAGGAATTAAATACAAACAGGTGATGTAGATAACGTTAATGAGGGCAGGAAAACCAAATATGGGCATACACATGGGAGAAACCAAACAAACAGTTCACAGAGGTGTGACAGTTATACTGTAGTTTTTTTTGTCCTATTGCTTGTAAGGTTTTTTTTATTTTATTATTATTATTTTTTTATTATTTAGGCTAGTATTAGGTTTTTTTGTGATATTGACACTGGTGACAAGAGAATTGTGAAATTTCTATGTTATCAAAAATATATCTTAAGTAGCTTGGGTATATTTGTAGCAATGGCCAAAAATACATTGAATGGGTTAAAATTATTGATTTTTCTTTTATGCCAAAAAGATAATGTTCCATGAAGATATTTAGTAAATTTTCAACCCTAAATGTATCAAAACTTAATTTTTGATTAGAAATATGCATTGCTAAGAACTTTATTTGGACAACTTTAAAGGTGATTTTCTCAATATTTAGATTTTTTCTTTTTCTTAGATTCCAGATTTTCAAATAGTTATATCTCAGACAAATATTGTCCTATCCTAACAAACCATACATCAATGGAAAGCTTATTTATTCAGCTTTGAGATGTCTAGATTTCAAACTGACCCTTATGACTGGTTTTGTTGTGCAGGGTCACAAATACCTTATTTAAAGCTAAAATAAGTGTATTGTGATATATATTGCTATCGTGAAATAAAATTACTCATATTGTGATATAAGAATTTGGTTATATCGCCCACCTCTACAGCTGTCACCAATTGCTTTCACTGTATTGGAAAGAGGAGCTTGGACATTCTGCAATAAATACTTTTTTTTTTCATTAAAATTTGCCATAAGTATTTCAGTAAATCATGACCTTTTTATCTTTTCTTTTAAATAAAAAATCCATGATGCATTTAAAATAAGAAACCATCTATATATATATATATATATATATATATATATATATATATATATATATATATATATATATCTGATGTTCCAAACCCATTTGTCTGACTTTTTCTGACATGGAATATGAGAAGTTTATCAGCTTATATTCAAGCTGTTCTTTTCTTTACAGTGAAAGTGAATGGGCACCATGGACGTTCAGGACAAAAAAGCAGCATAAGATTATCCTAAATGTAGTTCGTTTGACTTGTGCACTCATTACTCAAGTCTTCAGAAGCTATACAGTGGCTTTGTGTGAGGAACAGAGCAAATTTAAACCAAGATTCGCTAATAATCTTGCTTTGAAAATCCTGACAGCTGTGGTCACCATTTACTTTAACTCTACAAAAAAGATCAGTTTGGACATTCTGCTATGTTTACTGATTTTTTAATCTTTTAAATAGCCATTTTTTTTGCTCATGCAGACCCCTAACTGATGCACATTTAAATGGCATATCCATGTTACAAAAAAACATATTGCATCTGCTTGCTATTTGTGCGCCATTGATTTTTTTTTCTTTTCACATGGCTGCTTTTTAGCTAATGCTTTTGAGTGTTGGATTGGAAGAGTGTGTTAACTGAGAGGTCCATGTGGTCCGGAGGCACATAGCATTAGGGAAATGATATGTCCATCTGCTGGGAGAGAGATGAGTTAATCTGCCTGGTGAGAGATAACTGGACACCACATGGGTTTGGTGCCTCGGTTTTTGTCAAGCTGTCAAAACCGTCCTTTGTCATATGCGAATAACCTGCGCTTTTCCTGATAGACACAAGCAGGAAATCTAAACATATGACCGTGTCAGTGTAAGTGCACAAAAAGATTATTGCCTATAATGACATGATTTTTGCATCCCTAATCAGTGAAAAAATGTTTTGAGGCGGCTCCAGCTGCTGATGTATCTGCCTCTGAGGCAGCCGGCCTTAAAACCTCTGTCTCATTCATCATTGTGGCATTCCCATTGTTGAGATGTTAGCCTGATATAGTGAATGTTCCCCCTCCTCATCAGCTTCCCTCAGAAATACAAATTCAGCAGAATGCTGCTTTTTTTTTCAATGAATAAATTGAGAGCATCACCATGTTGAAGGACGGTGTTTAGGTTGAAGAGTCAATGAGAGCGTGCGCCTTCCGTGAGGGGAAAATGGAAAATATTACAAAGATCTCTGCTGTGCAACAGCACACTCCTTATGAATTGTGCTGAATAGAGGACTTCGCCACCTGCGTAAGATGGCGTATACAGCAGAAGATGCTTTTTTTAATCAATCAGCTTGCATATGAACAACCCACCGCACTGCTGTGTGTGATAATATACAGTTCATGCCATAAATCGAATGAGGACAGGATATTGCGTTAATAAATCAGTGAGCAAAGATGAATTGGTGACAGCTGATCATTAAGAAAAAGTAAGTAAATGCAAGTAAATTATTAAAAAAACATAACATATAGTAACAATGTTTGATAATATTATTAATGAAGGTTATTATAAAGTGATGCATTAGTAAGATATTTAAAGATTGTGTTTTCTTCTCATATTGATATATGAACCACCATGAGTATTTACTCTTTAACTGCTTACAGTAAATTCGGCTGTTGTTTATTTCGTCAGCTAATATCCACATCTGGCAGCAAAGAACATGACTTCCTGTCACTTTGTGAATGAAAAATAATGCCTGGAAAGTGTTATGCTGATGCTCATTCAGTCACAGCTCAGGTGAAAGATAGAAAACAGGGGCCAAACTGGCAGCCTACATTTGGTCACAAGATGCATTTGTAGTCAGCAGGTATGGATTTGCTGACTCACAGAATATGAGTCATACTGTATGTTCTGGTAAAAATGGATCACCTCATTTCCCTTCAAGACATGTAGCACAATTAATAAATACTTCCTGTTACAAATAGCCTTGCAGTTTTTGTATTACTTTTTTAACCAACTTAGAGTAGGTGAAATAATATTGTCACAGTAATGTCTTTGAATTCATTTTAGGGTTTCCTCAGTATGGAAGCCCATTTTTGCTACCAAGTAAAGCATTTTAAAAAGGTAATTGTGCCCTTTTATCTCACAATTCTGACTTTTTTCTCAGAATTGTGTGATATAGACTCACAGTTGCGAGTCAGTATTGCATGATTCACATTTCTAAGAAATAAAGTCAGAATTGTGAGTCTATATCTTGCAATTGTGACTATTTTTCTCAGAATCCGAGTTTATATCTTGCAGTTGACTTTTTTCTCAGAATTCAGTTTATATCTTGCAATTGTGACTTTCTTCTCAGAATTCTGAGTTTATATATTGCAATTGACTTTTTTTCTCAGAATTCAGTTTATATCTTCCAACTGAGACTTTTTTTCGGAGAGTTTCGAGTTTGTATCTCATGATTGTGACTTTTTTCTGAGTTTCGAGTTTATGTCTGGTAATTGTAACTATTTTTCTCAGAATTACAGTTTTATATCTCGCAATTGACTTTTTTCTCAGAATTCCGAGTTTATATCTCACAATTGTAACAATTTTTCTTAGAATTCCGAGTTTGTATCTCGCAATTGTGACTTTTTTTCTTAGAATTCCGAGTTTATATCTTGCAATTGTAAATATTTTTCTTAGAATTCTGAGTTAGTATCTCACAATTGTGACTTTTTTTTTTTTGGAGAGATTCGAGTTTGTATCTCGTAATTGTGACTTTTTTTTCTGAGTTTCGAGTTTATATCTCGCAATTGTAACTATTTTTCTCAGAATTACCGTTTTATATCTCGCAAATGACTTTTTTTTTCAGAATTCCAAGTTTATATCCTACATTTGTGACTTTTTTTCTCAGAATTCTGATTCGCTTTGATTTGATTTTGAGTTTGTATCTCGTAACTGACTTTTTGTCTCTGAGTTCCGAGTTTATATCTCGCAATTGTAACAATTTTCCTTAGAATTCTGAGTTTGTATCTCACAATTGTCTTTTTTCTCAGAATTCCGAGTTTATATCTCGCAATTGTAACTATTTTTCTTAGAATTCTGAGTTTGTATCTCGCAATTGTGACTTTTTGCTCAGAATTCCGAGTTTATATCTCGCAATCGTAACAATTTTTTGTAGAATTGAGTTTGTATCTTGCAATTGTGTCTTTTTTCTCAGAATTCCGAGTTTACATCTCACAATTGTAACAATTTTCCTTAGAATTCTGAGTTTGTATCTCACAATTGTGACTTTTTTCTCAGAATTCCGAGTTTACATTTCGCCGTTGTATCAATTTTTCTTAGAATTCTGAGTTTGTATCTCAAAATTGTGACTTTTTTTCTTAGAATTACGAGTTTATATCTCGCAATTGTAAATATTTGCAATTTACTTTTTTTCTCAGCAATCTGTTTATATTTCACAATTGTGACTTTTTTCTCAGAATTACGAGTTTATATCTCACAACTGAGACTTTTTTCTAAGTTTTGAGTTTGTATCTTGTAATTGTGACTATTTTTCTCAGAATACCAAGTTTATAGCTTGCAATTGTGACTACTTTTTTTTTTCAGAATTCTGAATTTATCTCTCGCAATTGTGACTTTTCTCAGAATTATGAGTATATATCTTGCAGCTGTGACTTTTTTTTTCAGTGCTACAGTTTATATCACACAATTTTGACTTTTTTTCAGAATGACGTTATATCTTGCAATTCTGACTTCATAATACACAATTGTGAGTTAAGTCAGAATTGTGAGATATAAAATCGCGAAACAGGCTTTCATACCTATTTTTATATTGAATTGATATTGAATGTGAAATTAATTATCTGTCACAGCATTTGCCAAATTTTGGATAAATAATTCAAAAGTAGTTCTGTACAATGAATCAAATTGCGGTATGGACTAGCGTCTGTGAATATAAACCTGCAAAATCTTCTATTTAAACATGAAGTCTGCGTCTCTATATGAATGAACGTCAATTGATTAATTACAATTTAAAATAAGGCAATTTAAGTTTATGCATTCATTTAACCAGGTTTGTTTTTTTTTGTTTTGTTAAATAAATGTATATTAAATCATAAAAAAAGGATTTACAACACATTTACACTTAAAAAAAAATGAATTAATGAATTAAATGAATTAAATGTTTTAATTCAGGTGATTAAAATTTTATTAAAGCTTTTAAACAGAAAACAGCATTTGGGGAAAAAAAAAACAGAATTCAGGAAAAATTCTAAATGGACATGGACTGGAGCAAGTCTAGTCCATATACAGACTCAGAAATGCCCATCTTCGCATACCTCACCATCTTGCTAATCTGAAATCAATACACAACAGACCCAATCTGTGTGCCTCCCTGCCAGACAGCACGTTCTCAGCAGCCCCAACCTAGCAGCAGTGGTATAAAGAGGCTTTTCTGGAAGATTCAGACAAGGGTTGGACGGAGAGAGCTTTACTTATTACATATACACGCTCACACGCTGCCGTTTTGGGTCTTGGGACGCTCTGGAGTGGTTTGATAAGCCTGATTGGTCCCATATTATGTCCTTTTGACCAGCTGCACCTTGCTTTTCTACTGATTGGGACTCTTCTGTTCCCTGTCAAAGATTGTACTGTGTGTATGTGTGTGTTTGTATGTTTCCTACAGCAAAAACCTGAGTAGGCGTATTTTCCAGAGATATTTTTGTAACTCTTACAGCTGTATTTGTTAACTAGTTTTAGTTATTCTAGTGCTAATAATGGCCATATTAGCCACAGATAGACTGATATTTTATGTAAACAGATAAAAAAGAATCTGTTTACATATAGAACATATTAATAGAGAGATTCAGTTGAACATTTGTACTTTTAACAATGCACCACACATGTATTTAAATTAACTGTGTAAATAAATTTATTTAATCTAAAATATGTAAATCTAAACCATGTCAGACGTTTAGCCTAAAATCTGGATGCTGTGAGCGGAAATTCATGGACATGTTATTTGTCAACTAACCAATTATAGACTTTTGAAAATGGAGGCTTTTGCTTAAAACCTTTTTCTCTGCCTTCATTAGTTTGGCTCATTTGCTTTGGCCTTTAGGTTTGTAATCACCTTGCGGTGAGTGGCTGTCTGGTGATGGCAGGTTATGTGTGAGCAGATTGGGCTTAATGTAAATTAACTTTCAGAGCGGGAAAATGTGAGTTTACTGAGGCACAGAAATATGTCGAAATATTTATCAGAGAAATGTCCACCATTTTTTGGTTCAAATATAAAATATTTTGTACTTTCTTTAGAGACATTAGCTACTATAGTAATCCACTTTATTAGTAATACTATTGTTACTATCTATCTATCTGTCTATCTATCCATCTACAGTATCTCACAGAAGTGAGTACACCCCTCACATTTTTGTAAATATTTTATTATATTGTTTCATGTGACAACACTAAAAAAATGACACTTTGCTACAATGTAAAGTAGTGAGTGTACAGCTTGTATAACAGTGTAAATTTGCTGTCCCCTCAAATAACTGAACACACAGCCATTAATGTCTAAACCACTGGCCACAAAAGTGAAAATGTCAAAATTGGGCCCAAAGTGTCAATATTTTGTGCGGCCACTATTATTTTCCAGCACTGCCTTAACCCTCTTTGGCATGGATTTCACAAGAGCTTCACAGGTTGCCACTGGAGTTTTCTTCTACTCCTCCATGATGACATCACGGAGCTGGTGGATTGAGGATGCCCCACAGATCCTCAATAGGGTTTAGGTCTGATAACATGCTTGGCCAGTCCATCCCCTTTACCCTCAGCTTCTTTGCAGTGGTCGTCGGTTGTCTTGGAGGTGTGTTTGGGGTCGTTATCATGTTGGAAAACTGTCCTGCGGCCCAATCTTCTAAGGGTGGGATCATGCTCTGCTTCAGTACGTCACAGTACATGTTGGCATTCATGGTTCCCTCAATGAACTGTAGCTCCCCAGTGCAGGCAACACTCATGCAGCCTAAGACCATGACATTCCCACCACCATGCTTGACTGTCGGCAAGACAAACTTGTTTTTGTACCCCTCACCTGGTTGCCTCCACACACACTTGACACCATCTGAACCAAATAAGTTTATCTTGGTCTCATCAGACCACAGGACATGGTTCCAGTAATCCATGTCCTTAGTCTGCTTGTCTTCAGCAAACTGTTTTTCTCTTCTTCCTTCTGGGACGACAACCATGCAGACCAATTTTATCCATCTGTCTGTCTAAAAATAAATATTTAGGAACTGCATTTAAAATGAACTAAAAATTAGTATTGAATATATGAAGAGTTTGGTTCCAAAACTCGAAAACATTGTTTTTTTAACAAAAAAAAAAGAGTGCCTGCCAACATCAGTATTATTTCTGGTCGGTACTTTGTGAGATCGTGATGAACTAAGATAAGTGACAGCTTTTAATGATTTTTAAGGGAGTTTGTAAATGAGATATTGATTTAATACAACAGTTCAATAAATAAGTTAATATTAAGTTACTTACATTGTCTGACTATAACACTATTGCTCGATTTTGCTCTATTTCTTTTTTTTTTTTTTTAAAGATTTATTTTTGGCTTTTTATTATTATAGGACAGATCAGGAAGGACAGGAAGCGAGGTGGAGAGAGAGAAGGGAGTAGGGTCGGGAAAGGTCCTCGAGCCGGGAATCGAACTCGGGACGCCCGTTGCGCAACAGCGCTGTATGTCGGCGCACTGCCCACAAGGCTATCGGCGCCGACGATTTTGCTCTATTTCTTTGTGAAAAATAGTTTGACACAAAGTCAACCGCTGCGCATCTCCATGCAAACACAGCGGTGTTTCGTTTACGAATGAATGTGCATTTTTTAACTAATTTAGTGAGTCAATTTTCCATTCATAAAGACTTTGCTTTATTCCTCAATAAATCAGCCGTTCGAACGAATCAAATGAATGATATGATTCAGTAATTAAATAAGTGACTTGACGCCACCTACTGATGGTTTCATTTTTAAAGTATATTTTCAGTCATTTAAATCATTTAATATTTCTATATTCAAAATTTAATATTTAAAACATTAATCTCAACATGAATTTATGAATTTGATTGCACGCATGCCACCTCTGAGCCTCAATAAACATGAAAATATACATACAAGCCACTATGGGGTTCTTCTGTGCCACCTCTGTAGTACAAATTAATTTTGTTTATACTGATTTCATTTGATTAACTTATTCTGTTGTTTTAATTAGAAATGTTAAAATGCTTATAAAATATAATTTTTAAAAAATGTGACATAAAAGAAGACTTTTAATAAAGTTAGAAAAAAATGCATTACAAAAGTAAAAACTAAATTCCCATTGAATTCACTTTAAGGAGTCAAATGTCACCTCATAATGGGAAGGCTAATTTTTAATCAGATATTTTTATTATTGATTTGAAGGTGCTTCTAAAATTTTGACTCTGCCCCTAAATTTTTTAATTTTCAAAAAAGTTTTTTAACAAAAATTAAGCGTAGAGCCTCGTGGATTTATTGCATTTTGGGGAAAAAATATTCCGTTTTTATAATAAATCTTTGGAAATCAAAATCTGGATTTGAATTTTTCATGTAATTATAACCTGAATAAGCTATGTGAAAGTTTGAAACGGAAAATAGTGGTTTTCATCTTGTGTAAAAACATATTTCAACTCAAATTAATCCAAATGATTTGTAGCATTTTGGAACCAAACTCTTCATAGATAGATACACACACACACACAAACAGTCATTTGAAGTGCATCAAAAAAGTTAATCAAAGATGTCCTAAGACATTAAATATATATTGCGTTAAATAATATTATAATAAATGTGTAATGTGTTAAAAGCAGGCATGCACAAATATGCAATATGATGAAACCTCAGGTACATACAGTGGATTTTTCCTTTTAAGATCAGTTACATCTTAAAATACAGTGGATTATACATTTTAGATCAATTTCATGCTGTAAAGTCACTAACAACTCATAATATCACTGACATAATGTTTTTATACACAAGCAGTCAGCAACCATTACTACTGCTCAGAGGTTTCCGTTAATATTTAATTCAAACGTGAGGTTGTTTATATGTCATATATTAAGTTTAATAGTACAGTGCACACATTGTTAGTGGTGTGTTAGTGCCCATTTATGCTACAGAGAGACTGAGCTGATGCAACCGGCCCATGATGCAATGGCAGAGATGTCAAACTGTAAGTACAGCAGTGACACATGCATCCTGTGTTGTTTTTTCTTTTTCTCCAGCTACATCTATCTGTCAGTCTGACAGAACAATATATTTGAATGATTGTGATGGTCTAAAATTTTTCAAAGCATTAAAGTAACGTAATATACACAAGTTAAAGCAAGTACAATACACTTACAGTACTTATACTGTACTTTCTACGTTCCATTCCCTAGAGCTTCTGTGTAAGTCAGACTGGTGTGACCGTCTTGCTTTAATGTCAAGCCAATGACAAATAGTCTGTGTCCCACCAGGTTAGATCAGTGTACCGCAGCCTCTTGTGTGAGTCTATGTGTGTGTGTACATGTATGTGTGTGTGTGTGTGTGTGTGTGTGTGTTTGTGACAGCTGTGGTGTAACCCGGAACCCCGGCACCGCAGGAGCTGTCTTGCACACAACAAATATGCTTGTTTACCATCCCGGCAGATAATTCCTTTTTTTTTTTTTGGTCCTACCCGACTGAAACCGGGCCAAAACTTTGAGCAACAGTTCTGCATTATAATGACTTTTTTTTTTTTTAAAGACTTGTTTCAAGTGAGGTACGAAAAGCTTGTTTGGCTTCTGTCATTTCATAGCAACTAATGAAGAAGAATCGAGAGGTTGTCACTTGTTTTCTTCTCTGGTCGTTGTTAGTTGGAGCCCCTGCGGTGGGAACTGATGGTGTTGGCCAACTGGCTGTTTGCAGTCAAAATTGGGGAGTCAAACACAGCGGCACTTCTGTCGATGTTATTAGTTAGAATAAATGTAACACGATGCCAGAGTTTGGAAATAAATCAATACACATTTTCTGTGCATGTTACTCCTTTAATGACGTCAAGTTTAGAGGAGATTGCCTTTTTACTGTAGTTTAGTGTTTGACGTTTAACAAGTTGTCTTTCCAGGGTTATTTTAGTATTTTAGTATTTATACTATTACAGTATTTATTCATATTTTTAATTAGTTTTAATTTTTAGTTTAATATAGTTTTAACTGAATTTTATTTAAGTTGTAATTTTTGTACAAATTCTATATATCTATCTATCTATCTATCATTATTATATACATTATATAGTATATAATATAGTCTATATATATTTTTTTTAAAGATCATAAAGTAATCTACAGAAAAATAAATATTTATTTTAAAAATCTGATACTAAACCACTCTTTCTTTTTTTAAATGTGTTGTTCAATTATATATTATCATTTATATATGAATTGATAATTTATATATTTACTAGTTTTTACTTTGTCTTTTTAATTTTTTTTTACTTTTTCGTTTAGACAGGTTGTCTTTGCAGGATTATTTTAGTATTATTTCTGTACTATTACAGTATTTATTAATATATTTAATTATATATTCATATTTTTCAATATTTTAATATAGTTGTAATTTTTTTAGTTGGAGTTGTGTATATATATAAATTCATAATACGTTATATAATATAGTCTTTGTTTTTTTATTTTACTTTATTTTATTGTTTTGAAGATCACAAAAAACAATGTTTTTTTTAAAAGAAACTTAAAAAACAAGAAATATAAACTGGACAAACCAGATACTAAGCCACTCTTTTAGTTATTTCTTTTTTAAAATTGTTGTTCAGTAATAATTTATCATTTATATTATATAAATTAATAATTTATATATTATGTCTTTACTTTCTCATTTAGTGTTTGATGTTTAACAAGTTGTCTTTTTAGGGTTATTTTAGTATTATTTGTATACTATTGCAGTATTTATTAATTTTTTTAATTAGTTTATATATATATATATATATATATATATATATATATATATATATATATATATCTATCAAAAGACACTAAGACACTTAATTTTTTGTTCAAAAATAATTAACTACTTTAATTACTACTTTATATATTTACTACTTTTGCTTATGAGTTTTTTTTATTGTAATATTGTTGTAATTTATTTTTATTTTATAGTAATTTTAGTACAACTTAAACTGAAATATATATATATATATATATATATATATATACCCACACACACACATATTATACATTTACATATTAAATATAGAATATTCTATAATTATTAAATACAAAATAGTCTATAATTTTATCTTTATTTTTTGAAGATCACAAAAAAAAGAAAGAAATGGACAAATCAGATACTAAGACACTTTTCATTTTTTTGTTCAGTAATAATTCAAAATTTATATTTATTTACCAGTTTTGCTTATATATTTAGTTTTTTTAAATAATGTAATCTAGTTGTAATTTATTTTTATTTTAGTCATAGTAATTTACTCTATAATGAATTAATTAATGAAGATCACAATTTTTTTTAAGAAACTTGTAAAGATAATAAATATTCACTGGACATATCAGGTACTAAGACACTCTTGTAACTGTGTTTTTGATATTATTATTTGTTTTTTTAACAATAATTTATTATTTATATGTATATTAATGAATAATTGATATATTTACTAATTTTGATTATATATGTATGTCTTTTTACTTTCTCATTTAGTGTTTGATTTTGATTTTGTTAGAATTTATTAAAAAAAAATTATTTCATGTAGTTTAAATTTTATTTATTTTAGTAGTATTAATTTTAGTACAACTAAACACAGAAGATCACAAAAAATACAATATTTCTTTTAAAGAAACTTATAAAGAAAAAAAGGGCAAATCAGATACTTAAACATTTTAACTTTTTTATTTGTTGTTCAATAATAATTTATCATTTAAATTAATACTGATTTATACATTTATTATCTATATTCTCTAATGATAATGCTCTTTAAATAATAATATATAATTCCTGAAGGTCACAAAATGAACTTTGAAATGTTTACATAAATAATTTTGTGTGTGTGTCCTGTTTCTGTGTATGTCTGTTGTAATGAATAATGGATTTCTAATGTAGACCACGTCGTCTGATTTTTCATTATAGTTTGACTCAGTATTTGATAAGGATACAGTTTCCTGGTGGCTCAGGTACACTGTATTGCCTTTGTTATAAGAAAGTGATACAGCTTGTAGGCTCCAGACATTGCAAATATTGTGAGAGTGTCCGTGTGTGTGTGTGTGTGTGTGTTATCATCCAAGTGCTGTTTATCTGGCCGTTACTTCATTTCCTCCATCCTGTAGAGCTCACTGCCAGCTCAGATCATCTGTGGCGCGCTACCCTGACTGCAATTTCCTAAGGTGATGGAAACACACATGTGGACCGTGTCTGTTGGCAGGTTGCTGGGGCCACAGAGGCAGAACATGTTTACCAAGCATGCAGGACAAGTGGCGCTCCGACTGCCCTTGGGTTCATACAGGCTCCCACAAATCCGCTTACATCAAAAGTGTGACATCTGGATGAGAGGACACCTTCTGTGCCGCCTGAATCATGTACCAGAACAGGAGCACACTGTTCTGCCACATTCAACCCTCCTCCAACACACCTGCCTGGAATTTTCAGGAGAACACAGGGATAGTTGACCCAAAAATGAAATTCTGTCATTAATTACTCACCCTCGTGTCATAAGTTCATCTTCAAACACAAATTAAGATATTTTCGATGGAATACGAGATCTTTCTGACCCTGCATGGACAGCAGCGCAACTGACACATTCAAAAGGTAGTAAGGACATGTCACAAGGACTATTTTTACAATGTTCTTACTACCTTTCACAGGCCTTTCAGTTGCATTGTCATCTATACAGTGTCAGAAAGCTTTCAGATTTCATAAAAAAAATCTTAATTTGTGTTCTGAAGATGAACGTAGGTCTTACAGGTTTGGAACAATATGAGGGTAAGAAAATAATGACAGAATTTTCATTTTTTGTGTGACTATTCCTTTAATAATTGCTAAGCAAATCAATATGTGTGGACAAGTAAGGTCAAGGTCTCTGAAAATTAAACCGAATATACATAAAATCAATACCTGAATCACTCAGATATCTGCATTGTATCAGCATATAAATTAGCATATCTGCTGAATATCATCATATCTGCTTTTTATATCAACAAACTCTTAGTAGTCAGTACTGTTACTGTATCACACTTTACACTACAGTAAGTTATGTTGTAGCAGAAGTACAAAAAAAGTCTAAAGATAATTGGATGTAAACAACAACATTGTACGATTAATGTTCTAACATTACGGAATATGTTGTTCTGCTAATTTATGCCATCTAAACCACAGAAAAAATGTGTGGAAGCTGCTAAATCATTTAGAGAAGGACTTAGTAAGCAGGAAAGGGCGCAATATGTTGACAAACTAAAGTTAATAGGTGGTAAAGATAAGTATAAGCCTAATATTTCACCTGCCTGACCGGAAATGATTAGAACAAACACGAATGTTGTCAAGATTCTTGCCCTGCAAATCCTGGTTCAGTTTGGCCAACCACAAACGCCTTTTGTTCCTCAAACAGTTTTTGCACTCTTTTCCTTGATTTGTTATAAGTTTTGTCAGGCTGTAGTACTCCAAATGTTTTTTACGGTTCTGACCGATTAGTACAGCCCAAAACATGACAATAATTGACCGTTTTCGGCAGCAATAATCAGCAAAATATGCGAGTTTCGTTCGGTTCATTGTTCATTAGTTTACATTCAGTGCGGTCAATATGGCCGATTGGTGACGCGTCGTAAAAACACTCTATAATGCATTTATAAAACAGATAAAATAGCTAATAAAGAGTCTCATTTTATTTTTTATTTTTTTTAAGACATCGTATAGTGATAGGCTATCTGAAAAGCACGAATTCGTTGGAAATAGTACGCACCTTTGCCATACTATTCTCAAAACACCATGATTTGGGACGCACTAATTATTATTTAGGGCGGAAAATATGCGAATGTGGGACAGAGAGCTAGCGCCGAATTCAGCACTCTTGTTTTACTCAAAAATACCTTTAACTAAAAAATAGTTCATCCAAACTAACCCACCCACTTGTAACAAGTTACAGTCTTCCAATGCAATACATGCACTTTCTCAGAAGCGGCTCGGTTGGATTCTAAATAAGGTCTGTGTCATTCGCTCGGTGAGCTTGTATTTGTTTGAGTCAGGGCTCTATATATGGGCTCGGGATTGTTAAGAAACAAGTTTTGTGTGCTTCGCCTACTTGGAGAGCAGGTATCCTCGTCTCACCCTGGATATTCTACTCCTCCTCATCCATAATTGATCACACAATCACCTCTAGAAAATCGAGTTAAGCCATCTTCCTCTCCTGCGAGCGTGCCAAACACTGATAGGTGGAGAGTTGCCAGATCTTTTTTTTCCAGTCTTGTTTGAGGAACAGTGCGATATTAATGCACAAAGGCGATCAATGCTGCATTCAAAAGCACAAGTTAATCGATGCGCAGCAATGTGTTCTCTTATTATCTTTACTCGAATGTCTTTTGGAATCAGTGCCGTGTCAATAACATGCGTTATGATCTCTCTGGCTCTTTCAAGGTACGAGCTTGACTATGACACTCATTCCACGAGCGCAGACGTTCCAAAGCTTCCTTTCCGAGCAGACGGAGGAGGAACGGAACCAGGAGCAAGCGACGGCGGCCTCTAGCGGCTGCGATAGGGATTGCAGCAGCTCGCCTCTCCGTTGACGAAAGCCACGACTCACGGACATTCCAAAGCTTTAAGAAGCTCATAGACACATGTACAGTATGAACTCTCTCTATATATGTATGTATATGTATGACTTAATAATTATTTGTAGGACAGTGTGTATACTAAGAACTCTAGGAGCCTCTTTTTGTACGTTGAAGAAAAAAAAAACAACAAATGCCAAAAAGTTGTACCATAATCTTTATTTTCCTTGTGTAGTTTAAGACAAAAGACTTTCTGCAGTTATTTTTCAGATTTACTGTAAATATTAATGCGCTGTAGCGCATGCACCACAAGTTTCTTGCATTTCTGTCTGTCGTCGTAATGGGACACCCACTTAGATTCTGTCAAACAAGATATGTGTTTGTTTTAGCACCCTGCACTTTTAAATTAGAGCTTGTTTTGCACTTTTGCCATTTGCTTTGGGTTTCAATGTGCAGCCATGTTGTCTGTAGATGCGTGCAGTGTGGGAAATGGGGAAAATATATACATTTAAAGGGATAGTTCACCCAAAAATGGATATTGTTATCATTTACTTACTTCTGTGGAACAAAATAGAAGATATTTTGAAGACTGCTGGTTGCACGTTTCTATCAAAATACTTGCAAAGACAGCCATTTTGACACATACAAGTGTGTGTATTTAACCGTTCAAGGCCTAGAAAGCTGCAAAAATAGCTTGTTCAGTACTCAGGGTTCGTACAAGGTGCTTAAAAGTGCTTGAAGTACTTTTTGAAAACCCTTGAAAAATAGCATTATTCCTGAAGAGGTACTTGAAATGTGCTTGAATTATTGAAAGACAGTGTATCTATGAAATAAGTGTTTAATTAATTATGACAGAAATCTTATCTCGCATCTTGTCATGAAAAATTCCCGCAATTCAAAAAACACCTTTTTCGCTTATTTCAGCTGATGTCAGAAAACAATCAAGCTAGGTAAGTAGTAAAGGAGAGGTGAAAAGAGGAAAAGATGAACCAAAATCAATTGAGTCACTTGCACTCAAACCGCTCGGATTGATTCAAACTCATTCATTTCAAACAATTCACTAGCAAAAACCAGACTAAATTAAAAGAGCTATTCATTTTCGAATTTTTTAAAAAAAGCACATAAAATTGATTTACCATTGAGTTGCAAAGTGATTCAATTGGATTGCGTATTGCAAATAATTTAATTCAGATTGGCACTTTTGAGTATCACATATTATTTGATTTAGATCGGAATGGGTTTGTCAATCATTTCACAAATTGAATGATTCAAGTCAAATGATTCGCAATACGCGATTTGAAGTCCCAATCTAAATCAAATAATTTGCGATTTGTTCTCCAAGTCCTGATCTGAAATTATGGTTCAAAAATCATTATTCAGATTGGGACTTCAGAGCATGGATCACGGATCATTTAATTTAGACTGGAACTTCAAAGTGGGTTTGCGAATCTTTTGCTTTTGATCGGAACTTCAGAGTGTGGATTGTGAATCATTTGATTTAGATCAGAACTTTGGTGCGGGTTCACAAATTTTATTTTTCAGATCAAGATTTCGCAGCGATTTTGTGAATCCTTTTTTCTGATTTTTTTTAAACAGTAGAAAACGTCAAACCATTAAGGTAGGACAGTTATAAAAACAAAACAAAGAAAAAAAATATTGTATAGACAAATACAAATCCCTTAAGAAAATAAACCATGGTTTTACTATAGTAAAAGTGTAGTATACTTTGTAATACTTTGCATGTTTGTCACAATATTTTAGCCATTTTTATTGGCATATTTTTATTTATGTATTTCTCTTTTTTTAGAATTTGAAATTGAAGATATTGTTCAATAAGTAAGGCCTCTGATTGAAGAAAAAAAGTAGTGCTTGAAATGTCTTTCAAAATCCTGGAATTTCATTATACAGTATCTGTACGAACCCTGAGTCTTCATATAAAAACAGTCACTCAGACAGCACACACGCATATATCGAAATGAGTTCTCTTTCGCTGCTTATTGCGTTTCAACGGCTTAAAAACAATTTTTAAACTGCAATACTTAAAAACACATGCAAACGATACATTTTTGCCTAAGATCTTTACCAGCTGACAAATTTCTATTGGTTAATTGTGTCTATCAGTATATTTCCCACCCCTAGATGGAACTTGCAACCATTTTTGCTTTTGGGAAACATGCACCAGGTTTAAAATGACATTACTTGTCACTTTTTTGGATGAACTACTCCATTTGTGACCCTAGACCACAAAACCAGTCTTAAGTAGCATGGCTATATTTGTAGCAAAAGCCAAAAATACATTGTATGGGTCAAAATTATAGATTTTTTATTAACTAAAGATCATGTTCCATGAAGATATTTTGTAAATTTCCTACTGTAAACCTATCAAAACTTATTTTTTGATTAGTAATATGCATTGCTAAGAACTTTATTTGGACAATTTTCTCAGTATTTGGATTTTTTTGCACCCTCAGATTTCAAAGAGTTGCATCTTGGCCAGATTTTGTCTAACAAACCATACATCAATGGATAGCTTAGTTATTCAGCTTTCAGATGATGTATAAAACTCAGTTTCGAAAAACTGACCTTTATGACTGGTTTTGTGGTCCAGGGTCACATTTAATCTTTTCCCCCTTATTTTATATGAATTAATTTCTAAAATGTGTCTAAACACTGGATGGAGGTTCGGTTTATCTGAACCTTCTCACACTGCAGAAGAAGTGCCTTCAGACTCTGCTAGACTGAGATTCTGGCTAGAACGCTGATTAAATTAGCATCCTGCTAGCCATCCAACATGTTTATAACTGAATTACGTTTCTACGTTGACACTGCATTTGTCTGAAAGTAGAACAAAATGTCTATTCTCTCCCTGCACAGGAAAATGCTTTTTCCAATAACTCCTACTGAATGACTTTGAAGGTATTCAAAGGTTCAAATGGTCTTGTATAGATGATAGATGGATGATAGAAGTGTGCACAGAAACGACAATGCATTCAGTGCGACAATCAATTCAGATTTACTCGACCGTAAAATACCTTTAAATGACTGTTGATGTTTTGTCTAATTGTGCTAGAAAAACCTGTTTCGACCAGAATAACACAAATGATCATGACTCATGATGTGGAGCTAAAGGTTTAAGAAGCACATGAAGAATTGTTTTCCCCCTGTTTTTCCACAACTCATCACTTATTCTAGTAAGCATTTAGTAGCATTTGAATGTGAATTAACCTCTCTTTTATTACATTGTTTTCATTTTAAAATGTCTTTAAAAAGGGAATGCCCTTTCTAAAGGGATTTCTAAGGGATATTTGGTCAAACACTGTGTTTAAATCCATGATTTTTCAAACCTTGCTGGCTATGAACATTACTTGGAAATTTCCTTTGGGTTTTTTTCCAGGAATCATTTCTTGTATAATGTCTTTCTGGTTGTGTTAAAGCATTTACACAGGTTTCAGTTTGTGTGTGTGTACGTTTTTTAATCCATGTTTTATTTTATGGCATTAAGTAGAATTTTGTCCTGTGTGGATATGTCAATGTTTACTGAGTAAAATAAACTGAATGGACTTTACAGAAACCCTGAATACCGTATCTGCATCTGTGATAAAGAAATAATTCACCAAAAATGAAGATGTATATAACCTAATACCTAATGTATGTATAAAACAAGCAGATATTTGATCAAAAATACTATAAAAACAGTAATACTGTGAAATATTATTATAGTTTTAATGTACTGGTTTCTTTTAAAATATTTTTTACAATGTAATTTATTATGCAAAGCTGACTTTTCAGCATCATTACTCCAGTATTAAATGTCACATGACCCTTCAGAAATCATTTATAATATGCTGATTTGGTGAAAAATATAATGGAGACATTAACAAATAATAATAAAAAAAAAAACCTCATTGTTTCAATGTTGAAAACATTTGTGCTGCATAATATTTTTGTGGCAAATGAATATTTTCACAAAATACGTACTTTCAGGATGAATAGAAAGTTCAAAAGAACAGCAATTATTTGAAATAAAAGCAACTGTAACACATTATACACATTTGGTAAATAAAATAATCCAATGTTGATTAAGTGCTTAAAGGGGGGGTACAATGGTGTTTCGTATATGCAGAGTTGTTTACAGTGTTAAAGAGTTGGATTCTCATGCTAAACATGGACAAAGTAAAAAAAAAAAAATTTGAGGATGACAGAGAATTTCTTAAAAAATTTCCGAAAATCTTACTTCCAGGTTGGTACAAGTTTCGGCTGTTTTTTTTTTTCGATCGTGGCTTTAATGACTTAGTGGTTGAACTCCTTATATGAGACCTTGAGAGAGAGAGCGCGCACATCAACGCGGTTCATTCGGCTGCACTCAGTGCTGCAAGGGATTTTCTTGGAAAGAATGTCTTTAAAGAAGTGTTGTTTTGGTTGTAAGGCAAAGATAACTTTGCTCAGCTTCCCGAAGAACCCAGCGTTACGTGAACAGTGGATGCAGTTCCTTTTTCCGGGGCAGCAGTGGAGTTTAGTGTGTGTTTGCTGACTGACCTTTCATATACAAGCGCAAGTGATCGTCGAATTTAGCTCCGCCCACGGCGCGCCTCCAGAAGTTAGGGTTTTTCCGGAGAAAATCGGAAAGCTGTATTTTTCTTTTATAAATATGATAAAACTAAAGACTTTTTGGAGATAATAAGGATACAGTACTACTCTATAGGTACTCAGGAATAACATGAGATTAGGTGAAACTGTGTATGTTGTTATGTACCCTTTAAAGCTGCAATATGTAACTTTTCTGGTTTAAAAAATTAGCAAAAATCTGTTAGCACATACATTAAGACATCAGTGTTCAAAATTGTTTCCTTACCTCGATTCGCAACGGTACGTTTATAATAATTACTTATAATATTAGGTGTAGGGTCCGATTTCCCGGGGAATTGACGCTATTTTGTCGTCTGTGCGTGGTACGTCACATCTTCAGGAAAAAGAAGACCCGGCTACTATTAGACGTGTATGCAGCGTTTATAGCGTGATTTTAGAACAGTTTAAACTTGCTTTAAATCGGTTAAGTTCTAAACGGCGATCCTCGCTGTCATTTAGGGAATCACCTGTTGTCAAATCTAAGAAGAAAACCCATCAAACTGCGGAGCGTCTGCAGTTAAAAGAGAGACAGCGTCCGATGCCTGTCAGCTATGGCTTTTTAGAAACTCCGAAATCTGAAGGGATTAAGAGCAACGCAGTCGCTGAATGACGCTGTTTTTTCCCCAGCGGAACAGGTAAGACATTTCAGTGGCTCGATGGGTAGCTAATTGTCATTAGAACGTTTGGTGACTCGATTCCAATAGGAATTCGAGATCTAAAAGATCTTCTCTGGTGTCGCCTTCACTTATTCATCCGCGCAGCAGTGCCGAAGAACCCACGTAAAAAGTAATTCCACGAGTAACTTTCAAAATGAGATGAAAGTTACGTAATTGAGCTATAAACATTATTATAAACATCAATATTGAAAAAAGTGCTACTTAATATTATTATGGAACCAGGTTTTTTAAAGAAAGTTCAAAAGAACTGCACTAATTTGTAGTGTTGGGTTCGAGTCCACCTAAGTCGAGTCCAAGTCGAGTCCGAGTCCTTGACCAGTCGAGTCCGAGACGAGTCCGAGTCCAAAATGGGCCGAGTCGGACTCAAGTCCGAGTCCCAAAGGGCCGAGTCCGAGTCGAGTCCGAGTCCAATGAAACACTAATGTTTTTCGGTATCTTAACATTGTTTTAACCTTTATAACTAGAAAAAACAGAAGTTGATTTATGTATTGTGACATCTTTCAGAGAGAAACAGCTTACAGAATGTGAAAAATTATAGGGCAGGACATAAATATATAGCTGTTGTTGTTATATAGTGAATGTACATATTTAAGGGTGGGACTGGGGTCTGGGTAGGCAGCTTGGTGAATGGGACCTAAAGAGCAGAAAATGCACCTCATATCTCTGATCATGACTGTGTGTTTTGGGTTTTATATGATGAATGGTTAGACCATAGACAGAGTAGATGGCATTTTACTTTTTTTTTTTTTCTTGGATGAAAATGAGGCCTACATTCTTTCCATAACTCACAGCCGTTTTATTTATATTTATAATTATAATATAATATTTTGTGGGCGGAGCTTATTTTACAGTTTTCAAGTAGAAGTCTAGGAAAGCCATGCATGGAATAAAATAGGGCTGCTCGATTACGGCAAAAATCATAATCAGGATTATTTTGGTCAATATTGTAATCAGGACTATTTAACACGATTATGAGTGGGTCCGGAACTTTATTTGATTGATTAGAGCCCTGCATTTCAGTCCCTTTTTTACGCCTCAAGGACCGGGCTTAGTCACGCAATAGTTCAGATGCGGGCCGGGCATCGCTGTTTTAGGCTTCTCCTTATTTTAATTAGACATCCATCAATTATGGTGATAAAAAAATTGGCACTTTAATATAGTCAGACTTTCGCTTTCTCTTTCGGGAGCGGCTCGGAAGGCGTTTTGTGCCTCAGCCAGCCGCAGTGCCTTCAGTGCAGCTTCGCATTCAATAGGCTGAAACTTGCCACAAAGCACCGGCAAAAATAAATAACAATGAATGTGTCGGAGGGAAATAGTAAGGAGATTTTTCAAATTATTTATGAATAAACTAGTGTATTCTGAATCAGTGTCGCAAAGATCCTGACTCAAAATCTCCTCTTTGACCGCCTTTAGAGAGAAATAAATCTTTCCGGATTATTATTAAACGTTTTTGTTTTTGATTTGGTTTATTTCGTTAAGCAATTATTTAAAGCTTTCTATATATGTATTTATCACGTCTATCATGGAAAATCTTTAATTGTTTCCACTGGAAAAAAAAATGCAAGCAATGGCGCTGGCGCCTCCACTATACCTGCAATATGGCTTTAGCTTCCACTCTCCGCATAAACGGATTTATATCTATAGATTTTATTTTAGTCGTCGTGATGATTTGAGAAGGCAAATTGTTTAAACAGAATATGAAGAGTCTTCCGTTGGCGGCTTTGTGCTTAAAAAAACACTTATATTTAACAAACAAAAAAATCCTCACAACAACTTTCCAAATTAACTTGATAAAAAAAAACGAAACAAATTGCCTAATCACATTTTCCATTACATACAAAACTGAACTGTTTAAATAACTGTCCGTGTTCTGTTCTGTCCCTGAATACATACACAGAACAGCGCAAATTCTCTTTTCGTCCCATTTTATGCAAGTCACCTTACATTTTACTGATTTGCATGTGAAATTAGGCTTTTACTGAGGAGCAAATGCGCACCAAAGGGGGCGGAATCGGGAGCAATATGGTTTATCTCGATTGTGGTATTTTCAGAATCGTTAGAATACGAAATCGGAATTCAATTTCGATTAATTGCATAGCCCTAGAATAAAAGAATAAATTAAAAAAAAAGTTTGTATTTCAATATTTTGAATTTATTTTCGCAGTTCCGAGATTATATCTCACAATTTTGATAAGAAAAATCAACGTGCAATTTTCTTTTTTTCTCCTCGGCTTAAATAATTAAAAAATCGAGTTTATATCCCACAATTCTGGCTTTTTCCACTCAGAAATGACAAACTTTATATTGTTCAGTTAAATTGAGATATAAAGTCCGAAATACAACGAAAACTTGCATTTGCGAGGGAAAAAAAATCTGAATTGTGAGATACAAGGCCTAAATGTAAAATGTTATAGGATATAATATTTCATGCTGCAGGGCTAATAAAATACGTTCCCTATGAACTGCATATGTGAAAATTATGTAGACCTATTGTTTAAATCGAATTTATGTTTTAAAAGCAATCAGCAAGTTCATCCATTAATCTGTCCGTTTAAGCGTCTGTGTTCAGCTTCAAACGGCGTCTTTGATAACAGTATTCTATAACATTTTTTTTTTTTTTTGCATTCCGATTCTGGCCGGCTTTTAAGTACTGGAAAGACTTAAAAACAATAAAGAATACTGAATGTCACATTTGTAATAATGCATGAGTCAATTACATTTCCGTATACTGTCCCTGGACTCGGTTGGACTCGGCAATATTTTCCGAGTCCGAAAGACTCGAGTCCGAGTCAAGTCCGAGTAAAAATGCGTCCGAGTCCGTGACAAGTCCGAGTCCACTAAAACTTGTACTCGAGACCGGACTCGAGTCCGAGTACAAGTCCGAGTACCCCAACTCTACTAATTTGACATATTTTGACATACACGTTTTTTGTGCTATAAATGTAGCCTATTTACTGTTATTTTTTTTATCAATGTAACGAATAAAATTAAACTTACGGACCTCAAACTTTACTATCAGTCAGAAGTTTTTGTAATGTTTTTAATTTAAAGAAGTCTCTTCTGCTTACCAAGCCTGCATTTATTTGATCCAAAATACAGCAAAAGCAGTAATATTGTGAAATATTTGTACTTTTTACATATTTAATATAATGCTTTCTATTTGAACATATTTTAAAATGTAACCAATGCAAAAAGAAGAATCCAAGGCTTTTAAAATTGAAAAGTTTTAAATTTTAATGTTATGAAATGGCCAGAATTGAAAATAAGGCTTTTTAACTTTTTGGACATTCTTCTTTTTTGCATTGGTTACTTGAAACCCAACCAAAGAGCACCTTCTGGGATTACTTCACAAAGTCCTCAATCAGCAAGCAGCGCTTCAAGATGTCTCTTATGATATTTTAAAATGATTTCTAAAGGATCGTGTGACTGGAATAATGATGCGAAAAATTCAGCCTTGAAATCACAGGAATAAATTACATTTTAAAATATATTCAAATAGAAAACAGTTATTGTAAA